>JASCZW010000680.1:44593-275742 GCA_034211315.2 Aedes japonicus | reverse complement strand
ACTGAACAACGCTGGGCAGGCCTGTTTCCGAGTTTGAACACAAATATTCCGGGACCACTTGGACTGGAACTGATGGTTCAACTGCGCCGAAAGTCTAAGCTATTGGGTCTGTTTGAATGCGTCCTAGGATAACCTCAATGTTGAATGAAACCGGTTGATCATTCTTGGTTGACATCACGGCTGGCTGCGCGAGATGCAGCCGACCGGCTTTATTTTTGGTTATCTTCCGGCCAATTCGAGGGATCACCGACCACGTTGGATTTAGCTATGTCAACGATGACTTTGAAGCAGCTGCACGAGAGGCCTTCCAAGCTTTTTCCACGAGGAACTAGTTTAACTACCTTCACCGGCGAATGTGCTGCCTAACAGTACCTTTTTTCAGATCTGGGGTGAACGGGGACACATAGAAAGGTACTGTTATATAACTTGAATTCATAAAACTTCCTTCAGCAAAGCAGTACGAATTGCTAAAATTGAATGAATATGGTGATGACCCAAACTAGTCACCCCCTCCGCGCTTCAGAACATTATTTTTCAAAAATTTCTGTATTCTTTCATACCAAATCTCTAGCGTTTATATTCGAGTAGAGTTTTTTAGTTTTAGGGAAAACAGAAGAATGTGTTTGAAAAAAAGAGGGTTGTAATATATTGTTCTGGTTCAAATTGTAAATGCCAAAGCCGGACATAACCACAAACACATCTTGAACCCAACTAAGTTCTTCCTTAAAAAAGTGTAAAAACAATTTAAAGAAATTAATTTCCACCAAACGTTGGCCCTCTTTTTTGGCATTTCATTATGACCATTTTGAGACCATTCGAGCTTTTGATTCATCACTTTTTCCCACTTTCGCATCAGAGGGCAGTGAAACTTTTCTCAATTTAGAACCGAGAAAAAAACTTTCAAGCTTCAATCCATCGAACGTCAATCATCACCGCCTGTGTTGGCGGCATCCATGAGCGACGTGCTCGAGTGGACTTACCCTCGAAGGGTAGAAGGTGATGTAAATCGAAAAACTTCTCTTCTCATCTCCACCTTCGGTTTCAGTTAAGTAAGTCCAAAAAAAAGATCTGAGCCAGCATCCCGAAACGGTTGCCAATCACGTGCTGAAACATAAGTAGATTTTCAACAAATTCAATTTTTCACACAATTCGGGACCGACCGGCGCGAGAAGGGATGTGGCAAGGGACCACAAACTGAATCACCACTCTACAGTTCGTACGATTTCGACATTACCAACTGTGCTGATCTTGAATTCGATTCAACATTATTGACTTACGAAGCGCAAATGCGCCAATTGTTGAAATGCGAACATTTTATTTAAAGTTTAACTTCTGCAAAGAGATTCTCCAGCATGGGCCAGACCCTACGGATGGGAGAAATTTGATTTCAAGAAACTTTCTCCATCTTTAAGGAGAGGACGACAAGAGCCTCCTACTCCTGCACAAAAACGATGCTGACTTGAGCTTTATGTTTGACAAATACACTTCGTTTCGCTCCCGTCCGGCTTCTAGGTCGGCAATGTGTCCATCAGTTACTTGAGTTGTCTTTTCCGAGAAGACAAATCAAAGCACCATACTAAGAAGTTGGAAACGAAGAAGAAGAAGTTCATTCTGACTAAGTAGACATTAGGGACGTGTCGTCGGTCGAACGGGCCAGTTGATCCGTTGCCCGTATTCTGCTGCAATAGTTGCAAGAGAAGCTTCCCGTAGTCCTCATCAGTCGTCATTCAGGACGAAGACAAAGACAAAGTTGCAGGATAACTTTTACCAACAGCTCGCCAATTAAATTATGCCGCGCTGCCGTTTGGGGTCTTGTTTGAATTGGGTTACAGCTTATTTTTCCATGCTCTTTTAGCAGATCTTTTCGACAGCAGTAGCATGGTTTGATGATGAGGAGAGAATTGTCCACCCCGGGTAACTTTCTCGAAAAATACGTCGGTTCAATGTGGTTTGATCATTGTTGTAACTTTAAATATCTTAAGATGTGTTTGATTTTTTCAGGAAGAGAGGGAAACTATGTTTAGTACTGTAAATAATTATGTTCGGTATCTTAATGAAACCTTGTTTTTAACGTAGAATTAGGTTCCTCTTTTACACCGTTATCATTCCAAAATTTTGCAAAATGTGAGCGTCACGATGAAGTGAAAGGATTTTGGACGCTAATAACTCACGTTCGACGGAATAGAATTACTTCCTTCATACACCATTTCAATCAAATTTACAGTTTTTATTTTGTCATAAAATTTGAGTAAAATTCTAAAAAAGTAGAAGTCGTTCAAAAATGACACGTAAAATAAATCACGATAAATCTACACGATAAATAATACAAGAAAACGAAAAAGAAGGTCTTGGATTCAAACGTGCGATCATCTATGGTAAAAAAAAACTTACCTTTTGGACATGCTTGTAGGCCATGGAGAGTTTTCATAGTTTTTTGACACTCGAACACTTCATCTTATTTGCTTCAAAACTCAGTAGAATTTAACTGACGACTGCTGGTTCGTTGACTGTATTGCATCCAACCTGTAAAAAGCACAGTAACGAATAAATTTTACGAAGAACATTACTGCACCACATACATTACCGGATTTCCATTCCATTGGTCCCATGCAACATTATATCAGCATTTCTACCCGCGTTGATTTATTGCCTCGTGCCAACCTCATCACCACAATTTTTCATTATCACACCAAAACACCTGTTGATAAATATAGTGAATGAAAAAAAAACTGCATATTTCTCTCCACAAAGAGACATGCAAATAATTCATCCCTGCCATGCCATCGGGTTACTCAGCAATGGCAAAATTTAAAAATATGTGGAAATTTAACCCCTTCCTACCTGCAACATCAACTTTTGCTGAGTTTTTCTTTCCTCCGTTCACTTTCACGCCCGCAAGTTTGTCGTTGACAAATTGGAAAATATGAGTGATCGATGATGATGAGCCTCCTGGGATGGATTAAAAATGTTGCCGACAGATACAGCATGCCATGTGTGGTTCTCGAATCGGGTTGCGCATTTTTACTGTCATAATTGTATCACCTTTTTTTTATTACTGATACCTGTTCCAAGTTCTACTGGGTTCGAAGGGTTCCACCAACCAGCCCTCCCATTCAATGAACGAAGGAACGAATTCAATTGAACGTATGCAAAATTTTGATTGCATTAAATCACGCTGCTAATTTCGATGAGTGGCTGAAGCTGATGGTGAGAAGCCGCTGTTGGTTCGGATTCTCGGATGCACAGGAGCATTTTTGTTGAAATCAACAATCAACTCTTTATGGCATTATTGTGATATTGGAACTAAAAAGTCAAAAATCTGAACTGAAAAATCAATCTGGGCAATGTTTATCGATTTATCGAAAAGAACAAATCAGCTCGAAATATTCATAATAAATAATTTTAACTAATTATGTTTTTTGTCGTTGCATGAAGCACGTAATCAATTATAATGTTTAAAATATAAATATTTGTTAAATTAATTTTCCATTTGTCAGTAATTGTCATAAAAAGAGTTTAGTTCTGTGTACATATAATCGAATTATACCGGTAATAACATACAGCTATTGAAATTATGCCTGCACAGCATCCTGGAATCAGCAATTACAATGCTAGTTTTATTAAAAAACGTTATTTAAATTTAAATGAAACAAGGAAAACTGTTGCTATACCAATTTTGTTGTTCCTGGTTCATCCTATTCTGAATTCAGAGATTGACGAGTAAATCTATTGAATTCTTTTCGTAATAAGTTAAAGAGGGCCTCGATGTTTGTTTGGAAAACCGTCATCTTGACCACATGCTTAACAGCTATGTTTTGGTTCCATTGAGCGTTCCAAAAACTTTGCTTTTTTTTGGGGAATATTGGATAGTTTTCTCCCATTGTGTTGGACTGCAATCTATAGGTTTTTACGTCACCAGGCGTTATTCAATTTAAATTATTATACTAATCATGGCTTTTTGAAAAAATAAAACTACAAGGTACAGCCCCATTGATTTGTTCGGAATGATGACGTATGACTGAGCAATTAGATGTAATCCATTGAGATTGTACAATGCAATATTTTTTGGATTTACCCTTTCAGGCCTAAATTTTTTTTTAAGTTATCATGCAAGCAATTTGATGTATTTTTTATTAAATTTGTACTCAATTACACAGAAATGATTGAAAAAAAAGGATATTTTTTTTGAAATGTACAAGGTCGTCCAAACTGTCCTGGGGTTCAGAACTTAAGATCTACAGGTGTAACAGTGTATTGAAACATGTTCAATGCAGGGCATTAATTGGAAGGCCAACATATATTTTGAGATAATCGTGGGTTGCTCATGCCAAGCAAACTAACCTTAACTTGTACAGCCTATAAAGCTACTGTTACAATTGTAGACCTTTGAATGGCCTAAAACTAACAAGATTATCAGATTATGATGTTTGTGGACGTTTCAAAATATTTTTAATTGAATATGTTTGAATAGTTCTGAATAGCGCAAGAATGTTCGGTTTCTACTGTATTTCTTAAGTTATAAACACAAATCAGTTTTTATAAACTTGAACATCCCAAGATAATCTTATAATGACTGATGACCTTACCTATTGAAGAGATTCAATGAATGTGTTTGAGTGCATATCGTGACCTTTCATAGGTTAGAAAGCTAATGTTATGGCTGTAGACCTAGAACTTCCCCAAGATCTCTTGTTACATCTGTTGACCATCCAGAAGACTCACTTAAATTGGTCAAATACATATTGTTACTTTGTTTGGTCCAGAGACCTACAGTTGCAGACGTAGATTTTCAGTATCTAATTCCAGGGTAGTTTGGATAACCTAGAAGGTTATCTTATAACGTCTGTTGGTCTTCCAAAATATTCAATAAATATGTTTCAATACTAAAAATTAAATTAAAAAAAAAAAAATTTCAAAGATCACATTGAAGGCATTCAAGCCAAATGCAATAGATATATAAAATGTTTATATCCTCTTATAAACAGAAAATCGAAACTTTGTCTGAAGAACAAACTACTAATATTTAAACACATTTTTAAACCAGCCATGCTTTATGCTGTTCCAATATGGTCTTGTTGTTGTGCTACAAGGAAAAAAAACACTTCAAAGGACCCAGAACAAAATTCTGAAAATGATTTTGAAGCTACCCTTATGGTACAGTACTAATGAAGTACATAGAATCTCGAATGTTGAGACTTTAGAAAACAAAAATGTCCAACAAAATAATTAATAATTTCAGACAAAAATCATCAGACAATTGTAACAAATAAAAAGTTAAAAAATAATAATAAAAAATAAATATGTTTTAATACCCAGCGTAGCTCTGCCTCGCCTAGTAAGCTTTTGCTGCAACTGTAAGTCCAATGTTCAGAGCTCAAAGATAGTTTGCATGACCCAGAACATGTCCTATTGCTCTATAATGTTTGTTGACTTCTAAGAATTTGAGGTCAACAAACATTATAGCGCAATAGGAATTGTTTGAATATTTATTGTGAGTTTGTATTACCTTGAAAATGCTATTACAACTGCAAATTTTGAGTTCTGAACTCCAGGAAACTTTGGATGACCTAGAGAATAAGAAATTTAAAAAATATTGACCTCCCAAATGATTCATTGAATATGTTTGAATACATTTAGTCTCTACAGCTGTTGATTTTTTGTTTTGAACTTAAGGACAGTTTGGATAACCTAAAATATCTCAAGATAGCCGCATTATGTCTGTTGACCTTCTACACTATTCAATCAATATTGTTAAATACATATTGTTCCTTTGCATACTGCGAAAATCTGTTATAACTTTAAATCTTTTATTCTGAACTCGAGGACATGCTTGGCACGCTCCTCAGTGTGAAATGAGAGACACAGTTTCTAACACGCGCTCTCAGATTTTTAGAGGGAGGACTGTGCTCGTAATGCGTTCTTTCATTCACTCTCGCTCTGTGCTTTTGTCGTGCGATGGAGTGTGCATACACATAAAGGCAAGCACACGCAGCAAATGAAAAGGGAAAATTAAATCTCACTCTTTGATGCCGTGCGCAGTTCTGTGAGCACAGAACTGTGTACGCAGAACTGTGTTCTCAGTGATGAGCGCTGCGAATCCTGGCAACTGAGGTAAGGTGTATAGTACATTTGAACCTGCTAGGTACCCTTTACGGATGAAATGGAAAAGTATAAAAAAATCTCTCACTGTTACTAGTCACGTGAACACAGGCTGTGAGGCTTTTTTATTTACTTGAGATACCGGCGTTCTCGTGCTGACTGGTTGGTTTTATATATTGCTTTTGTAAAAAGAAATAAATTCGCCTGTATTGGAATGCATGTGATCGGATCTGAAAATGGTTGGAAATGATTTGACAAGTATTTATTTTTCAACCAAAATAGATTTAGGTAAGTTTTAGGGTATTCCGATGCAATAATAGATTAGGACCAAATTGCCGCTTTTCACAAAGTGTTGGATCATTCACACAAACCATCAACATAATCGGGTAAGGGAACTCTCTTTTATGATACTATCATTAATTTGCGTAGGCAATCAAACGCTTCGCGAAAAACCCGTTTGCAAATATGGCTAGCTTAGTGGAAATTTTGTTGTTGCTACTGATTTAGAATCCGTTTTTAGCAGTTACTTAAGCCTCGCATGTAGGCTTTTGCTGGCTCTGGAATTAGAAGCACCAATTGATGAAGATTTTATTTGTTCAACCCAACGAGACTCTACGGTGCGACCCAGTAATTGGATGAATAACCATCTAATTATATTCGCTTGCGATATTAAGAACTGTAATTACTAATAATAAATGGGTGATTCGGGTGGTAGTTCGTTTATATGGTATTAACATTATTTTTAAATCTAAAGCAACCCGTCACTAAATCCAAAAACATTACATAATTGATAAAATTGCAAACATGCAATTAGCGCCCCTATATTGTTTGATCAGTAGAAAGTTATTACAAAAACTGAAGGATACATGGAAATAATGAAGAAGAAAAATAAATTATGGCAGAAATAATCTTCAATTTTAGGAATTCAAGAAATTGAATGAAAAAAAATCGTATCGCATTTCAAATTGTATTGAATGTGACAGTTTTCAGAATATCGTTATCGGCTTTTACGAAAAGTATCTGCTCCAATGGTAATGCACATAGTGTCATCCACGGTTTAATGAGTATTTTTGTCACAAGCCGTGGAGCACCGCTCAACGGAAACATTACTTTAAAACTACTATGAGAAGGGGTTTGTAAGACAAGAATTCAAAATTATTCATAAACTAGTTAACTTACATGGAAATATTTCTTACTGAATCTTCGTCTTCATCGTCGGTTTCCTTCTCCGATTCACTTTCGGATTTGTTTCCAAACTTTGCTTCTTCAGTAGACGATTCCAGCTGCTGTTTTTCTCTCATTAGTCGAGCAGTTTTCAAAAATGTTGAGCCGTTGTCGGTCGTCAAAGAATACACTAGTTCGATTTTTATTTTAAATTGTTTCCGCACGTTGATTATCTCAATCAATAAATTTTCCGCGGTGTTTCTTCCAAATCTTTCAACCATCGCAAGGGTTCTCACTATCTCTTTCCATTCTCAATCAATTGCACATTTATTCCCAAAATGCATCTTCCTTCACGAGATACAGTATCGGGTTTCATGTAAAGCATTATACCACGAATTCCATGCAATATTTATTGTTCAAGTTTATGAACTATTTCGCCTTAATCATCTAACTTTCGGCCCAACTTTACCCACACTTTAATAATTTTCTTCGTTTCACTCGTGAATACAAGTTTCTGTTCGATTGTAACAAGGCCGTGCTCATCAGCTATTTAATTGTGACATAAGGTGACTGGACAAAGTGTTCGCTGTACTGTACAATTTCAAAACAGCAACACTCCATTTGGCACTTGGAAGAGAGCAGAAAATGCGCACAGAAACTGTGCGCAGAAACTGTGCGCAGACTTTCCTCTCTGCATAGAGTAGCGAAGTATTCTCATTTCTCCCGCTCACACGGGTGTGCGTGTAAAGTTTATTTTCACATGAAAATGACTCACTCGATACGAGGCACACTCGCACTCTCGCTCTTTCGTATAATCTGGTGCAAGCAGGATTGCAGGTGTGGAGTTTAGATACGAAATGTGGCTGCGATTTTGCTCATTTTGAGCTTGAAGTGTAGCACAGGATTGAATACTGTGTGAGCAATGCCAAGCATGCTCGAGGACATTAAAGCTGACTCTGATCATCTTATCTAGTAATGTTTGTTTACGTTCGAAAATATTCACTAAACATAATTGAATACTTAGCGTTACTTTGTATAGCCCAACAAGCTATAGTAACTACTGTAAATATTAAGTTCTGAACTCAAAGACAAATTTGATGGCCTAGAACATCATCAAAGGTTCATTCAAAATGTTTAAATACATATCATAATCATATAAATTCATAAAAGCTACTGTAACAACTGTAGATCTGATGTTCTGTACTCAAGTGCATTTTGCATAACCTAAATCATCGCAGAAAGATACAAAAACATTTATTTTGTCTTCCTGAATTTCTTCATATTCAGGATGTTCAAGTTCGTCAATTAACCCTTAAACCAAGGGCAAGTCGCTTAGAAAAAAAAAACGCAGTCCTACGTCAACAAAAAATTCACGTAGGAAATTTTTAGGTAAAGTTCTATTTTTTTTTTCAAACGGATTTAAAACAGATAGTTAATAACATTTGGCAAGTTTCATTTTTCTTTTACTGAAATACTGATGTGAAGGAAGTTTCGATCAAAATTTGGTTGACTAAAACTTGGTGCATTTCCTTTCACCGTGCATTGAAAAAATTTGCACACCCTTCATTTTAAAGATGTGTGCGTGTAGCATCATGCCTCTATTTTGATTTTGAGATTCGCACTTTACTTATCATAATGTCGTCGAAGGAAAAGAACCAATGCATCAAAACTTTGCACGTACTTGGCGAAAATCCAAACTACTCTCACGCCAAGTTGGTGAAATTGTTGAATGTGGCTGAATCACGATGCTGACGAAGTTTGATTGCGTGATACAGGACGAAGAAATTTACGTCAAGGCAGACTTTAAATAGCTTTTCCTGGACATGAATTTTATACGGCAACAGGATGGGGAAAGGTATATTTTCAAGCATATTAAACTGTCAAAGTTCGCGAAGAAATATCTGGTTTGGCAGGCCATCTGTACCTGTGGCTTCAAGAGCAACGTTTACATTGCGACCGGAACCGTCAACCAGGAAATTTATCCGAGCGAGCGCCTGCAAAAACGTCTACAGCCTTTCCTGAAGCGACACATTTGTTCCGTTCTATTTTGGCCAGATTTGGCATCTTGTCATTACGGAAAAAAGGCCATGGAGTGGTATGCTGCCATGAACGTTCAAGTGGTGCCCAAGGACAAGAACCCTCCCAACACGCCAGAGCTCCGCCCAATCGAACAATATTGAGCCATCGTCAAGCGGAACCTTAAGAAGACTCAAAAAGCTGTTGTGAGCGAGAAACAGTTCAAGGCAAACTGGCGTTCTGTGGTGAATAAAGTGGACAAGGTGACTGTACAAAATCTTATGGCAAGTGTTAAACGAAAGACCCGGCAATTCGCATTCGGTAAAAAGGAAGATTAACTGAACATTTCTCCTGTATTCTGTATTAACTGAACTTGAAAAAGAAAAAGAGCACAGCATAAGAGGTATACCTAATATCGAGAAAAATACCTAATTATTGCAAGCAAAATATCTCTCGAATAACAAAATTTGTAATTGTGATATCTAAGCATACCTAAGAGGTACTACCCGAGTACCCGAGCAGAGCCCGAGCAGGAGCAAATAACTTGTTAACTGGCTTTGGTATTTAAGAGCTCAGATTAAGAGGTAAAATACCTGAGCATAAAACCATAAAAAATGTTCCCGCAATGTTATGCGAATGCCAGATTGAGGTTAGGCAATATCAAAATAGTACCTCTCAGTGTCTACTTGATATTAAATAGCTCAGATTATGAGGTAAAATACCTAAGCAAAATACCTAAGAATTGCAAGCAAAATATCTCTCGAATAGCAAAACTTGTTATTTTGGATACCTGTGAGGTACTATTTTGGTATTGTGTTCCCAGACAACCATAAGTCGTATAATAGAGTTCAAATAGTATCGTATATTCCTATATTGTTAGTCAAAATAGCAATTAATTGTAGCCTTTATCGTGTTATGTTTAAGTTAAATCGTAAAAAGTGCAAATTTACGACTTATATACGATGTGTCATTTATTCATCGTACTGCGTCACGAACTAAATCAAATATACATCGCTAACCTTTTTAAATCGAATTTGTTATTACATATTCAATCGTATACGGTATAAAATCAACTCGTTTAAGAAAACAATCGAATTTGCACGTATATGGCCTCCACTTTTGCATGTATAAGCCATATTTTTGCATTCTATACGATTTGTTTACTCACATATATGTTTGTATATCATGAAAACCATTTGCAATATACGTGCATTTTGGTTGTCAGGGTTACCTCATTTTGGTAATAACATTGTGGGAACATTTTTATGGTATTATCGTTAAATATTTTATCTTTTAAGTTTCGTTCATGGTCGGGTTATTATTGATTTTTTGGAAAAATTACCATGAATTCATTCCCACCGCAAATTTAATCGATAAGGTTATATTGTTTCGCTTCAAACCATTATCACTTAGGATTTCGATAAAATTGGCCTGCAATAAACTTTTTGAAAACACGTGTGCTCTTTTCAACAGTGAGTCCTGTCTCGCAAAGACTTTACACTGATGAAAAATCCATCTATTTCAATATCGAAGATGTATTCAAAGTTTCAATTTCGCTCAAATTAAAAAAATAAACGTGTTTTTTTTGGCTTTTCTATCAAATTTTTCTTTTAAATGTTCATAGACAATGAGTGGAATTATAGTCCCTATATCATGCAACAGAAGAGAATGCTTATAATATCTTCATCCAAATCATTTGCAAACAATTGCGTCATATTTTATCTGCAACAAAAATGATGTATTGCCACATGTACATATTTTGTTTTGTGATTTGTGGATTATTTGTATTCGGATATCTGGTTTCAGTATCAAAACGTCTCTTTTCATCATAATACTAACGAATCCATTTTTCATAATTAAAAAAAGTAATAGAAAGCTCGACTTATCACCACTTGCAGATGCTTGTCGACAAATGCTGGTCTTTTTTGTTGTAAGTAGAAATTGAACAATGATAGGATTTGTAGTTCAATAGATAGTAGAATGCTATTGGAATCAATCACCAGTCACACTTCATAAACTAAATTGCCATAAAGGCGGGTTGACCGCGCAATTGGAATTACGCGAGACCGCCATTAATAACAATCATGCTAATCGAAACTCAATAAGGGTAGAGCGCTTGAAATAACTATGGATGAAAGCCAATACTAATCACTAGACAATAGTTTAATTGAAATTCACTGTGGATTAACGATATTGGAGCACCTTGAACTTTGCGAGTAGGAAAAAATATGTCGGGCAGTCGCTATTAATCGGTTTCCCCTAAATGTATGTAGGTCCTTTAAAAACATCAAAGATAACTATTTTTTATTTATTTTTTTATTTTTTAGCTTTAACATGTGTCCATATCAGGATCCACTCAGTGAAAGTTGTGAATTTCGTATTCATTTTAGCGTCCTCAGTATTTCCGAAGGAAATTCCCACTTTTTGATTTTTCTCTCTTAAAAAAGTGATGATAAGATCGATTTTGTAGCTGATATTGTACCCAGATAAAATATCTATCAAACACAGATAGTTTTGATTTTCTGCAATCGTGTAATTCTTCGGAGTCAAGTTAATTTAAATGTCCTTATATTAATTTCCACCAATGTTTCGTTAATATACCTGGCAAATCCATCGGTATTGCTAATTCATTCGTTTTCATTATTCCTCACAAACAAAACATGCTCCCCACTTGGAATCAGTTCCAATATGTCACAATAGTTCGAAATTCAGTTCACCTAGAGCGAGGGGTTGAAGTTCTCCAAATTTCAACCCTTGTGCCACACCACGAAGTAAACCCACGGGAAATAGTTTGATAGTGAAACTTTCGCTAATAAACCCGGCATACCTGTCACAGATCCGACGAAGGCAAATGACCCTAGTGCACCCTAGCTCCTTCCCCATACCTAAGTGTCATCCTTCAGAATCTAAACTTTTCCGCACGAGTTTATCAAAAAATTAAGCCAAAGCCAAAGTTCGCTGCCATTAAAAACAAACAAAAGTACTGTTTTCGTTTCTTTTCGCATAGACCTTAACGGCGCGGGGCTGCCAGTCCTAGTGCATTAAAAGAAACTCCGAAACGAACGGGAGAAGCGTCCGGAAAAATAGATTGGTATCCGCTTTTGCTGAGAGGGTGGTACAAGGGGATGGAGCGAAATGGGATAAGAATGGGGGAAGTTCCTTTTTCGAAACCGTAGCTGTTAGGGGTTATGGGAAGTGGATGGAATACATAAATCAAAATTCCGACTGTTGGTGGCGTGTGCCGTGATTTATTTTATGATTACTTCTTCATTTTTTAGGTTTTCGGATTTTCTTGAGCGACTGTTTTTACGAGCTCCGTGGCAGCTTTGGGTGGTTGTTCACTGATTGCGAGCTTTTTGTTGGGCTTAATTTTCGTGCATTCAAATCGCGAGTTTTCCAACCTTGTAACGAGGGGTTTACTGGGATGGCAGCGGGGGGTGGGAGAACTAATTAAAAATTAAGGGCGTAAATGATTCGATGGAACAACCAATGTGAAACCGTTGGCAACTAGTCAACAGTCGTTGAAAAGTTTTTGAAAAAAAAATCTCTGCTATTCAGGAAAGTACCAACCCAGGAGCACTGGAAACATGAATAGTGCCGCTATAGTGTTGCTGGATTAACTGGGTTTAACTCCACTTGTTGGGTGGGATGGTAGATAGTAATACGTAGTTGTAACAGTTTCAGAAGCATTCATTCAATCAAGTTGGTAATTTCCCTGCAAAGGTTGTTTACTTATTCCTTTATAATCTGTGTGCCGTAGCACAAAGGAAGCTTAGATTCACTGCTTCTGGTGAGGCTCTTGTGCTATGAAATTATACGAAAGTTGAAATCCTGGCGTTCACCTATGTATGAATATCCTTGGAAATATCCATTGAAATAAGCCACAACCCAAGCCATCTATAAAACGCTCAATAGCGTGCCAAATAGGTGAATTATCACCCTTTCCGAACGGCACCGCACTTGACGGGACGGAGGTGAGGAAAAGAGAAAACTCTGGCCAACCATCGAATGTCCGTTTTGGACGTGATGACCTTAATGATGACCGCCACCACCGCGGCCGCTTCTGGCAAGTGCACATGTTTTGCGCAATAAATTTTCAGCGTGACACATTAAATTTCAATATTTATATAAACGAATTTATCAAATGTGGCCAATATTGATTATGAAATTTATGTGTCGCCAAATTCAGAACGTCAAAGAACATTATCATCAACCGGGAGCTCGGTGCAGTGGCCTGGAAGATATGGCGCTTGTTCAGTGGTCCAGTATGCCGTCGATGCACATTATTGGCACCGATGATGTCATCGTCCGTCGGTCGGCTGGTCGGTCTGTTGGTCTTTTGGTCAGTCAGAATCGGTTTGGGACGATTTCTGCATTGACACCATAGCACTCATCATCATCATCATCATCATCATCATAGTTGGACCTAAATGTACCGCAGCTGCGTGTACATGAGCGTAGAATTTGTTCACATTTGCAAAATTGTTTGAGCCCAGTTTTCTTGCGGAACTGTGAAACAGGATGCGGGGAACTGGATGTTGGGAGTTTACCTGTCCCAAACTTGTTCCACCGTTGAATCCAGTCGAAAATTGTGCACATAAAATTTGAAATGTTTTACCCAATCATTGGCGTCAGGCGAGTGCTCACGAAATATTTATTCACACGAATTGCTTCGATTGATTGCGGTTTTCGACTAAGCGATGTGGCTCCGGCTGTTGCTGTTGTTGTTGTTGTTGTTTTTGTTGTTGTTGTTGTTGATGATGATGATGCTGCGGTTATTGGAACCATCGAGCTTTTGTGTGTATATTGCTTAGGTGAAATGCTCTTTCATTCGGTGGTTACATTTTGTAGAATACTGGAAACTTGGACTAGCGCAATGCTTAATGATAAACTATTTCGAGTTCTGAAGAATCAGCGATCTGTTATGTGAACTCATGTTATGTATGTAAGCTAAACGAAGGTGGAATACAAATCGGGGATCTGAAAATGAGGCCGTTAAAGAAAGCTTTTTTTTTCAAATCATTTATTTATACGGACTCAATCGAACCAATTTACAGAGCCAAGTTTTCATATTTATATTCATCAGTTATCTTAAATCTACAGTTACGGGGATAGAACCGAATTGTCACTGCTGTCTCGAGATCGGAATAAATATTTTACGAATGGAACGTGGAACGGGAATCACATCCCCAACGTTTGGTTTACATTACACATTTATTTTAAATTCTGAGTTGTGAAACATATATCTATACATCTTTTGGTTTTGTTTGACTTGAACATTTTTGAGAATGAAAAACGACAATGTACAGCCCCATTGAATTATTCGAAATGATAACGTAGAACTACGATACTAAATATAAGCTATTTAGATGGTACAATGCAATGTTCTTTGAATTAACCCTCTCAGGACTAATTTATACATTCAAATATTTTGAATTCTCATAAAATTTTATATAACATAGAAATGATTGAAAAAAAGGGAATATTTTTTGCGATTTGCTGGGTCGTTCAGAACTTAAGATCTACAGTTGTAACAGTAGCTTTAGTCGCTATACAATGATATAATATGTATTCAAACATATTCAATGCATGTACTGGAAGACCAACTGACATAATGACATAATTTTGGGATATTCTATGCCAAACAAACTAACTTAACTTTGTTTAGCTCACACAGCTAATGTTACAATTGTCGACTTTAAATTTCGAAGGACAGTTTTATGATCTGACACTAACAAGGTTATGCTATGATGTAGGTATCAGAACATTCATCAAATACGTGTGAATACTTATCAAAGTTTTTTTTTTTTTACTCTATTATCGAGATCTGGTTCATCTCCCGTCGTAGTCACTCAAACACCTTTTGGGTATTTTCATAACTTGTCCGGGGGTGAGATTCGAACTCGTGACTTTGGCGTGAGAGGTATGGATGTTCACCACTACGCCGGGGTCGCCCCCGCTTATCAAAGCTTTGTTACTTCCGTTTATCTTAAGTTTTGAACTGAAGGTCAGTTTTTATAAACCTAAACATCCCGAAATAATCTAATCATGGCTGGTGAGCTTACAGAAGCTTCACTGAATGTCTTTGAATGCGTATCGCAACCTTTCATAGATTATAAATAGATTATATCTTTACGACTATAGATCTTAAATTCTGAACTAGATGACTGTTTTGATGACCTAGAACATTCCAAGACATCTCATTATATCGGTTGACCTTCCAAAAGACTCACTTAATTTGGTCAAATACATATTGTTACTTTGTTTAGTCCAAAAAGCTGTAGATTTTAAGTTTTGAACTGCAGGATAGTTTGGATAACCTAGAACATCCGAAGATTATCTCATAATGTCTCTTGTTCTTTCAAAATTTTCAATGAACATGTTTCAATACACATCGTAGCTTTGCATAGCCCAGCAAGCTTTTTGCTTACAACTCCTATGTTCTGATCTCAAGGATAGTTTGGATGACCTAGAACATGTCATGTTGCTTTATAATGTTTTTAGACTTGTAAATTGTTAATCGATGTTAATTGAACATGTTTGAATATTTATTGTAACTTTGTATTACCATAAATTTACTGTTACAACTGCAAATCTTAAGTTCTGAACACCAAGACAGTTGGATGATTTAGACCATCCCAGGATTATTTTCTTGTGCATTGTTACGTTCAAAAATATTCACTGTATAAACATGAATACGTAACATTACTTTGTATAGCCCAAGAAACTACTGTTATTTTGTAGATTTCAAGTTCTGAACTCCAGGACGGTTTGGATTACCTAAAGGATCTCAAATTTATGAAATAAAGACTGTTAACCTTCTAAAAGATTAATTGAATATGTTTGAATACATATGGTTACCATAGTTTTTTTTTCAGTTCATTTATTTCTACAGGCTCAATCGATTTAACTTTACAGAGCCAAGTTTTTATATTTATATACATCAATTATCTTAAACCTAACGTTAAGGGGATAAAACCGATTACTCGCAGCCGTCTCGAGGTTAATAGGAATAACAAGTGAATGGCTGGAAGGTGGGCTGGAATTTGAAGTGTGGTTTATATAACAATTGTTTTTTTCAATTCTAAATTGCCTAAAAACTTAAAACTATACAACTTCTGTCTTCTTTTGACTTGAACACTTTTGAAAAAGAAAAAAAAACACACACAAACACAGATAAAAAAAAACTTAAAGTAAACATACAGGTTAAACTAACTACAATCTAAGGCTAATGTTTGTCAAAAACACATAAATGAGTTTCATTAACTCCAGGTCACGCAGAGCCAAAATATCTCGAACTGGTACATTGTGTTGTCTACCTCGAGCCCAAAGGGAATCAGAAAGTTCAGATCTGACTCCACGATGCTCAGCACAAGACCAAATAATGTGATATCCGCCCTGATAGCCTTCCCAGCAAACACAGGATCGTATATAATAGCGGATAAGAGTGAAAAGTGGAGGCGATATACGTACAGTTTACATGTAGTCAAATGGACGCATGTACGTATATCGCCGCCACTTTGTACTTATATTCGCTATCATATACGATTATGTGTTTGCTGGGTTGTCCACACTCACAGAGATTGCTGTCACTCAGCCCAACACGGTATAAATGAGCGTTCAAAGAACAATGATTGGACATGAGGCGACACCCTTGGGATGATGTTGCCATCGCCCCAAATCTCCTTTACTCCATTTATACTGCCAGCTGACGAGTGACTATTGACGAAAAATAGGAAAAAAAATTGTTGAACGCGATTTGTCGATCACAAATATCGCCATCCATAGCGCCCACCTTTGCAAGCGAGTCCGCTTTCTCATTGCCTGGAATTGAACAATGAGATGGGACCCATACAAAGGTGATGATAAAATAACGCGAAGATAAAGCACTTAGAAGCTCCTGTATTCTCATGAGAAAATACGAGGAGTGCTTTACCGGCCTCAAGGAGCGAATAGCCTCTATAGAACTGAGACTATCCGTGAAAATGAACTACTGATCCGGTGTTAATGAGGCAACAATTTCTAGCGTAAAGTGCATTGCCGCTAATTCAGCGACATATACGGAACAAGGAGCTTGAAGTTTACGATTGGCGCTATAAATTTCATTAAATATACCAAAGCCTGCTGACTCCTCTATCAATGATCCGTCAGTGAAGAACGATTAACATTAAAATGTTTAATAGAAACAAAACACTTATCTTAAATGTATTACTGAGTTGCTGACGGGTTACGAACGTTGGTAAGGTGTAAAGCGCAACAAGTGTGATTCAATAAATCATTACAGCAGATGAAATAGATCGAATAGACTCTATCACTTGTTGAGCTGCTGGTGTGCATGATCACAGAGATGCTGTACAAAATGGCTTGAAGAATGCCAATTGCAATTAATTACTTGTCGTTATTGCCCTGTTTAAGCCACAGATTTTTTTTTTTTCTGAAAACAAAAGCTCGACCACAACTGCGGTGGTTATTATACCGAGAAAAAAAACAAACTGATTTTCATTTAAATGGATTAAGAAAAACTTCGAAAACTACGGAGCGCGAGAGAAACAAACTTGTGCTCTAGGTAGTCAGAAAACGCTCCTGGATGCATAAATTCTTAATAATTCGGGCGTTGATGGTACCACATGTGATAGAAGGCTGACTCATTGTGCCACATCTACAAATCGCCTGTAGACAAGGAACTTGTTGGCACAGGTCACCCTAGATTTGATGACGTAAAACTCTAGCGCTGGCTTTTGTCCATTGTCGGCCTTGATAAAGGGGTAGTCGTCCATAACAATGCACCTTGATTTGGTGCGCTATTGTCAGCAGAACTTTGTTGCCCTAGTTTTGGTCATCGGGTGCCTTCCGAACTTTGTATAGGTGTCGTCCTGCAAGTTTCATAGTTCTGCGCACAAAAAAATTGAAACATTCACCATTTTTGTCACATCTCGAATAGATTGAGTCGATGCTTAAAGAGGTTCAATATCTTCCTGGCCTTAACCAGATCTGTTGCCTTGCGTTTCTTACCACTAACATCCTTTCAATTTGCTCGTTTTATGCTGTTTCAATGTTTTGACAACAGAGAATATGGTTGGTTGATGAATTCCTACACTCAGGAAATAATCCGTACGATTTTCATACGATCGGAACTATGAACCACAAAGCAAGGGTACAACACTAATTCCATACGAAATCGGATGAAATGATAATTTTTGCATAGGTCGAGAAAAAATGTATCTTATGCACTTTCAATTGATATCACTCATCAAGCGTGTATAGTCTCGTGTGATTGTGACTCGTTTCTGGATCCTGAGGCTCATTATGCGAATCCCAATTGTTACTTTTTTTCATCTATGAGGATCGTCTTATGAAGTTCTTTCCATTAGAGAATCGTATGAAATTTGGAATGATATTTTCTGGCAAATTTCCATACGATTTTCCTATGAATTCCTCTCGTTCTGTTCGCTCAGTGTAGATATATTCCGATGCATATATGTGATTTGTATGAATTTTCTTTGTAAATAAACATCATTTGATTCTGAATCTATTCTAGTTCTGACGCCATACAGTATCCACTTGAACGATTGTGATGAAATTCTGCCGAATTAAACATAACTCAGCAACAGCAAGCTCAGGCAAAATTGCAGCAGTTCTTACTCACACGCTACAAAGTTGTTATCAAATGATTGTGTCCCTTGGGTTGTTTTAATACATACACAGCTGGACAATTTAACTCAAATTTGAATCGTTTTTGACTCACTTTCGTCAAAATTGGAGTCACTCATGTATACGTTAATGTGACTGTGATTGATAAGTCGACATATCTAAGACACCGACTTAAATCAGATCGATGTTTTAGATGTGTCGACTTGTCAATCCCAGTTACATTGACGCATATATGAGTGACTCCATTTTTGACGAAATGAGTCATAAGCGATTCAAAATTGAGTTAAAATGTCCCGCCGTGTAAGTTTGAGCATATCGAAGGATGAAATTGAAAAAGGATGTTAATGACAAGCTTCAAGGTTTCAATAAATCAACGTAAAAAGTGATGCTTAGCATTATTTATGCTCAGATTGTCTTCATGATCGGAATTTAGTGTTGCACATTGTCTATGTTGCAACGAACGTATGGCAATCTATTTCACAACAATGCTTAGAAATATAACTTAATAACTAAAAAATGATCGAACAAACCCCGTGAACTAAATTCAGTTCTTATGTTTTATAAAATTCAATTCAAACGTCAGAAAACGAATGCAACTCATTTCATTTCATTTCATTGGATTTTCCTGCTAAAGCGCTCTATCAACTCATCGAATCACATATTTTCTGAAGCAATACATTCCAATCAAATTTCCCCCATCATCTACTGAAACCCGATAGGCGAGAGGGGAACGATATCTTTGTTTTTCCCTCTACCTTCAGGAATAGCAAATTTCAGAAAATTTGATTTACTAATGCATCCGGAAACCTACTTTCGGAAATCAAATATTTCAACCACTTTGCCTGCTTGCATTGATTGCTGGAGCTTCTGGATTCCTTGTCAGTGCCATCAAAAGAATGAATGGATTGATTGGGTTGTAATGTACTTTTCGAAAGATATGCATTCGTAAATTCGAATCATCAATTTCAACATTCAGGCCAAACATAAACACGACGAAATCCATATAATTATTCAGCTTCCCCACAAACTCTCTCCTCACAAAAGTCAATAATCGCTGTCGACGAACCACCCAGAATGACTTCCTCATTTGAACGTTGGAAACAAGCTTGAAATTTGTTTATTATTTCACAAAATTACATGTGTTCCTGTCGGAATCCATTTAGTTGCACCACCCCTTACAACCAGCAAAGTTGATTCGTTTACTGGAAAGCCGTAAATCATAACAAACTACCAACTTAAAGATTGTGCTCTGTCTGGCCAACTCATCTCCATATGATTCCCACACCAGACAGCAGAGAAGTGAATAATCATCCACCGCAAAACCCTAAATACATGTTTCTTCGTTTTTCCTATCTCACATTTTTTTCAGAATCGACTTTCGGCCTGAGAAGGGTGTCTACGATCTGCACATCACCAACACCTCATATAGCCGCGACAACGGGCGATTCGAGTGCCGAATAAAGGCCAGTGGAACCGGGGCCGACGTGCATCAAGAGTATTACAATCTAACGGTTCTAACGCCACCACAGGCACCACTGGTGGCACCCGGGTCGATAGCCGTGGCCACCGAAGACAAGAAGCTGGATCTGACCTGTAGCAGTATAGGGGGTTCTCCTGATCCGACGATAACGTAAGTATCAGCCATATTTATATAAGCAGCACGAAACGATACTAATCGATGATTTTCGTCCGGACAGATGGTACCGAGTGGGTTCCAACAGCCCATTGCAGGCACCAATCAACAAGGGTGGCTCGAAGGATCTTCAAACGACGAGCACACTCTCGGTACTGCCCCGACGGGAAGACGACGGGGCCAAGTACCGGTGTGTGGTGTGGAATCGAGCCATGCCGGAAGGACACCGCCTGGAGACGATCGTCACGCTGTCTGTTAACTGTAAGTTTTGATCACTTTTAACTATAATTTGATAGAGAGTTCTCGTATGTTTATTTCGAACTGTTAAAAAGAAGTTCACTTACCGACAATTAGCTACTTTAAAAAAATGTACTGCAGAGTAGGCTCAAATAACTCTTACCGCGATAGAAATCGATATCACATTTCGAAGTAGCCTGAGTCCGAAAAAAATATATATATGGGGTACAATGTAAATTTCAGCCAAGCTCCTTCTTGCGGCTAGTGTATCAAATATTTCATAAGTTCGGCAACAACCGACAAAATGCGTTTAACTCAAGTTCATTGATTTACTGTGAAGCTCTTTCCCTTTTCCCCAATGTTTTACTTGCCATGATTTTACTGATAATGCAGACAGATTACCTTCACGGATCTCAAATGACCCAAATTTGGCAAAATTGAATCTAATCCAATCTAATTTTCTTTAGAAATCTCTGAACAACACCAGAGCGAGAAGTGCTGATCAAGAGCAACTTCTACCAGTTCTACCCCTACAGGGTGTTCAATAAGTTCGAAAACAACTTTAAAAATGTGTTAAAAAAATGAAAATACAATATGGCTCCATTCTTTTCTAAGTCAGTTTTTACTATTATAATTATTATTATGATTAAACATTCTTTGTATTCTGTTTCGGAACTTGTTGGATGACTCGCTGAATTCAAAAGCAGATTCCACTGCCGAAAAATGTCTAATAATGACAGTCAGTGGATCGTGGTAGCCATATGTAGTACGGTGATATCTTGGTTGCAACAAGGAATAATTCCGAAACATTCGTTGAGGGACACGAAAGACCAGCTATGATAGCAATTACGGACAATCCATTTCACTGTTTAAAGGCGTTTTTGATGAATTTTTCTTCCTTGCTCCAGAGTGTCTAAGACCAGTCACAAACATTTGATCGGATGCGGCGGTAAATTGACAGGATCGCGCCATGGAAGGCTTCGCAAAGCCAGCCTTCAAATCTCTACTGTACCCGTTCAAGACGTAGCATCTAGGTAACTTCAAACGGACTCAAGATAGGGCGGACTAGTGAACAATACAGCGACTTTAAGCAGCGGGGGTCGGTGGAACCCCGTGCGGTTTTGGAAATGGATCCAAGGTGACGATTTGCTTTGGAAGTTATGGCTTGATAGTGGAGACGGAAATCCAAAAGAATACCCAGGTCATTAACTTTATCAACTCTACGAAGCGGAATGCCATCAATGCAGTAGTCGAAAAGAATTGGGTTCTTTGCACGATGGAACGTCATCACAACACTCATTGGCATACTTACAATTAATTTATTCCGTCCACACTATTCCACGAACAGGCCCAGTAAACTTTGAAGGCAATGGCAACAATCTACCGTATGAACAACAATGTAGAGTTGCATGTCATCTGCATATAAAAGTGTGCACCTAGCTCCCAATAAATCCGCAACATCATTGAAGAACAGCGTAAAAGGTAGTTGACCCAAGTTACTTCCCTGAGGCACGCCAGACGTACTGGTGCATGGCTTTGATTCACAGGAATCTATTCTGTTTATCAAAGCCATTCAGAGTTCTGTCAGGCAAGTACGAATGCACCCAGCCTAGAAAGCTTACACAGCTGTATGTTATGGTCAATCTTGTCTAAGGCAGCTTTTAGATCAGTGTGAATGACATTGAAGCAATGTTTATTGAGAACCTTTACGACATATTAGCTTGACTAGCTTGAGACGTATCTCCAAAGAATCTCACGCGGCACGCACCTGGTCCATCGGCATATCGTCCTAGATCTTGGAAATAAGCTTCTTAAATTGGTCCATAGTGCTCGCTTGATGTTCGCTCTGCTTGGTCAGCATGTACGACCATACATAAAAGTCCAGGAGATTAAGATCCGGGTAGCTGGGAGGCCACAAAGTCTTATCGAAAACATGCCAACAAACATCAGTGTTGAATAACCGCTTGTTCAAACAAATTTGGAGAAGTTATTCAGCTTTCTAGAAGAAAATGCTGAACAACTTCTCCAAATTTGTTTGAACAACCGTTTATTCAACACTAATGTTTGTAGGGATCAGTCGAATTCTCCCGACACTACGACTAATGATCTTTCCTGTAGAAGTCTTGAAGTGCCGGGGCCACAACCTTCTCCAGAAACTCGGTCTTATAGTAGGCATTTTCACGTTTTTCTCGAACACCAATGAGTGCTTCCTACGCCTGGATACGCCCCTCAAACCATCACCTACGTGGCGCTATGGAACCACGGGATGTTTATGTGGTACGGGGGGATATCGGTAAACGTCAGCGCCCACTACCGATCAATTTTGGATATTGTGCGGCTGACCATGAACGCTATACCTGTGTGCCCCGAAAGTATCAGTTTGGCTCTGTCCAGCCTTTTCTTTGCTGTAGCCTTCGTTACTCCGTGAACCTTGCGTTTCTTGTACGGCTTGTATCCCAGGTCCTTCGTCATGATGGTTTGGGCAGTCCCGATCGACACATCCAGGTCAGCAGTGGTCTTCCGGATCGAGCGGTTCATTTTTTGACGAACCCACTCCCTCACCACTTTGATAGTTGGATGTCAACTGCAGGAATATGGCGCCGGTTCGGCCGGAATATCTCTCCAGGCCGGAATAACTTTACAACGACGGCTACTCCTTTATCGTGCGTGATAAACAAACAACAAATAACAGCAAGTTGACACCGTGCGCTCCGGTTAGCCTATATATGAGGCATAATCTGGCGTGTAGGCGTCTGGCGTCGACACTTTGAGGATGATAAATGATATTGCTATCGCTCTAAAGCCTGTCCACGTTAAATTTCGGACATTAAAATAATAGCAGCAAAAAAATACTCATAATTCAACAAAACCGATTGTTTATCTCAAAATAATAGACTTATATCTAAATAAGAAACTGTTGATTAAGATGCTAGATGTAAAATTCTCGCACTTTCTGTGGTACACCCTCCATCAGGTTCCATACGGTATCCTCAGATACTCCGGCCGTGACGATTCTCCATCTTCTCTTGAAATCATCGGTACCATCCGCTTTCTATTTGTTTCGAAAGTTTCTGCTTAACTAGAGCCCAGGATTTCTCTGTTGGGCCAAGCTCTGGACATTTTGTGGTTTGGCTTTTTTTGGCACGTATTTGACCTCTTGTACCTTATACCACAGAAAACAGACGTCCAGGCTCAAACGACCGCTTGTGATCATAAACGGAACTGTTGATTAAAACTAGTATGGATTGTCTAATGGGGTGGCGCTAGTGTTTCAATTTTGACATAAGGTCAATGACAGAGTTGTTCTGTTACGTTATCAATGTTGGGAAACAAAGTGATGGTGACAGGTTGAAATGGGACGAAATGTTAATGCTATTGGTGCACAAATCAGCAAGGAAATACTTTGGGGAAAACATTCCATAGGTTTCCCAAAAACAATTTTTTGAAAGTTAATTACGCAAACATTCGAGAAAAGAGTTACTGAGTAATTTATATAATTAAGATGCAATAGGTGTGTGACATGTTGCAGGTCAACAGATATATTCGAACGTTATGTTGCGAAAGCCTTCGAACAAAAAAAAACAATGTTCCAACCAAGGTTGCGGCTTATCATTTTTGACTTATCCATATTCATTTGCCGATAGCTCTTCTCAGAAGCTCAATTTCAAAATATAATGTATGATGAACTTATGGTGCTTGAGTAGACCTACAACTTGGTCTAACAATACATAGCCCTATCTCTTATATCTGAGGAATAAGAGCGTATATTCGCAGTGATCTTTGCGATGATATTCGCGGTGAAGATCACGCGATTATCATCGTGAAGATCACTGTGAATATACGCTCTCATGTCGAAGATATAGGAGTTAGAGCAAGGTACTGTTAGACAAAGTTGTAGGTCTACTCATGCACTACAAGTTCATCATACATCATATTATCAA
Source organism: Aedes japonicus (assembly GCA_034211315.2). Lineage (NCBI taxonomy): Eukaryota > Metazoa > Arthropoda > Insecta > Diptera > Culicidae > Aedes > Aedes japonicus. The sequence continues at coordinate 251,001 of JASCZW010000680.1, read as the reverse complement.
ATCGACCCTCTGAAAGGAGATATTGGCAAATGAATATGCCTGAGTCAAAAATGATAAGCCGCAACCCTGGTTCCAACCACCTCTCGCCAGAGAGTTACCGGGATATGCGGAGGGAAGAACTCGGGTGCGGAAAAAAAAACCCATCGCAATAATGTTTTCAAATCCACGCGTGGATTCTCTTCGTGATTCCGGTGAGGTTTCCGATGAGCATTCAAATGCTGGTAGCTTGATTGTGAAAGAACATAGCAAGACTTTGCCTGCAGATAACGCAATGGAATGCAAATATCTCGAAGATGATGTTGACTTTCAAAAATGGATGGAAACAACTTCACATGCAGAGACATCATACCTGGTTGATGTTTAAACGGATGAAAAATATCTGTTTTTTACATGGGCGTCGGATGACAGATCGTAAATTGATGTGCACGGTGAACGCTTCTTACCCAAAGGAAGAGCAATAGATGTTAACCACTTTTTTCACAGGCTGTCTTCCATTACACATAGGAACCAAGGCAAAAGAACTTAAATTGGTCAACGACAACGAGGTTGTTATACAACTTCACAACTTTTTTCAACTTTACGGTAGGCTCATTCCACCTAGCTTTCCCCATGAAATAGAAAAGACCTGCATAAGAATAACTCTTTCCATGGGTAAATTGCTTTCACCGTAATGGAAGTAAGATTTAGTATGGAATGTCGCCGTACCACGGCGCCGCTATATATAAGCAAACACATGATTTTTTGTTACATTCGTATGAGCCGATTTGTCTGTTCTCTGTACCATTCCAGGACGGATTTTGCATAGTGAAAAGAGGTAAAATCAGACCAAAACAGAGCTGGAGAGTCGTGGCTTCTGATAAACGGTATCAACCGCTTTGGCAGACATTCGCTCTCGTACGCATCCTTATTGATAGTGCCGGTAGAGATGAAACTTTTAGATTTTCGACCACAACTACATATTGCCTGCCAAATCAAATACTTCTTCGAGAATTTGGACACCTTCTCTGTCCGGAAATGCTCGGTCAAGGCGTTCTTTTGCATTGCGGTATAAAATGCCAGACCCCAAAGCTGTTTAAAGTCTTCGAGTACGTATGTTTCGTCGTTCAGTATGATACAAGAAAATGTTTGTAAAAAATTAGAGTAGAGGTCCTTAGCACGATTTTTGGCAGTGAACTTTTGCTTGTCATTAGGCCGGACACCTTTTTCACATGTTATGCCTTAAGTCCTTGCCTCGTCTTCACTTTTTGTACGTATGATTTTGACTTCCCAACTTTGCGAGCCACATTTCGCACAGAAATGTTGAGCTTTTTCTCTATAATGGCTACCACCTTCTTGTCCATTTGTCGGGATCATACTTTTCCATTTGTTCCACTTCCAACCTTCCAATCCACAGTCAAGTGCTGTTAAAAGGATTTTCAACAAAACACGCTACTTTTCGGTAGTTTTAGTTTCTTGGCAAGATCGCGTACCGTTAACTTCGGATTTTGCTGCCGTTCGTAGCAAATGTATTTGCGCACTTTCACTTGATTCGACGCCATTTCACTGAATGTAAAAAGAATGTAAACATGTTGTACCACAAGATAATGTGGAGAGTGTCAGCTGTCATAAGTGAAACGTTTCAGCGATCCGTGAAATAATTCAAAATCTCTACTGAAAGAAAAATGTTCGAAATTTAACGTGGACAGGCTTTATATGTTCTCTATCTCATTCATGCTACCAAATCTTAGCTTGTTACAAGAATGTTACTAAGAAATCGAAGGCATAAATGGATAAATAAATGAATTTTACAGTAAAATCCATTCTCTAAACTGTTGGACTTGCCTGTAAAAAGCAGGTGAAATTTTTTTTGCTCGTTTTCTGTCATTCTCACTCTCCTGAACTGAACCAGTACACGAATCGTATTTTGCGATGTTCAACATTTCGCAGCAGGCGATGGTTCTATGAAATATGTACATTTACCGCCACTGGCCTAAAATAAAAAGCTTCTCTTGTTTTTTTTTCACAAAAATAAAAATCTATCACCCAGCAAAACTGGAAAACCAAAAATACACTCGCATAAAACATAACATGACTCTGTGAAAAAAAATCCTCTAAGGCACAACAGGAGGCGTCCACTCTTCAATCATATTCCAATGGCCGAAAACACCTGTCCGTTGAAAAGTGAGCAAGATGAAGTAAACCTATCCTGCTATGTGGTGCCACTCCGGCTTCCTATCGGTTGCCGATGGTTGTCGCAAATGAGAAATTATTATAGTTTGTCACCCAAATCTGCGTTTTTTTTTTCGATGGCTTTCACATTGCATCATTTTCATCATATTTCATGTGGTGCTTTTTTTAACAGCATATTCATATCGGTATCATCGTGCCTAGTCGCACTGGATGCCACCACCGGTCGATGTTGCCTGTTTGGCATCGTATAAAGCTGGGTTCACATTGCACCGTGCCGCTAACGGGGTGACGCTTCTGGGTGTGAAACAGTTGAATAAACTGGCTGATATTTTCATTTCAACGCCAAAAAAGGCACGTCCGGGACCCTGCAAGGCCTAATAAGAACCCAGCTTCAACGAACAGATTCTCGTTTGTGGCTTCACAGTACGATCAGGATTCTGTGCGGTGTTGATCAATTCAAGTTAACCAGTGTATCGAAACCGCATGACGTTATCCGGTTGCTGGTACTGCACTGAGCGAAAATATGTTTTCGATTTTCAGTATAATAAAACTGAACGTGATATTTGAGTTTCAATAGTGCCTCTTATTGATGCACATCAAACTAGGCACACCAAAAAGTTAAATCCATATTCCCTTTGGCGGATCAATGGAACGATGAACGAACATATCATCGATTGGTTAAAGTGGCGGTTGTAGAGTATGAACCAATATTTCTGTTGGTCCAATGTTCATAATACTTTTCGTCTGAGAAATAAGTATCGAGATCGGCTTATTCATGAATCATCGAATGTACCAACCGCACATTGAAGGCAACGTTTTTCATAACGAGTTTATCAACATTTTGCATGGGTCAGCTAGAAATCATTCTGTCCGTGGTTGTTGGAGTAATAAGGAAGGGAGTGAAAAAATACGAAAAAAAACATTTCCTACAGTGAGAACCGTTATATGAACTTCATTTTCACCGCAATTTACGACACGTGAAAAGTCATTCTTTTTTGGGCAGTAGCCTTTTAAAGGGTGTCCACGATGAAATTGCCACACTTTGAAATTGCTTTAACTTTTTAACCGTTAGATAGAATTTAATGAAAATTTGGGTGGATTTAGTTCATAGTGCATTATTTACATCCTGCAAGTTTTAAAGTCCTGTGATCAAAACTCGCGGATATGGAGTCGAAAGAACAGCTCGTGCGTGATAAAATCTTGCGCATTCATCACGAGAACAAGGATCTCTCGCATCGTTCCATCGCTAAAACGTTGGGAATCGCGAATTCCACGGTGTCGCGAGTGATTAAGCGGTTCGAGGAACGGTTGACCACCGATCGGAAGCCCAGAAGTGAAGGAAAAGTATTCCGTACAACACCAAAAATCACAACCGCGTAGTTGGGGCCTTCAACCGAAATCCGAACGCCTCCGTTCGGGATGTGGCTAAGAAGCTGCACCTAAGCCGAAGTTTTGTCCAGAAGGCCAAAACTAAGGCTGGGCTTCGAACGTTCAAGGTACAAAAGGCCCCTAATCGCGACGAGAAGCAGAACAAGTCCGCCAAAACCCGTGCCAGGAAGTTGTACCTCAACATGCTGACGAAAGTTGAATGCTGCATCATGGACGACGAAACATATGTGAAGGCCGACTTCAAACAGATCCCCGGCAACCTGTTTTTCACGGCCAAGGATAAGTTCAGCGTTCCGGAGCATGTCCGCACTCAGAAGATGTCCAAATTTGCGAAGAAATTCCTGGTTTGGCAAGCCATCTGCACGTGCGGGAAGCGGAGTGCACCTTTCGTGACCCAGGACACGATGAACGGACAGGTGTACATAAAAGAGTGCCTCCAGAAGCGGCTGCTTCCTCTCCTGAAGGCCCACAACGTCCCAACAATCTTCTGGCCGGATTTGGCCTCATGCCACTACCCAAGGACGTGCTGAAGTGGTATGCGGACAATAAGGTCAATTTCGTGCCGAAAATGTTCAACCCTCCCAACACCTGAGCTCCGCCCCATCGAGAAGTACTGGGCGATTATGAAGCAGCACCTTCTTAAACGACCTAAGGTAGTGAAGACAGTCGAGGAACTGAAGAAAGTATGGGTGTACATACAAAAAACGGTTGATTCACAGGTTGTGCAGAATCTTATGGCCGGGGTTAAGGCCAAGGTGCGGGCATTTGCGTATGGACTGTAAATAAAATACGAGTAAAATGGTAAAATGAAGTTTAATAGTTATTTCTCAATCCCTGAAAATTTGATGGCAATCGGATGAAAACTCGAATTTTGCGAATCAATTTTGTGTGTGGCAATTTCATCGTGGACACCCTTTAGCTCTTTTTTATTTCATAATAATTGAGTTTTTTTTCGAATGTGATGGTAACTCGGTAAATCAGATTTTTATGGAAGGAGTGAAAATCAACACCTCTGCGAGGGGCATTTTGCGCGCACGAATGAGAATGAATTTTCTGTTCATGTTATTAAAGCTCTGTAGGGTGTCCCAGAGCACAATTAAAAATCAAGATAAAAACAATTACTTTCGGAGGAAGTGAATCAATTCTCTAGAATGTTCTCTCTCAGTAGAATATTAACAAATCTTATTATCGTTCATCATAAATCACGAATCGCACTTTTGCTCTAACGCTGCTCATCAGTCCCAGCACAGACTCCTTCGCAATTGGTTTAAACACTTCCAGCTTTTCAACCCTTTGCATTTTTTTTATTGTTGATGTTGTTTTTTTTATTAATGACATTTTACATCCATAGGATGCATTCATGTCAGTTTCAGTTGTTCAAAGTGTAGCAGAGTGTACAATATGAGGTGAGTGCTGAATAAATTTCAATTATCTTTTTTCCTTTGGTTGGGGAATGACGGAGAGGAAGATAAAACAAAGGAAGGATACGAAGAAAAACATGATGAAGAGGAAGATGACGAATAGGAAGGTAACGCAAAAGAAACAGAACATATTGAAGAAAAATAAAAGGAAACGAAGGAGAAGTTTCTCGTAAATGAAGATAGTGATAAAACCAAAAAACATGATGAAAACCATAAATGCGAAGATATTGCAACTGTTTGAAGCATATATGAAGATGCCAAAGACAATGAAATTTTCTAGTGATATCTGCTGCTTTAACACGTTTGCTTAAATATCCCTTTTTTTCAAAGCCCAAAATGTCTCGACTGGTCGGGCTTGAGGATAACTCGGTGGATTCATAATTTTCATAAGATACATAAGTCTTTCGAATAATGCGCTGATGCTAAATCTAGTGAAAAAAAAAAATTGCATCATCAAACGTTTCACATTCGCAAATAGCTTGCCAAACCATCGTCTTTTTACCGAATTTCTCGGTAAAAATTCACTTATAACCATCATTGAAGTCCTGGTTTTTGCGCACGATGTAATATTGATCAGCCGGAAGCGTCTTATACACTGAAAGTTAATTTTAGTTTATATTACAAAATTGAAGGTAATACTCACAAATCCATTCGTTGTTTTCTGCAACGAAACTGATTTGTTCTTTTTATGAAGATACATTCGTAATTAATGGCACACGCGCAAAAGTCAAAAGCACGAAGCATTGTTGACACAGAAAGAACATTCGTACACTGTACGACAACAATACAAAGAGCTACGAATATTTGGTCACAAATTAAAAAGAAACGTCTCTCTGGTGGTTGCATGAAAGATTGACAGATCTACTTTATCGACTCAAAATGTAATTGACAAAAAAAAAACGCAACCACGTGGAGTTGTCCAGTGTTTATTTTTTATGTTTCTGACATGGGATTCGAACCTGAATATTTGGAATGTGCTGATTCTAAATCCATGGTAGATCTCACTAGGCCACGCTGACAAGTTTGCGTGCAGACAGATTCAGCCACTGAATGATCCAAGAAGGTTGTTGCAGCCGGTTTAATTTTTCAATGGCCGATTCGTGAGGCACCTTGTCAAATGCTTTTGAGAAGTCAACGTAGATTATGTCAACCTGATACCGCTTTTCCAGCTAATTGATCACAGTAAGGGTGAACGTCATGAGGTTCGACGTGGTTGACCACTTTTTTACGAAACCATGTTGATGTTCAGATATTACAGGCTGCAAGACAGGATACAGGACTCTCAAAAACTTTCGCTAGGCAGTTCATAATAGATATCGGTCGATAGTTCTTCATGCAATGTGTGTAACCAGCCTTGTGGATTGGAATAATTGATGTCAGTATCCAGAAATACTCATTAGATCAAGGATCGGTTCAAAATCGCTGCGACGGGAACAGACAGCAACTGAGCGCATTGTTTGACATTGTTTGGCAGAAATGCCACACATTTTTATGCTATCGTTGCAAAAATCCTATTCCAAGCACATGTAAACAAAGACAGACAGTGAAAATCAGCTGTCTTGCATCATTCGGTTTCGTGCAGTTTCGTGTAGAAATCGTGCTTATACTTTCTAAAACACCCAATATGTGCGATGAACATCCAGAATCAAATCACAAAGGAAAAAGCCTATTTGGACAATTCAACCAACAGTGTTTAACATTAGTTCATCATCAAATCGATACACTGCAAAAAAACAGTAATGGTGCTAAAAGTTCACCCCTCTCCGCTCTCAAAAAGCATGTGACTCGAATGTACACTTTCGGTAACGGCTTCGAGATGTTTCATTCTAAAACGCATCAATGCTAAATTGTAGCCCACTGATAGAATCAATGGACTCTATGAATCGTTCCGGAATACCCCTGATGTATTATTTACTCTATTTAGCTAAACTGAGCCCAGAATCAGCTGCATATCTCGCTGCAATTGAATACTTTCATTTAAATACCGCTAAACCTCTTGTTGACATGAACTGAAAATTGCTCAACTACATAGCAGCATTAATTTGTACCGTGGCACGCGCGCTGTTCGAGTTGCCTGCCACATTCCCTTGGATGACCCCGCCCCCTCCCCACCCCTCTTCATACTCATCTCACGCAAAACACGATTTGGCAATGTAGTACAACACAAAGCAATCCAATTAAGCCAAATAATGGTCGTACAAATACGATCAAATGCTGGTCCTATATGGGGTTTTTGCCAAATTGAAAGTGTACAAAAACCGGTAAACCGCAAAACCGCATCGTCCACCACGTCTCATTCCAGCGATGACCGTCCCGGCCGGATGGGGCCTTACGCAACGCAATGATACACAGTTCAAGGTTTAAAAGTGGCGCAAATTATCGTTTTCGGAGAAAACGCCCCAGGACCTCAGCGCACCGGAGGGAAACTGCGGTTCATCCGATGCGGATACAAATATATATGTGTGCGAGGAAGTTGGGATTTCAACGGGATGATTAATTAAAACAATGGTTATCGGTGGCATTGCTAGTGGATCTAAATTCCTAACACGGTGGATTCGAATTTTTTGGTGCTAATTAAGCGTATCACTTTGATTCAAGCTGGCAAGGGTTTTTGTAATGCTAAGATGTGGATTTAATGGCTTATCGTGACATTATTTGAATTTATTGTAGGGATTCTAATTTTCAGGGCAGGGAAAAGTTTCGTGGGTTGATGAAAGTAATGAAAAAGGCTCTATAATAAACATTTTCACTTATCGGCAGATCATAGTGTGCGGTGCTCGAAGCGAGACACGAAAATTTTTCTCTTGTCATTTTACTCCGTTAAATTCTTATTATTATGTGATTTTTGTTTTACAATCTAGGTCAGGGACCGGCATGTACTTCCATAAGTGACTTTCTAAAACTGGAGGAAAAATAATACTCAATCGAACACAAAATTCTTTGTCGTCGCCACCTCTAAGCATTATTTTTAACAGCTTTAGTCACACTAAAGCCCGATTCAAAGTAAATTTGGACGCATTCACGTGATCATAACTCAAGAATTTAAAAACATACATGGTTGATCAAAACGTCAAACAAAAGAGTGTTTTTTCAGCGATATTCGAACGATACATAATAAGTTATTAAATTTCACCGTTTCGAACGAACTGTCGCTCTTTACTAGTGATCGATGCCATCATGCTCTGCACAGTTGCTGGTGACACTGTACTGGCGAACTTATTCCACTTTAAACGCATTTGTTGTGCATGTGTCACTTCTTCACCGCATCCTCGAGGTTTTCAATTGACAATTGCCCAATATATTTCGATCGGTCTGAACTCAGGGCAACTCGGAGGATTAATCTCTTTAGCGACGAAATTGTTTGTTTGCAGCATACCATTCTAGTACCTCCTTGGAGTAATGGCAGCTGACTAGATCCGGCCAAAACATAACGTTGGTCTTGTGTTGCCAAATTTATTTATTTATTTATTTGTCCTCAATCATTTCGTAGACCTTGTTACATTTTGCTTAACTTCTAAGAGTTTTTAATTAACTAATGTCTAGTTAGCCTAACAAAAAAAAAAGCTTTTTTAAGTGCATTTTTATTCATTGTGATATCAACCGTTTCGCTATACGTGTTGAAGCAGGACATCATTCTATTTAAGGGAGCATATTTGGCATAGTTCGTTCTTTGATTGTTAATAAAAAATAAATTTCTATTTCTTAGAGAGCGACTAGGAGCATAAAAATTTAATATCTGCTAATATTTCTGGACTGTTTATTCGTTGCTCAATAACATCAGCTATGAAAGCTATCATAGCGAACTCTCTTCGCCTTTGAAGTCCTTCTAAATTAATCAACAAACATCGCGACTCATATGATGGTAATGGCAAACGTGTCCAACCTAATTTTCTTAGAGCAAACAACACAAATTGTTCTGAACCGATTCTATACGATTTACAAACGTTTCTTGATATGGAGCCCAAGCAACGCTACAGTATTCTAGTATGGGCCTCACATATGCCACATAAAGTGTTTTTAATGTGTAAGGGTCGTTGAAATGCAAACTGTATCTTTTAATAAACCCAAGCATGTTATTTGCTTTATAGATGATACTATTGTAGTGATCAGCAAAGGATAACTTAGAGTCAAGTATAACTCCTAGATCTCTAATTTGACGACATCTTTCAATTGCTATCTGACCTAGAGAGACTGTATTTTGTGTTATGGAATGCTTTCTCGTGAACGATATAGAGGTGCATTTTTTAGCGTTAAGTTCTAACAAGCATTTTTTACACCAGGTGTAAAAATTATTAATTTCTTGTTGAAAAATATCAAGATCATGTGGTTTTTGTATCTCCATAAACAGTTTCATGTCGTCTGCATATACTGAGACTTGAAGGACTTTCAAAATTTTTTCTACATCATTAACAAATAAAACAAATAATAAGGGGCCAAGATGTGAACCTTGTGGCACTCCAGATGTAACATTTACTATTTTAGAGAGATTGCCGTTAAGTCGTACTCTTTGCGTTCTTGTTGTCAAGTATGACTCGATCCATTTCAGTAATCTTGGATTAAATCCTAACCTTGATAACTTAAAAATCAGCAGAGGTATGTCTACTCTGTCAAAAGCTTTACTAAAATCGGTATATAATGCTTCTACATAATTACCTTTATCCATTACGTTTAACGAAAATGTTAAGAAACTTATCAAGTTAGTAGATGTTGATCTCCCTTTTACAAAACCATGTTGCTTATTAGTAATCAATGTTTTAGCTTGAGAAAAAATTTTGTCATTTATAATGGATTCAAATAGTTTAGGGATGCAAGATAGAATAGCAATCCCACGGTAATTTTTTATATCAGATTTTTTACCACTTTTGAAAATCGGAATTAAAAATGATTTCTTCCAAATGGTAGGAAGAATACTGGACTTCAATGATAAATTAAAAAGCAAAAATAAAGGTTTAACTAATTCTTTCGAAAACGATTTGAGAAATAAAGGAGGTAAACCATCTGGTCCAGCACCCTTTGAGACATCCAATGTTTCAAGAGCATATAAGATTTCTTTATCGGATAAACTTAAAACTGAAATATCTTTCATTGGTTCAGGGAGGTACGAAAAATATTGATGATCACGCTCACTATCATTATGAGATGTATAGACGTCCTGAAAGAAATCAGCAAATAAGTCACAAATTTCATTAGAAGTATTACCACTTTTGTCACCTAGATGCATTTTTGATGGAAAGTTCTGAGATTTTCGTTTCTCTTTAACATGTTTGAAGAAGTATTTAGGGTCCGATTTAATATTATTTTCTATTTTTGTGTTGTGTTCTTTGTATGCTTTTAATATTTCAAGATTTAGCTGATCACATATGGCCAGGTAGATTGAGAGGTTTTCATCACTTTTATTTCTTTTATACGCTTTATGTGCTTTCTGCTTCCTATTTTTAAGATTGATTACCTGTCTATTGAACCACTCTGGCGCTTTGTTATTGATTTTCTTCCTTCGCTTTTTGGGGACTGTTTGTTCTAGAATATCATACATTATTTCGTAGAATGCATCCACTGATTTTTCTATGCCATGATTACGCGTTAAAATTTGCCAATCGACACAATTTAATTTATGTTTGATTACTGCATAGTTTGCATTGCTAAAATCATAGAATGAGTCGGTGAAATTGTTATCCATCTTTGGTTTTTTTCGTGTATAAATACGGAGTACTCAATAGCAGTGTGAAATGCTTCATTTTTCCAAAGGGGCGAATATGACTCGGATACGCAAAAATCGTCCGACATGTTTGTAAATAACAAATCTAAGTAGCAGTTGTTTTTATTTTTCACGGTATTTACTTGATGTAGCCCTAATTCAGCACTACTTTCAAACAGAGTATGAAGCGTTTCGTTGTCCCCTACAATTGGTATCAAGAAAGATTCATTTTCGTCATCAACAATAAAATTGGCTGTTCTTTGGTTAAAATCTCCGTATATGTGAACATTTGCTTCAGAATCAAATTTCGAAACAATATCACCAGCAATACTAAAAAATTTTTCATAGGACTCTTTCCTCGCGTGTTCTGGGGAAATACACTGACGCTAAAATGTGAATTTGGCCTCCGATGAGAAATTTTACCCACACATGGTCAAACTCCTTACACTTGTATGATAAAATTTGTTCCGATTCATAGTTAACACTAACTGCTACTAAAACGCCTCCACCGCATTTTTTTGGGATAACAATTTATCGCGATCATCTCTAAAAACGTTAAACAGATTGCCAAAAATCTCTTCGTTATACATTCCGGCATCCCAACTCGTCTCAGTTCCTAAAATTACTGTAAAATTGCACGCAGCAACTTGTTTATAAATTTCGTTCACTTTAATTGCACTTTTCATTCTGTTAAAATTTTGACAATAAATTATTACTTCTTTGCTTTCATGTTTTTGAGGCTCGGTTATGTGTGGCACTATGTTAGTCGAAAAACTAAAACTATTGGAATTAATTATCTTTTCATCATAATCTAAATTAATGATAGTCGACAGATTAAAGTTACTTAAGCTATTTACCTCTCCTTGATTAAGAAAAGACGTCAAATTCAGCATATCATCTTCGGGTTCATCAATGTTATTGTCTTCCTCCAAGGGGTCCGTCAATTCAAGGGAAACACGAATGCTTACATGTGCATGCCACGCAAGGTGCAGCCGAGAGGGCCCCGGGGCATTCCAATTGGTTAAATGTGCAGGAGCGGAAGGTGACGGAAAGGATGGTGCATCGCCGGCCGGGTACGGGTTTAGTATTTCACCTCTTTGAAAGTTGATTGTTCGATGGCTAGGTGGAGGTCTGGAGAAACGATCCTTTGCAGTAGCAAGAAGCTCGCGGTCGGGTGGAAGTTGGTTGTATTTGTTGTTGATGTTGGTATTGTTATAGTTGCAATGGTTGGTGGTTGCGTAGTTTTCATTATAGCTGTTGCAGTGGTTCCTATTGTCGTTGCGATCATATATACGATTGTGATGTGTGATGTTATTATTCGCCTGCTTTTTACGTTTCTTCGCTACTTCAGCCTGTTTTTGCTGTTTTTTTCGATACAATTTACGTTTGTCGTAATCTGTCCAGTCAGCTTTCCATACCTTTCTTGTCCCAAGAAGACGCCAGCCTGACTGATCAACTACCTGGATAGGGTTCATATTACTTAGCTCATATTCCAGTGAATCAATACTATCTGGAGAGCTACTGATAATTTTTGACTCAATTGAGTTAATGTTAGCTGATAAAGATTTCAGCTCGTCCATTATTTCAATCCCTAACATTGGGTTGTTGCACATGGGAGAGCCATGAAGGGTGGAATCCGCTTTTTCAGACACTCTTAAATGTTAACCTTCGACGTCATTGTGTGAGATGTGATGAAAACCTTGATTTTTAGGCAACAATTGCAGATTCCTGGCCAAATCATTAGTTTCCAAGCAAACTTATCAGCAAAAACAAATTTATACCTGGAAGACATCCTGGGCTTCCCCACAACCTGTTGTCAGATAAAATTTTCGTCCGGGGATTTGTTTATAATCTATTTTGACATATTTTTAGTCATCCATTAAAATACAGCCATCAAATTTCGTCAAAACTCGTTTGTATAGTAATTGTGTTCGCTTTTAGACCACTAAATATTGTCTCAGTGAGCGTTCGAATGTTTACTGGCACAAACAGACTTATATCCTTTTCTTGAAAGGATGTTACGCACGGTGAAAAAGTTGAAACCGTATTTCTTTGCCAAATCACGTACGGAGACACCTGGGCTGCCTTTCAAGTACCTCAACACCTTTCTCCTCACCTTTTTGTCCTTAGTGCCACTTTTATGATAGATGCGCTGTGCTCTATCCACACTCAGAGTATCCTTGTAACGTTCGATTACAAGACACACCGTTGACTTTGAGAGTTTAAACACTTTTGCTATTACTGAGGCATACCACGAATGAGTCTTTAGATTTTTGTGCACAATTAATTTTCTTTTCTCAAGTTCCATGATCCGTGATTTCGAAATGTGTCAATCAATCGAGAAAAACTTTCAACCAATTTCTTCTTCAATAAAACATCAACAAATGCCTGTCAAACGTTTTTTGTTCCAACCACCAGGGACGCGGTGGTGTATTAAACCGTGCGTCCAGATTTAGCATCAAAATAGCTTCAGTTGGTATGATGACTCAACCTTTTGCTAATTTGATATTCTCTACTTTTGAATAAATAAATTTTGAAATAATGCGTAAAATTGCTAGAATCGGCCCACTCCAATTGCAAGAAGAAAACGTTCCCAATGAAAAACCACTGTGATAGAAGTATCCCACAATCCAAAGTCAAATAACTCCAATTCATTTATCCTCAGCATATATAATGCGCGGGAAACCGTCTTTTCATCTGAACAGCTATCGTCGATAAGGTTTTGATTGAAGAGATTAAAAGCGCCTTATGGGACACGTCACCACTTGCAGCAAAGTGTGCCGTTCCGTCCCTACCGGGCCCATCGTAACATCTGTCAGCACTAGCAATGAGAATCCAGTTCCCTGAGGGATGTTTAAATGGCATTTTCTTCCACGCCATCCGAAAACCACCGCTTATTGGAAAAGCCATCTAGCCAAAGTGTTACGACATGGCACCGGCGATGAACGTGGAAAAAAATGAACTCTTAAATTAAATGTGGCACATCCATTTCAATTTCGATATCCTGCTGTTCGCTATCGAGGAGCTTTCGTTTCCGTTGCAGATCATGATAGAGGGGGCCGAGGGGTGCTAGATGGTGTATGTTTATCTCCACTGCAAAAGACATTTTATAGGGACTTAAAATTTTATAAACGATAAAAAGTGTTGCAAGAAGTGTAAACTCAGCAAAGACACGGCCTGAATAGGCTGAAAGCCGCCCTTTTTTTCGGTGGGGATTGTAAAGCCTGATACGTGTTTATTTTTCACACTTCTAAATTGTGTTTTGTGCGCTACACAATGGTGCCGACGACAATGTCGGAATCCGTAGAACCTACCTACACTACCTTTTCCAATGTGTTCCAATGCGATTAAATTGATAATGAATATTAAAACAGGTTTCTATAGAATTACTTTGTCGAAAACACGCTGGTGATGGGATGCTCGATTGTGTTGAAACAGAGATCCATGGAAAGCCAACAGATCGAAGAAGGTTTCCAGGAATGGGTAAACGCGATAAGTGAGCAAAACGTCATGAAGGGACCAACTTTTATTTTTGTTTCACGAAGTATCATATTTACACTCCACAAACAACTGGAACAAGTGTTTATGGAGAAGGGTATTGACGTTTTCGGTAATTGGTGGAACAATGTTTACGTTTGGGGCTCGTTCAGTGACACTTTTGTTGAAATAAATAGCAGCCTGTTTGAGCAAGAGATATATCCACAAAATGAACACAGCGAGAACTGATTAACGTTTCCGAATGTTTTGTGCTTTTTCAGTTCGATGTTGCTTTGTGCTTTGTTTCTTTTAATTCATTCATCAAACATTGATAGGCAAACTGGAGAAATCAATGGACAGCCATTCATACCGACAATCAATGTGAAACTAGGGATTTGAAATTGGTTCACTATTGTTGAGCCCCTCGATCGATCTTTTGTCGCATTCGTCGCTTTGCCAATTTGACTTAAGTGCTATTCTATGCTCCTCAACGACCCGTCCAGCCCAATGAGATCTGTACAAGTGGAGCAGAAGTGGTTAAGTTGTATTAGCAAAATACTGTCATTGTATTTGTGAGACGATGCACAGCCTGTTTTATGTAAACATGCATGACGTAGACCTCCAAAAACAACAATTTACAACAGTAGCAAATCATAAGGTGGAATGTTTATTTTCGGTTATTGGTATAGTTTTCAAAAGGAGTTCGGAAAGGAATAATAGATTACATCATGTACACTCTCCTCAAATATTTTGTCAAAATAACACAGTGAATCAAACATAAACAAAGATTCTAGTAACGAAAAGAATGTTAAGAATGTGTTGCAAGGTGCAGGCTGTAAGATGTTAAACTTATAGGTTTCTACCATAGTACTGATAGTTCTCTACCATAAAATTTATTTCATTGTTTTTTACTACTACAAATGATTTTATTGTCTATGTATTATGGTGACAATAGAGTGGAAACTTTTGTTTGAGTTTAAGTGGAACTACACAAGAACAGAATAGGTATTGTCCTACAAAAAAAAACGAATTATAATTTTATGGCTTTGTAATTTAATCCAACTGTTAATTTTTATTCGGGCAAACCATGCTACTTTTTGTGTAGTTTTGATCCTCGATAGTGAGGCTCACGTTTTGATTTTAGGCAACGACTGTTAGAATATGAGTATGTTTGCATGAGCGTGGCCTTACTAAAGGGTGTTCCGATCAAAATTTGGTCAAACAGTAATGTGTGTGAGTCGATCAATGTTTTATTTGTAATTCAAATTCTTTTTCTTTTTCAAGTTCAGAAGAAATATTCAACTGAGCTGCCTTTTTACCGAATGCAAATTGCCAGGTCTTTCGTTTAACACCTGCCACAAGATTTTGTTCAGTTTCCTTGTTCATTTTATTCGCCGCAGAACGCGAGTTTGCCTTGAACTGTTTCTCGCTCACAACAGTTTTTGGAGTCTTCTTAAGGTTCCGCCTGACGATGGCCCAATATTGTTCGATTGGGCGGAGCTCTGGCGTGTTGAGAGAGTCTTGTCCTTGAGCACCACTTGAACGTTGTTGGCAGCATACCACACCATGGCCTTTTTTCCGTAATGGCAAGATGCCAAATCCGGCCAAAATAGAACGAAACAATTGTGTCGCTTCAGGAAAGGCAGTAGACGTTTTTGTAGGCACTCGTTCAGATAAATTTTCTGCTTGACGGTTCGGGTCGCAATGTTAACGTTGCTCTTCAAGCCACAGGTACAGATGGCCTGCCACACCAGATATTTCTACGCGTACTTTGACAGTTTAATGTGCTTGAAAATATCTGCCACCTTTCCCCATCGGGTTGCCGTATAAAATTCCTGTCCAGGAAGCTGTTTAAAGTCTACCTTGACGTAAGTTTCATCATCCTGTACCACGCAATCAAACTTCGTCAGCATCGTCGTGTACAACTTTCGCGATCGTGCTTAGGCCAACGTGTTTTGTTTATCGTAGTGATTTGGAGTCACCACTTTCTTGTAAGTCGACAGTCTTGCTCGTGTTTTATCTCTATCCAAGGTTGAAGGCACCACTCCCTTTACGACATCTCGGACGGAGAGGTTGGGGTTCCGCTCGAAACAGCGGGCAACTCTTTTTGCCGTCGCTGTGGCCTCCGGCTGTCGATTTCCTCCCGATCCAGCTTTCCTGGCTGTCAACATACGTTCACCGCACACTTTCAATACGATGGTAACAGTTGATTTAGCCACATTCAACAATTTCGCCAACTTGGCGTGAGAGTAGTTTGGATTTTCTTTATGCATGTGCAAAATTTTGATGCGTTGCTTCTCTTCCTTCGACGACTTTTTGATAACTGAAGTGCTAGTTTTAAAACCAAAATAGAGGCATGATGCTACACGCACACATCTTCAAAATGAGGGTGTGCAAAAAATTTTAATGCACGATGAAAGGAATGCGTCAAGTTTGAGTCGACCAAATTTTGATCGAAACACCCTTTATTCGTTCTACACAGAAATTATGAAAGCCAACTATTCATACCTCTTGAAGTTGTCCCAAATAGGGCCGTTTGGTATTTCTTTATTCGCTGTTTCTGGAGTAGTACTGATGATTGTCGAGTACCAGATGATGATTTGGTAAACGGTCAAATGGGTGGGCGTTGATCTTGGTTCTGTTCATATCATATTAGTGGAGGATTGACATTTTTCGTCTCTTTAAATTACGGCTGTCCTTCGGTATGAGATGTCTTAGCTTTCGAAATACGCACAACAACTGATGCTCAATTGCACGGAAAAAAAATCCGTGCTCGGATCCGTGAACTGCAGTCTCGAATTGGAGAACAAGCAAAAATACACCGTGAACTGAATCACGTAATCGGGAACTTGTTTACGTTTTTGGGTAAAAATCATGAAAACGTGAATTAGTTCATGGTCCTTTTTCATTTTCGTGAATGCTTTAGTTTCTGTGTGGACATAACTATTTTATAATTTTGCAGAAAACGGAAGAAACTTTCGAAGCGGACGTAATTCCGATTAAAAGTGTTCGGTGTTGTGGCTGATGCAGTTAACGATAATATGCTGGTACAAAAGCTGCATTTTGTCATCAAGTCTGCAGTAATGGTCCAGTCGTTTCGCAGGGGATACCATACTCCTATAGCTCCGTTTTTTCGACTATTTGACGGTACAGCTTAGAGTCACTTTGGAAAAAATGGTTAAGCCCAGTCTAACAGTCTAACAGTCATTGAAAAATCGGTCAAAATAACGGGTGTCCACTAAAAAATGAGAAATATTTCAATACTTTTCCATCAGAACAAAAACGGCCGCATAGAAATGTCACTTTAGATGAATGAATCGTTGCACTCTCCAAAAAATTTTCATACACTCTTATTTCACTCTAACATGTTCAGTCGTGTTCAGCATGCCGTCGAAACAGGAAGAACTGCGCGCGCGCGTTGTACAATTCTTTCAAGCGAACGAAGATCGTGGAAAAAAATACACGGTGGACCATTTTTGTCGTGAAAAAGTTCCGGTATCCACCGTATACCGTATCCTGGCATGCATGAGAGTAACCCGGAAGAAAGGTTGCGGCCGTCCAGCGAAAATAATGAATGAGAAAACGCTCCGCTCGCTGCGCAGCATGTTCAACAACAAGGATTCGGTAAGTCAACGGAAGCAGCCCGAAAGTTCCATTGTTCGAAGTCACTCATCTGCAAGACGCTAAAGAAAGAAGGAATAGTGTAGAAAGAAAACCAGATCCCCAGAGTACACAGATGAGCAGATTCAAACCGTGAAATCCCAATGCCGCTGGATGACTCGGAATTACGGCGGAAAATCTTTCGTTCTGGACGACGAAAGCTACTTTCCTCTTTCGAAGTCTCAGATACCGGGAAACGACCGATTCTACACTAAGGACAAATCTACTACTCCTCCAAAAGTAATGTATAAGTTCAAGCACAAATTTGAATCGAAGGTTATGTTATACATCGTAATATCCGATAAGGGTATTTCGAAGCCGTGGTTCAAACCAAGCGGTTTGGCCATCAACCAGGAGGTGTACCAAAGAGAGTGTTTGCAGAAAATACTCATCCCATTTCTTAAACAACATCACTCGGATGGCAAATACGTGTTTTGGCCGGACAAGGCATCATCGCACTACGCAAAAAACGCTAACGTTTTTGGAGAGCCAAAATATACCATATGTCCCAAAAGACCGGAATCCGACAAATTTGCCACAGTGCCGTCCTATCGAGGATTTCTTCGGTCTTTTGAGCTCCATGGTATACAAGGATAATTGGAAGGCCAAGAACACCAAGCAACTTACCAACAGGATCAAAAGCTGCATCCGAAAAATCGATGTGGCTGCCGTCCAACGGTCATGTTCCAGCATAACGACTAAGCTGCGCGCACTGGCGGACCACGGACCATATGACAATATTCACTAAACTTAGTTTGAAGATTTAAGTTGACCCTTTTAATAAAATAAATCAGTTTGAACAAAACTTCACTGGTATTTTTTCCTGACCCATTCTTTTCGTTCTCATTATTTAGTGGACACCCGTTACAAATAGAATTGACGAAGCAATCTTCTGCCAGCCCTTCAATGTGGACATCGGTTTTGCCTCTGAATCCGCAATCAAGAAAGCGAGAGAATTTGCAGAAATTTACGACAAAGACGTTTTGGTATTCAGCAACGACTGTCGATCTTTCCACTGTGGTGTTTTGAAAAAGCTACTCAACAAATCTCCTTTAACATACCCTTTAACCAAATAAACTATATTAAGAATGTAAGTCACTTCGCTTTTTTTAGGCGACCCTTTTTTTTGCGGTTGTGGCGCCATAAGGGAAAAGCGCGGCAACTACTCAATGCACACGCTCAAACTTAGCTATCCAGCTATCGTTTTACCTAGCGTAATTTTCCAAAAGCACTCAGCAGACAAATTGAATCGAATCACAAATTGTTAAACTAAGGCCCTAACTAAGCAAACGATTTCCGAACAACTCGCCGCAACTTCGACTTCTTGACAGCTGCTAATGGCATGACAAAAGCAACTATGGTTTGCTGCAACTCTAGCAGGATAGGAAAAAGATCGTCTTTTGAAATGAAAGCGAGATTAACGGCTTGCAATTCTAATTATTGTTTACCGTAGAATGATTTTCAAATATTGTGAATTAGAGATGTATTGACATAATTAGATAAAGTTCTGACTTGAAAATGATCCTCGATTCACGCACTGAAAAACAACGGCTTTCTTTTTTATCTTAGTTGGCAACAAATACGTTCGCAACATTTTATTGTTGGCAAATGGATGGGACAAACACATATCGACCTGCTCTTTTGTTACTAGTTTTTCACGGTTTTTGAAGAACAATTGATTCCTTGGCCCTTACTTGTCAATCTGTTGTTGGTTACTTCCATTGCTATAGTGGTAACATAATAAAAGGGTTTTAAAAAACGATCACTATGAAAAACGTCATCAAGATAGTCTTATATCATGTTACAACTCCGTAATCTAAACAAGGCATAAAAACGCACATTTTGACGTTTCTGCGTTATACTCAAAAGTGTACTGAAAAAAATTATATGGCTGTACTGACAATTAAATCTCGGTCACAATTACCATCAAAATGACCGGAGACATTTTTTCATCATCACATTATTGACTATGGTCATGGTTACAGCAACTATTCTGACATTATAGTGAATATTAAATCAACTATTTTGAATGGTCATTTTGACCATGAAACTAGTTGATTGAAAATTATTATTTTGCCCTAATCATCCTAATCCCCATTGATGGTAAAATTGACTATCAAACTTTTCTCTGTGTGAGCAAACAATATTCATAAAAAGAGTATATTAGTTTGATCGTGGATACACGGTAGAATGAATTAACCAAATTGAAGGGTAAAATATGTTTTGCTTACCTGTTTTAGCACCAGATGGTTCTGTTGGCACCGCTACACGGTCGCCTAACTTGTGTATGTGGAAAAAGGAAGTGACTTTTATTGTTAATATAGTATATTTGCTTTAACGCATTACGTCACCTGCATGTTGTAACTCACTTCACGAATATACCTAAAAAGCGTCTGGAGCTGTGTCTGGAAACGTTCGTAGATAAAGATATATGTAAGGGTATCTAAGTACTGCAGTTGCTCACAAAATGAAAGAAAAATTTGGCCAGCTGTGCTCAGTGCCATCTTCCAAGACGTTGTTTGCCGGAATCCAGAGGAAAGAACAGCGATTGAACAAATTTTGTCTAGAACTGATTAGTCATTCCAAGAAGGAGCTTTCAAATTTGACAACATTTGTTAAAAAGGTGCTCACCCTGTCGCAAATGCAACGATGGAGCTAGGAATTTCAGATTGAACAATTTCCTCAGAAACTTCAAAAATATCTTTCAAACCAATTTATATTAACTAATTTTCACAGTCAGAAAAAAAGTGCATTGTGATTAGATTGTGTGGCCACCTTGAATGTTATATTGGGTACGAAATTAACCAGCACTTTAAAAACAATTTGGACGCAAAATTTATTTATTCTTTTGTGTGACGAATTCTATTTTGAGCTGTACGAAACCAATATCATATTTTTAATCCATTTTACTAGCACTTGCTGTTGTTTCTGATTCTCACATTATGAACCTTGGAAAATACCTCAACCTACTACAGTCTGTGCTATATGTTCCGTACTGCATTTTATTCACGTAAGGATAAATGATGTGTTCGGCCAAAACTATTCTGTTTCCATCAACCAGAGCGTAATGTTTCCTCATGCATACGACTAAGCCCACATGTGGACAGATATTATTTTCTTCTATCTTCGGCGATTGACCATTCCCTCATCTAGCGCAAGATGTGTACATCCGCAAATTGGATGTAATCCTTGAAAATATGTGCAAATGAACAGAACAGCTGTTTGATGACCTACACATGATGGATTCGATCCCAGTACGACATAACGTATCCTACGACATATGCTCATCAGCCCGGAACAAGATCTATCGGTATTTTCTTTCAGATGAAAATCGAAATGAGACATAACATTTTCCGTCATTTCACGACTAATCAAAATACGATCAATCTCGCCTCTCTGCGTCGTAAACGCACGTATGATGGTGCACTGGAATCGCACACATGGGAATGTTTTTCGTTGCGATGATAAGCCCCAATCAAATCAATAGGAATTATGCGTGGGCTTATCTGCCATTCGAAGCAAAATTCGTTGATATTAAGGATTCGTGCTACATCAGTGACTGTAAGAAAACTGAATCATGGCATCCAACGTCCACAATATTTTAGCTATTTTACATCCTCTAACCAATTTGCTAAGTTCCTTTGCAATTGGTCATCTCAAGCAAGGAAAGCGGATGTAAAAGGCAAAGCTCAGGAACCAAAATGGAAAAAAAAAAAGTTGTACCTTTCATCTCCGTGCTCCATTTTAATATAAAAATACCAAGCAAAATAACAAACGATGCTCTGCAGATTTATTTATATTAGCAATCCAATTGGACTTACTTTTAATACTGAAAGTGCAGCATCTTTAGCGAAACTTCGCAGGAGAAGAATTCGCAAGTTTTATCAATTGCTTTTTGGATTGTGAAATAAAGAGAATTTATAACGGTTCGCATTCACTGTGAATCTAGGCCAGCTGAATGAGACTTCCATTCTGAATTGAATCCATGAATTAAACCATCGTGAATTCCCTAAATTCATAGAATTTGTAATACTTTCCGAATGTACACTCCAAAATCAATCTTGTTTACATACTATAAATTCCAGCCTTCCGTGGCCAACCGATGGGAAAAAAGCAACACATTGGTCGTTCTGAAGCATCCACAAAGGACCGTGTAATTGAAGCGGATTGAAAAGTGATCCCCTGCCATGCAGAAACAAATTGAATCTCATGCAAATAAATTCCACTCGCGCAAAACTTCCGTCCATTCAGCAGAGCCAGAGAGAAGATTCGATTGATTCACTCACACACGCACACTCAGGGAGCGTCCATTAGGTACATCAAGCGAAATGCCGGAAAATCTAACCCCTTCCTGTCCCCCTGTCGACACACTTGTCACAGATTTGAAAACCCTCCTACCCACTTTTAGAAATGGCGTACGAAATGGGCCACCCCTGCCTATCTGAGGACCAGAGCTGAACGGATTGTGTTTCTGTTTTATTTTCAACTCAGTACAGTATGGTGCTTCGACGTTGTCGAGTGGAACTTCCATCCCTGTGGGCTTTGCAGGTCATGTAGTGCAGGAATCGATGGAAAAGGTTTGTGTTGTGTTTCGAATTGCTCCACAGGATGGAAATCGCAATCCGGTTGCCCAGTTGTTTATTCATACCAAACGAAAATGTACTCACCACATATCAGTGTTCAGCAGAAAGGCACTCAGATGGGTAATGAGTGAGTTAATGATTGGAAATGTTTGCAAATAATTCAGCACAGGCATCTGGGTTGACGTTCGGCCAATGGTTTTATTGGTTGATGATGATAATGGGTCCTTATGAATCGTATATTGGAACACCGCCTTCGTTTCGAATCCAGTGGTTTAATGGTTAACATTTTCATATATTTTTATTTTGCCAACCGAAGAATTGTTTTTAACGAAGGCCTACGCCTTTGTTTTCTACATTGGGGTACAATTTTAAAAAAAAATATTAAAAAAACCATTGCGACCGTCACGAAAAGTGGTCTGGTTTTGAGCGTTTCTCCAAACATTTTCAAAATGTTTACCCCAATCTATCGGATTTTTTTTCTACGCGGCGTCGATTCCAATATTTGAAATTATTAATTTTTGACATTAAACTAAACACTTTAACATGAATAGAAAGGCAATGACATATAATTTCGTTTTGCAGTGAAAATTTACTAAATGCCGAGTATTTCCCTTTCGCAGACTTCAAAGGTATGTAATGGAGATCTCACATGCAGCAGTGAACGATATTAAAGGGGAAAACCTTTGCCAAGCGCTTCATTTTAATGGGACGAATGACCAAGAGTTTAAAGTCCAAAAAAAAGTTTCTTTTGCTCGGCAGCATTCGAACTGTTCAGAGCGGCAATGGATTAGTATTGAATTGTCACCTGGCGGTGACAAGTACCCTGCAGGGAACTCTGGTGGGCAACCATTCACCTGGTAGCTGATGACTTTATCGCGTTTGACTAGGCAATCCTTGCTAGGCAGTCATTGCTTATGCAGTTGATTAGGAAAAAATTACACACAGTGTATTTATAGTCAAAAATGCAACAAGAATTTTGTTTGCCCTCAAAAGTAAATTATTAAGCCAATTTTTGATATCTTGGTCTCAAATAGAAGGTTTGAGTTCTCAAAACGACATGCTGGTCTGTTTTTTTTTCTTTCTAAGCTGTTCATTCTGGGCACATTGACATCCAGAACCGGTTCCGGTATGCATCCGAAGAGAACAATTTTGGAACCTCGTAAAGTTGTTCCGTTCGACGGCTCAAAACTCACGATTTCGAATACTGATCTTCGAAAACATCATGCCATAGACCAACCAGAACCTGAAACCGGTTCTGGCTGGGCCAAAGAGAACAATTTTGAAACCTTAAGTAGTTGTACCATTCAACATTCAAATTCATGATTTTGAATACTGATATCCAAAAATATAATTTCTTAGACTAACCAGGAGATTAGACCTCATCCGGATACACTGTAACCGGTTCCGGTTGGGTCTAAAGAGGACTATTTTGAAACCCCAAGTATTTGTACCGTTCGACGGCTCAAAATTCATGGTCATTCATACCTTTTATTTGAGGCAAAGATATCAAAAAGAAATTTTTTTGTGTCAAAGTCTTGGGTCTCTTTTGACCCTAAATGAACTATGTGTAACTTTTTTTGTAGCGACACTTCTATAGGTCGCTGAAAACTGTAACTACCGAATATATTTGCTTTTTTTAAAGTTTGGAAAAGTCAGAAAATTTCAAATCCCTAGTTTATTCCGCTAGGACGTTTAAGTTTTTTCGAGATGTTGATTGGTCAAAAATGACCACAATGTACTAGGAAGGTTAACTTTTCTAAAATGTTGGAGACAAATCTGACCGATAGCGCAACTTCAAGTTTCAGTATCCTTTTTATTTTTAAATGAATCGAGCTGAAATTTTCTGACTGTTAATATTAACATTGCTCTTCTCTTAGTTATGGATGAAAATATTCTGTTTAAATCAGTTTAAGGTGGGAAATTTTAACCAAGAGTTAATGTTTATGAAACATTTGAAAGATTCTTGTCTCAAAAATGCTTTGAAATAAAAAAAAAACTGGTGCTGGTTACATTGTCTCTCGGGAAGCTGCTACAAAAGGAATGAATTTTTAATCTAGCTGTGTTAACAGAAATGTATATAAAACATTCCAGACATTTAAGAGGGAGATAGAGGCCAGCAAGCGAGCATTCTTCGAGGGTCTGCGTCAGAAGGCCAATACGAATCCGTGGGGTGACGCCTACCGGGTAGTAATGGTCAAAACCAGAGTATCGGCGGCTCCAACCGAGCGTTCATCAGAGCTGCTGCAGGTGATCGTTCGGGGACTCTTTCCAAACCACGACCTGAGTCCATGCTCCCCGCCGCAGTAGATTTGTCCCATGACCAGCGTTCCAGTATCCCAGACCTTAACGCTGTCATAGCGACGGAAGGGTGGACGGCTCAGTCGAACACCCTAGACCACGTGGGCATTGACAACGGCACAACGGGGGCCGACCACGAGGCGGCGGTGACGAATGAGGAAGTCATTGCGATTGCAAAGTCGCTATAGGTGAACAAAGCACTGGCACCGGGTGGTATTCCGAACCTGGCCATCAAGACGGCTATCTTGCTGGATCCCGAAATGTTCAGGGTGGTGATGCAAAAGTGTCTGGACGAGAGCGTCTTTCCGGACGCCTGCAAAATTTAGACCCTTGTGTTGCTACCAAAGACAGGAAAGCCACCATGACATTCATCGGCATATAGACCTATATGTCTGTTGGATACAGCGGGTAAGGTGCTCGAGAGGGTAATCCTCAACAGACTGACAACATACACGAAGGGTATAGGCGGTCTGTCTAATAATCAGTTTGGCTTCCGCAAAGGGAAGTCGACGGTAGGTGCCATCCTATCCGTCACCAAGACGGCTGAGGTGGCAATCCAGCGCAAGAGGCGAGGAGTACGATTCTGTGCAGTGAGGGCAAGATTCTTGGAAGTTACTTCCAGAATCGCGTACTGGTATACAATAAAAAGGCAGGCCAAAAACGTGTCCGGATCACCGCAGGCGTATTACAAGATTCGATCCTGGGTCCTGTGCTGTGGAACACGATGTATGCTGAGGAACTGCGGTTTGAGTTCCCGAAAGGCATGAAGATAGTCGGGTTCGCGGACGACATCACCCTGGAGATATGTGGTGAATCCATCGAAGAAGTCGGGTTAACGGCCTCACACTCCATCGGCATTGTGGAGAGATGGATTAGCTCCAGGCAATTGTAGCTAGCTCACCATAAGACTGAGGTCACGGTGGTGAATAATCGGAACATCGGAGCAACATGCGACGATCAGTGCAGGTAATTGCACTATAGAATCGAAGAAGTTCTTGAGGTATCTTGGGGTCATGATCGACGATAAGCTGTCCTTTGTCAGTCACGTCGACTACGCCATCAGAAAAGCCTCTATGGCTATACGCAGTGATGGAATTCTCACAAAAATATAAGTTCATCGTGCGCTACTATTTCACTTGGGAACTTCCCGTTGCTAGTTTCACATGCCAACGTTTCAGGAGTGAACTTTCTGGGATGAGAGAATGAAACATCGCAAACTTTTCCTACTCAAGTCATCAACGCGAGGATACAAATAAAATCAGATCTCTTTTTTACTCTATATCTTTACACAGCATTCGTTCTTGCAAAGCACACTACGCATTTCATGGAAATGAAATCTAGACAGAAAGATATCTCGCATGAATGACATCCTGCATGATGACTTTGTGACCAGGGAGGTTGGTGTTGAATTTGTCCTCGATGCGTCACGCCATTACAGCAGAAGTTTCCTACCACTTGACTTTAGCGGCGACCCAATACTTAAAAAACAAACATCAAAATTCACGTAAACATTGCCTACACATACTCGCTAGAGAAAAAGAACAAAGCCGAGGAAATATTTGGTTGGATCGGATCTCGAATGCGAGTGAAACGTTGTGAGATGGAGAAACAAAAGATCTTTCGCGATGAGAACTGAAACGTTTCCTCACTCTGCGCTTTCATGAACTTTGGATTGTAGTTCGTTCGCGAACTTTGAGTGCGAAGTTCCTCGGTGATATATCAATGTACTGAGTAAAGAGCAAACGGTTTTTGAAAATGATTTTTCCAACACTGGCTATACGGGCTGTCGAATAGCTCGGTGGTGCAAGGGAGTAAGCGTAAACTTCTGGCCAGCCTTGATTACCAAGAGTACGTACAGGCTTATGTGCCTAAGAGTGGTTAGTGCATACCTACCGGTATCACGCAATGTGGCCTGCGTCCTAGCGGGGATGATGCCAATAGGCATGGTCATAAAAGAGAACGTAGAGTGCTTCGAACAACGTGGAACAAGAGGTATTCGGAAGACTACTAGAGCCGTACCCATGTTTAAGTGGCAATGGGAATGGAACAGGTGCACCAAAGGTCGGTGGACCCACCGACTAATCCCGGAATTAACCGGGTGGGTTGGTAGGCGTCACGGTGAAGTGAACTTCCACTTACCGCAGATATTGTCAGGCCACGGCTGTTTTAGATAATACCTGCACAAATATAGGCATGCACAGTTCTCCGCATGCAACGAGTGCGCGGGAGTCGAGAAAACTGCGGAACACGTTTGTTTCGCACGTTCTCGCTTCGTCGGCATGATTGCCGTAAGCAGTCACGACACGACTCCGGATAGTTTGGTCCAGAGGATGTGCCAGGACCGGGACGTCTGGGGCGCGGTATGCGTAGCAGCAGCAGGGGAGGGTCCAGGGCTTAAGGCACGGGTGGGTCTTTAGTGGGTCGTTGGCACGCTCATCCCCACACCTGAGTGCTGGTTGTCTGGTTGCAGATTTTCCATCCCGTCTGAAAAAAAAAAATGAAAAAAAGGACTCATTGTTGAGATTTGGCTTCTTGAGCATACTTTCTCAATGCGTAACGAATCGGCTTTTGGTATTATCATATTAGATCCAAACCCTGTTGCAGAGATGGCGCTGCAGTCTCTTTGTCGCTTGCTTGTACAATTTATTGATTCGTTCGTTGGCTTCTGTTTCTGCTTCTGTTTAATTTTCGTGTCCTGATCGATTGTGTTCTAGTGCTCGAAGCTTCCGATCGGATCACTTGGTGATTGTGTGGTACCGCATTCAAAGCAAAAATGAATCGAAAACCGAAGAGCACAGTGTAGCCAATAAATACAGCGGAAAAAACAGAAAATATGTAGCAACTAAACGCCAAATGTTAATATAAAGTTTCAAGTGTTCCTTCAAGCCAGTGTTTTCTGTATTTGGTAGATATTGATAATGGCACAGGCTTCTTAGTTGGTAATGGTACGGCATTACCATCCCGGATGCAGTGTCCGATAAAGAAGATTTTTAACATTTCACAAAACAAAAATACATGCATTCTTGTTGAAATATAAAAAAAGCGAATGTTTTTTCAACCAACGATAATCGACGATATGGATATTAGACGCTCTTCAATTGATATCTCGATAGCAATTTTTCTTGCATGTTATGTGATATAAAATTCATAAGGTGTGCATAACACATTGTGTCAATAGTCTTGAAAAAAATTGTCACGGCAGGAAAATTTAAAAAAAATCTAATTGAGTAGGCTGATTTTTCCCAGACGGTACATACTTAACAAGACTTCCAACACTGTCATTCGAACCGAAAGACAATGAAAGATTATGTTCAAATGAATGCTATCATCTCTCGTCTCCGAACATTATCATCTGGTGATCTTACTGGGTCGGAATTTCAATAGCCACTCGATCAACGAACATTGAATCACAAGTAGGCAGAGCTGTTGTCCATTCGACTTGCGTGGTGGAACGAAGTAATCTACAAAACGTCTAATCTTGTTCACTCACTGAGTTCCTGCGTATGATGCCTTTACCAATACATTTATCGATGTGGTTGTTTCTATAGACACTCAAGTAATAGACCGGAAAACGTGTCGCCATGTTGTATCCAACACGAACATTTCCTCGCATTTCCCATACGATTTGACAGTTGTTTTTGATACATCAACTGTGCCAGACTCACGTTGTCCGGTCTATTACTTGAGTGTCTATAGTTGTTTCAAGCACGGATAACAAGAAAAAAAATTCGCCGATTTTTTCGGCAGTCACCAACACTAGTTATTCGACACTTTTTGAGTGTTCCAGAGACCTCCGCAATGCAGATATGCGGTAGAGAATAAAAGACTTAGCAAAACACATTTTGGTGTATCCCTGACCATCCTCTATCTATCGCCTACCGGCATGGCGGGTGTATCGAGAGCAAACGGTGTGTAGTCGAAATTGAATTGCACTGAGTTAACCGTATTTGGATGTGACTTTATATTGAGTAGGAAAAAGAGGTTTAGTACAAATTGGAAGCCAGCGGTGGCTAAAAAGTTTCAGCTTTCCATTCATCGCATACCTTAAATCTTTCGTACAATTTGAAACACGGCTTGGAAAGATCTAGATTATTCCGAAGAGCAAATATATAGCAAGCTTATGCTAAGAACAACATGTCAGATAAAGCATGTTTACGTTAAATTTCGGACACTTCTTTCAGTGTAGAATTTGCATTATTTCACGGATTGCTAAAAATTGGACTCGGAAAAAATGCGACACTTTGTTTTGGGTGTAACTTTGTATCGCGTGGGTAAAAATTGATGAAATTTTGGGTCATACTAGTTTAGAGTGTGATGTGATCGCACAGATTGTTCAGCAAAAGGCTTGGAATCCACCATTCCACCGTGTCCCGCGTTGTGAAGATGTTCCAGGAGACGAAGACCATCGAGTGGCGCGCTGGAAGCGGCCGAAAACCGAAAACGGAATACCCAGAGAAGGCGCGAAAGATAAGGCAGTACTCTAAGAATAACCCGAACCTTTCCACGCGAGACGTGGCCAAAAACGTCATTTTGTCGAAGTGGTTCGTCCAGTAGACCATGAAGCGGGTAGGGCTACGTGTTTTTAAGGTCAGAAAGGCGCCAACCCGGACTGACAAGCAAAACACGGTTTCCAAATTGCGAGCGTTGAAGCTGTACCGTGAGTGGCTGGTCAAGCCAGGCTGTCTCGTCATGGACGACGAGACATATATCAAGGCGGACACCAAACAAATCCCCGACCTCGAGTTTATTGTCGGTACGTCCCGCATGGAGGTTCCGGAAAAGTTCCGTAAGAGAAAGATGGACAAATTCGCGAAGAAGTACCTGTTGCAGGCGATTTGCGAGTGCGGACGGTACAGCAAGCCGTTCGTTACAACCGGCACCATAAACGGGCAGATTTATCGAGAGGAATGCTTGCAGAAGCGCTTGCTGCCCTTCTTCCGATCTCACCGTGGTCCCACGCTGTTCTGGCTGGATCTCGCTTTGTGCCATTACGCCAAGCCTGTAATGGATTGGTACGAAGCGAAATGCGTTAATGTGGTCTCGAACGACGCGAACCCGCCAAATACACCAGAACTTCGTCCGATCGAAAAGTTTTGGGCGATAATGAAGAAGTTGAAGAAAAGTGGAAAAACATTCAAAACCGATGAAGCTTTGAAGAAAAACTGGGATAAATTGTGTAAGGAAGATGGACAAAGCCTCGCCCAAGATCTCATGAGCAGTGTTAAGAGAAATGTACAAGCATTCAGCTTGGGGGAAGAAATTCAATAAATAAATTTTGCCAAAATATACTACTGCCAAAATTTACTAGAACCAATATCAAAAGTTCGTAAATTTTTTGGATAGTTTATCATAGCATTAGATAACATAATTGTGATGGATAATAGGTTCATCAGTCTAATACCAAAAAAAAAAGTGATGGGAAATAACGAACAGTAATCTAACTTAAAATCCGTGCATATTGCTTCACATAATTTTATTTACTTACTAGATAAAACAGCTTTAAAATCAATGACGAAAACCACTACATTTAATCCGGTGACACTGCTAGAATCTTAATTTTAGTCAACCAAATACGTAAACATTAAAAAATCATGATTTTTTAATCAGAATGTTAAAATCTTTTAATGAATCAATGAAAACTAATTTTATTGTTAAGTAAAAGTGGTGTGAATTTCATCTGCAACTCTTACCTCACTGCACAAATTTAAAGCAATCCACAGCAGCGATACCTATCAATTCACCCATCCAGGGAATGAAAAGATTTTCCTATTTTATAGGTTTTCTCATTAAATTGATAGTTTCGATTCATGATTCCTTTCACCAGAACTCTGCCCGACACTTGCAGTGCTTAATGAAACACTCAAGCTCTGGTAGCACGTTTTCCAGCTCTTGAGCGTCATTCCTTTCCTATCTTCCTACGTCTCTCTCTTCAAAAATGAACGAAGCATCCCTTTATGACCCACCTCATCCTCTCCTGATTCAACCCAATCTTGGAAATCTGTCCCTCCATCTAACCTTCGAATTGATGAAAATCGCGTGAAAAAAAACCCGGATCATGAAATGAATCCAATTCCACAGTTTCTTTCCCGAGAGGTAGAAAGAAATTGAGTGGATTCTTGGGCCGCTTGTAAAGTGAAAGAACAAGAAGTACTACACGTCTTTTTATGACCACTTTCCGGTTCTAGCTTTCGGAACTCTAACCTGGTCCGTGGAAGAACGTGGGCGGGCGTCACTTTTATTTCCATCATTTCGTTCCGACCGGCGCATCGCATTGGGTGGATATAAATACTTGACCCATTGTACGATCTAATGGATGCGGGAGTGTTCTTAGAGACCAGGTCGTTGCCAACCGACTGTTGCTATCTCTTTGCACGGAGATGGTTTTAATGCTGCGTGTACTTGGTTGGATCTCAGCAAGCGAGGTGTAGCTCAACCAGCATGAATAGAACCATTAACTCGGAATAGAAGTCTTCCACTGCTATAGAATGTTTTTAATTTGTTTTAGAATGCGAGAATTCAAAGCAATCGAGTCAATTGCTGTACATTTTTGTGCTAATTTGATGTCTACCCCGGATGGTTTGCTGCCCATCGCCGCTGGCGGTGATGATGACGTTAAAGATGAGGGTGTTTCACTTCTTTGGTTTCGTGGAAGTTCTGAACATGAAATTTTGATATTTGTTTAAAGCTCTGTAGGTAAGAAACAGATACAGGCATACCTCGATATGAAACCACTTTATTTTTCGACTTTTATTTTCGATTTCAAATAAATTATACTTCAATCATACAAATCAATGTACCAATAACCAAAAGGTATACCAAACAAATCATGTTCTTGGAGGATTTTTTAAAAGTGTATAATCAATTGATTGTGAGGTATATGAAACATTGCATGATGAATACTTCGCCTAGTCCTAACTCAAACGTGGTGAAGCTATCGAAAGCACTTTATTGATAACCGTGAGTTATTTTGAATATTAAAGTAAGAAGCAGTTGTAAATTAAAAATGATTCAAAAACTCAGCATTGTAAGAGATGCTACAGGGTGCCGCAGAAAATAATGCTAAAATTTGTTCTATTCCTTTCCAATCTCATTTTCAACTTATTCAAGCAATAATATCTACATTTTCGAGAGCAATTATCTTTATAATGTCCTTTTAAACAAATTTGTTCAACTCCATTTTTATTAAAAACATCCTCGAGCCGACGCCGGAAGCCAGAGCATGCCTTTCGGAGGTAGTCCTTCGACATTGACTGCCAAGTGCGTGTTATGGTTAACTTCAGGGTTTTCACATTAGGGTGTGATGTTTTGCAGGCTCGTGCTTCAACATATGCCCAAATCGAATAATCCAACGGATTAAGATCTGGACCGCTAGGGGGGCACAAATCCTTCGGCCAAAACTTCATGTTATCGTTCAACCATTGTTGGGTTCGATTGGACGTGTGACACGGCGCTTCATCCTGCTGTAGGACAACGTTTTGGTCCTCAGAAAAGTTGGCCTCCACCCAGGGAAGCACTTGATCCTTTAAAATACCGATATACACTTCGGTATTGATTTTAACTCCAGCATCAGTGAATACCAGCGGCATTTTCAAACCGTTGGACGCCACCAAGCCAAACATCATGACACCAGCCGGATGTTTGGTTTGAAATTTAAATTTCCATTTTTCCAGAACGTTCTCCATTTTCAGCGGTAAAATGAACCGGTCCGTGCGGCTGTTGGCTACAGCATCGATGCTGAAAAGCTTTTCGTCGGAGATCAGGATTATCATGTTTTCCTTCTTCAACAAGAAAAGCAATCTCTTGTAACGAGTCACTCGTAGTTCCTTGACCCGGTCCGTAATCAAGTGGCGTTTCACTCTGGCTCTGGAAGATGCATGCAGGTCTTCTTTGATGATTCTCCGCATGGTTTTCTCCGAAATATTGGTTTCCTTTGCAAGTTTTCTTATGGAACACACCGGGTTGCGAGCAATTTTTGCACAGACCGATTTGATCACGTTCGGCGTGCGTGCAAAGCGTGGACGTCCGCTTCCCGGCTTCAGCTGCTTAGGACCATCCTGCAAGGACTTTTTTATGCGGTATACTGTTGCAAAATGGCACCCTTGGCAATCTCTTTCGGCTTCTTCTGGGCGAGCAACAAACTGGGGAACATTTTGACGAATTTGCAATAAAACAAATAGAATATTTGAACGCAGCACTTGAAAGTAAACATAAACAAATACACTTTCGACAGAAATTAGTCACTAGCTACACGAATTAACCCAATTCTCAAGTTTGAACATTTTTGCATTATTTTCTGCCGCACCCTGTATCCGAAATAACAAGTTTTGTTATTAGAGAGACATTTTGAATTCAAAAGTAAGAAACAGTTGTTAATTAATTAAAAATGATTGTTTACCTCAGCGTTGTAAGAGAGGCGTTATAGATCCATTTTCAGAGAAGAAAATATGAATTTTGACAGACGCGTAAAATGTACACTAGTGCAATAATAAGCTAAACAGCGAAATTGATTGCAATCATTTATTAAACAGACCTGATTGAGGTGATATATGGCTCTATTTAAGCCAAATCCAGCTTTACATATATGAGCAACTTTGTTTGGTATGCAAAATTGTCAGAAAATAATATATTTGGCACTGTCGACGATAGTTTATTGTTTCGTTTAAAAAAAAAAGCTTAGACCGAACCAATCCATAGCGCAAGGGCATTCCAAAGACAGCAACCTAGAATGATGCCTTGAGCGGAACTATTATGACCGAATATGCTTGGTCGTTAAAGATAAACCCTAGAAAGGACATTAATGTGGTAATTATTATCCGCCGGAAAGGTTTCAATATTTTCTTCCTTGGCGTTCTCACAATCTCCCTTTGGTCTTTAAATCCTATTAGACGATGGCAGCTAACTCTGAGAAAGTCAAATGGGCGGCCCAACTAGAAATGATGAATTATGACAGAGGGAGTTTATCAAACACTCACCTTTCGAACTGACGACGACGACGACGACGACTTGCCTGACTGTGACCTGGGCCACCGAACACGCACTTCGCATAAATCATTGCCGGTTTATTATGGGCTGTTGTGGGAATTCGTGTGTGATGACATTTCACTGTATCCGTGGTCGAATAAGGGTGTCAGCAAATACGAGTGAAACATGACAATGCTCATAATGGCCGCATGGTGAACTAATGATTTGCTTTATATCGTATTTTAATGCTAATTTCGCATTTAAAAGACCGTGTTGACGTGTTTGAGCACGTCTTGCAGCATTATTTGAAACATTGACGTTCTATCAAAATTTAAGAAAAGAAAGTCCTTAATGCATATTAAGAACCCTTAAACTTCATTGGTAATCGTAAATCTACATCGAAAAACGCTCAACAAGACATGTTAGCCGATTGAATGTTTTCAAATAAGAATAAACTGCTAATAATAGAAACACGAAAAAAATATTATGAAAATAAGTTCAATGGTTTCATATTGCAAATATTTCATGTAATACTCAGTTCAATCTTACATTTTTCAAAATTCGTCCAAATGACCCATTCGTTCTAATGGATTTTGGCCTAATGGCCCTATACCGTCGCTAAATAAACATTTATTAAAAAGTTCCCGAGATCACCATGTGGCGGTCTCAGTCACCCGATTTATATTTCCTTTTTGTTGTCTAGGTTGTCACATTGAAATGCTTTTTAAAAAAACACTTTTACGAGTGTACTGGTAGAACGATTGTGATTGGGAGACTAAGAAAATCTAAGTTAACACTTCACTTGATCACTTTTTCAAAAAAATAAAAAACTTAAACACTTTTTTGAACGATCACTAGTAAACGCAAGCAAATTCCGTTAAATACCATTACAGAAAGCTTATCTTTTGACAGATAGGCCAATTTCAACTGCGACTTACAGACTTTTCAGCGTCGAGTGCCAGACTGGAATAGAAAATCTACTGCTAAAATTGTTTTTTATTTTCCATTGTTTGTCTTATATACTAATTACCAAATTAAGTGTTTTAGCCCAATGAGTTAGGTGTGTTTAGTGGCCAAAGCACGATCGCGAAAGTTGTACTCGACGATGCTGGCGAAGTTTGATTGCGTGGTACAGGACGATGAAATTTACGTCAAGGCAGATTTTAAAGAGATTCCTGGACAGAATTGTTTTTTTTTCCGGGTCAGCCCTTGGGGTATTTTTAGTTAAAGTTTGATAACCTACTTAAAGTAAAACTATAGCTACAATTTGAAAATCCTAGGGGTGGGGAACTAGATCCCGGATGATCTGGTGATCCGATGTCAGGCAGTGTGCCCTGTACCGATTGATAGACTCACTAAAACGTCCATCGAGCTTTTTTACCACGGCCAGACGGTGGACCTCAGATGTTCTTGTCCTCGGATGTTTCACCTCAGAAAAACCACCGGCGTCGACTGGGATTGAACCCAGACCCACTGGGGTGCAAAGTAGCAATCACGCTTACCACTGCACCACCGACGCCAGCAATTTGCTTATAGATAACAAGCTTGTTTTTTAGGGATACTGTAGGCCTTCTGTTGGTCAATGGATTCAGTAGTTTCAACAGAACGTTACAATTTGTGACAGTTTTGTCAACCTGCTTCCTGAAAATAAGCTTGCTGTGTATGGTTATGCCAAGATAGACAGCTGATTTGGCCCATTCCACCGTTGTGTTGTTTATTCTTATTTTAAAATCCTCAGGTGGAACAAGTCTGGGAGGAAGAGAAAATCGCAGAAGATCTAACTTTTGCATTTAAAAAAATTGACAAAAGTTGCCAATTTGTCATGGGTTTGCCTTCATCCGCACTAACGAAAATATCCATGCAGCACCAATCATAGTAGCCCATGAGTCAGCAGACAAAATTTGACTGTTCTATCAGTTGAACTCTAACCGTGATGGCAAAAACAGTGAAGTAATTCCGTTCAGAAGTGTGCGCGTTCAAAGAACGGCATCCCGCCGCGTCAAAAACGGACATCGTGCGGCACTTTGTGGACGCCGGAAACGCCCGTGTTGGCATCTACAATATCTTGGCACTATTAAACAACAATCAGAGCATCGAAAGAAAGTCTGGTTCCGGAAGGACGACGATTCTGAGCGACAAGAAGTTCCAAAGGATGCTGAAGAGGAAGATCGGGGGAATAGTGGCTACATCACTGCGTGCGCTTGACCGGGAGATTGGTTCAACCGGCCAAACAGTGAAAAAGTACCTGGCGAACATGAACATACATGTCAGGAAGCGGAAGTCACGTCCAATGGTTTCGGAGTTCAGACAATGACGCAGTGGCAGCGGCTGAATAAGATGGTCAACTCGATTTTCCCGACGAATCTATCTCACCCTGAATGGCAACGACTGGCAGGGCACTTCGTATGTTACTTCCCCCACAAAGGAAGTGAGCTCCGAGGTGAAGTTCATTTCTCACACCAAGTTCCCCAAGGGGATGTCAAAGCCGCTCTTCTTTCGCTCCGGAGTGGCCGTGAACAGGGATGTTTATAGTACTAAATACCTGCCGGAAGTTGCCTCGTTCATCCAGAAATACCATAAGGGCAAAGACGCAGTGTTCTGGCCGGATCTGGCGTCGGCCCACTACTCGAAGCGATCGTTGGAGGAGATGGAGCGGATGAATATCGATTTGGTACCCAAGTCAGCGAACCCGCCCAACGTCCCCAGCTGCGTCTCATCGAGAATTTCTTGGACAAACTGAAGAGGAATTGATAAATAAAATAGAAAAGAACTCAAAAACATGCCTAAACGCATGTTATCGTCCGCCATGGCGAATGTTCCGGTTTACCGCCGGCAGGCCACTCACAAGGGCGTAGAATTTTTGTACAAGTAAGCTTAAATTATTATCTTCCATAGGAAATTTATCAAAAGCAATTATCTGTCTTAGCCGTCTCTTTTATCACCATCCGAAATAAGTCCATTTTTTAATGCAAACGTTAGTATTTATAGAAGTTTTTTGTGTAAAGGTTGTACGGAATCAACTTGCTCCACATTTAAATGGCTGTAACTTTTTACCCGTTTGATATATTCTTTTGAAAATATGGGTGGAATTAGTTCAATGTGTATTTGTTTACGTTGTGTAAGTTTCACTAGCAGATGTACAATCGTTGCGAAGATGGAGTTGAAAGATCAGCAGCCGCGCAAATAAGTTTTGCGCACTTACCTCCAAAATCCGGATCTTTCTCATCGTGCCATCAGCAGGAAGCTGGGAATGGTAAATTCTACTGTGTCTCGTGTTTCAAATCGGTACCACGAACGTTTGACCATCGAACGGAAAGAAAAACGTGGCAAAAATGAATCTCCGGATGGTGTTAAAGGTCACAAGCGGGTAGTTCAAGCTTCCAAGAGGAATCCCAACAGTTCAGTTCGAGATGTGGCGAAGAAACTGAATCTAACCAAAACTTTCGTGAAAAATGCGTAAAATACGTGAAGGAGTACACACGTACAAAGTTCAAAAGGCACATAATCACGATGAACGGCAGAATACGGCAGGTAAAATACCCAGATGTTGACGATACCACGTTGCATCGTTATGGATGATGAGACGCTTGAAAAAGCAGACTTCCGGCAGCTTCCGGGGCTCCAGTTTTTCACTACTTATCAAAATTACGATGTCCCTGAGGACGTTACAAAGCAGAAGATGTCAAAGTTTGCCAAAAAATATATGATTTGGCAAGCAATTTGCTCGTGTGGAAAGCGGAGCACCCCACTTGTGACAACTGGAACGGTCAATGGGGAGCCTTAACGGAATACCTCCGGAAGCGTCTGCTTCCTCTTCTGAGGTCTCACGATGGTCCTACGATTTTATGGTCGGATTTAGCCTCGTGCAATTACTCGAAAGAGGTTTTGGAGTGGTTCAAGCCTAAGGAGGTCAATTTCATGCCGAAGTATCTCAACCCCCAGAGCGCACCGGAACTGCGGCCAATTGAAAAGTACTGGGCCATCATGAAGCAGGCACTTCGGAAGCATCCTAAAGAAGTAAAATCGGAGGAAGATATGAAGAAAAAATGGATTGGCACGCAAAAAAAAAGTCTGTCCATATGTTGTACAGGACATTATGAGTAGTGTTAAGAAGAAGGTTCGTGCATTTGGATATGTAATTGAAATTGAATAAAACATACATGGGATAATATTCAGAACATGTTTAATTTTACTCCCTGAATGTTTGAAGATGATTGGTTGAACAGGCGAATTTTGCCGAATATTTTTGTGTGTCGCAATTTGATTTCGTAAAGGGAGATACGGTCAAAATTTGGTCAAGGGAAAACGCGTGTAAATCGGTGAAATCGTTTATTTAACAAATCAAATTAAATTTCTTTTTCAAGTTCAATTAGTATAAAATTCAGGAAAAATATTCAGGTAGGCTTCCGCTCTTCCAAATCCGAATTGCCGGGCCTTACGCTTGACCCCTGCCATCAGATTTTGTACAGCCACCTTGTCCACCTTCTTCGCCGCAGAAAGCCAGTTTGCCTTGAACTGCTGCTCGTCCTTAGCAGTTTTTTTGGTCTTCTTCTAAGTTCCGCTTGACAATAGCCCAGTATTTCTCAATTGGGCGGAGCTCTGGCGTGTTGGGAGGGTTCTTGTCCTTGGGAACCACCTGCACGTTGTTGGCGGCGTACCACTCCATGGCCTTTTTACCGTAATGGCAAGATGCCAAATCCGGCCAAAACAGTACGGAACAACCGTGTTTCTTCAGGAAAGGCATCAGACGTTTATTCAAACACTCTTTCACGTAAATTTCTTGGTTGACAGTCCCGGAAGCTATGAAAATGCTGCTTTTCAAGCCACAGGTACAGATGGCTTGCCAAACCAGATATTTCTTTGCGAACTTTGACAGTTTCGTGTGCTTGAAAATATCTGCTACCTTTCCCCTTCCTTTTGCCGTATAAAACTCCTGTCCCGGAAGCTGCTTGTAGTCGGCTTTGACGTAGGTTTCGTCGTCCATTACCACGCAGTCAAACTTCGTCAGCATCGTCGTGTACAGCCTCCGGGATCGCGCTTTGGCCGTCGTATTTTGTTTATCATCGCGATTTGGAGTCACTACATTCTTGTAAGTCGATAGTCCGGCTCGTTTTTTGGCTCGATGCACGGTTGTAGACGATACACCCAGCTTATTTGCGGCATCTCGGAGAGATAGGTTAGGGTTTCGCTTGAAACTACCGGCAACTCTCTTTGTCGTCTCAGCGGCTTCCGGTTTTCGATTTCCCCCCGATCCAGACTTCCTGGCTGTCGACAAACGTTCCCCAAACACTTTGATTACATTTGTAACGGTTGATTTGGCAACTTTTAGCGATTTTGCCAACTTTGCGTGCGAGTAGCTCGGATTTTCGCGATGCGCGAGCAAAATTTTGATACGCTGCTCTTCTTGCTTGGACGGCATTTTGACAACTGAAGAGTGAATTCCAAAAGCAAAATAGGAGCAACATTCTACACACACACTTTCAAAATGAGGGGTGTTCAGGTTTTTTAAATGCAAAATTGAAAGAAATACGTCAAGTTGATATTGACCAAATTTTGACCGTATCGCCCTTTACACCCTGTACCCAAAACTCGTGTGTTGTTTTCGTTCGTTCTACCTAACAGATGTGTCTGTTAAGTGAACTTTTTTTTTGTTTTAGGTATCTCCAAAACTATAAATTCCTACTTTATCGGTAGGTTGTCAATTGTTGTTGTGTCGTGTAGTCTGTAGGAGAGGAGGATTCTTAAAAATATAATATGGATTCCTATCGTGTGGTAGTTCGTCGTTTTGTTATCTTAAAATCTAAGAAAAGTCAATTGTTGTTGTATCGTGTGTTATGTAGGTACGTTGTGTATATAACACGTTTTTAAACAGCTATGAATATCAATTTAGTAAGGTAGTTTATTGCTATTGTTTGTGTGGTGTGCTGTTTTTTTTTTAAATAAGCCATGAATACTCCTTTCCTTGATCTTTGGTCAGTATTTTTTTTTTTAATTTTGATAGATAATTTCTACGCTTTCTGCTACATTAAGTTGCCAAGGGATTGTAATATGAAATATTAAGCTTGATAGGTTGACATTTGTAAAAATTACGCCATACTGAGCATTCACCACTGGCTGGGTCAATCGACTGCATCACTAAGGATGCATTTTGCATTCCACCTTTAGCAACAAAACCTTATCTACTATCTGCATCTAATCGATTATGTACAACTAGGAACTATAACCTACCCTAATAATATTTTGTTTGTTGAATGTCCACCATGCTTGCTAGTGTTAAATGGCTTAAATACTAAGCAACAACTTTGGCAATTTTTTCAGGGACTGGAAGTTTCGATGAGCTCAAGGGAAATTTCAATCAAACAAACTCTTTAGTTGAGCAAATTGATTTGTTCGTCCTGAACAGTACGGATTTTAATACGGATCTCGGGCCCTCGAAGAAGCAGATTATTTCATCCGTTGCACGTAGCGCCTTACCAAAAGCTGGCTGCCAACTGGATCAAATACGAACACGTTATTTTGCTCCTCGTGTTTCCACCGCCCACCATCTGGCTACAAATGCACCACTGGCTTGGTCAACCGACTGCATATTCAATGGCTGCCTAGCAACGGCTGCCTAGCCAACGGCTTGCTAGCAACAGCCTGCTGAGCTGTCAGCTTCCTAACCAAAAGTAACACACCAATGCACCCTTCAAGGGACTTGCCACCGGTGGCTACCAGCCCAACACTGGCTCTCTGCTGCTCCGCACAGCTTCAATACTGCTGAACGAATGAGAAATTTGCGTAGGTGTACCCGTTATACATCAATCATTCCTGCATATGATACCTTCCATGCTCACATTTGAAATCTGTGATGGAAAAAAACTGTGCATTTAGTAAGTTTAGCCTGCAGAACAAATTGGTGAGACCTTTTGTTTGCGTTTTTATCAATAACGTACCATTGTTAATTATAATTTTTGATAATTGAATTATACCGGAGAAAATTTCCAACCGATTACTGTGTAAACATATCTGGCAACACTGGAGCGGCCCCCGTATCATAGCAATCATATATTTGTAAGAGGTCATCTCTCTCTGAGCTGGCAGGTCCTGTCCTAGGATTGAACCACAGCTGGATTAGCGCTTCCAGGCGTGGAAACGATGATTGCTTTTTGATGACTTAGTACATCTATATATTTTCGCATGTTTCATCGTATGTAGAGCAACGTCATCTTTTGCGAATCAATAACGATAGAACGAAGTCTTAACACAGGAAGATCGTTCTAATGATCGATCTCATGCATCGTTCTGATGATTAATGTCAACACTAATGCTTGTATTTTTCGAGAGCTCGTGCAAGATTATCATGAGGAAATCATGTTTTTCTTCTGAAAATACTAAAATATATAAAAAAAACATTCAAGACTCCGGCGAAAATTAGAAAGATTACTTCCATTGAACTGAATCTAATATCCTCCGTGTCCGTATAAACATCTGTCTGAGCCTTAAAATTGGGTGCTAGTGATTGTGAAAAAGTGCCTAGCTCTTGCCCAACTTCTCGATTGCTTCCCACATGATCTCTCCGTACCAAATTTCCCAGATGCAAGAACACTCACACCGAGACTACATTGATAATTATGACACAATACATTCAATAAAGTACCTATTAGATTTTCTTCCAGCTTATCGATGCCAACGAAAGCATTTTACGGAGAAACGATGTTGCTACA
Organism: Aedes japonicus; assembly: GCA_034211315.2. Classification (NCBI taxonomy): domain Eukaryota; kingdom Metazoa; phylum Arthropoda; class Insecta; order Diptera; family Culicidae; genus Aedes; species Aedes japonicus. Next base: position 209,642 of record JASCZW010000680.1, on the reverse strand, counting down.
CTTTCAATAGAAAGCAGCTAAAACGTTTTGTGTGCTGAAACTGAATGTCAACCCTAGACCTTTCTCTGTCTGCAATCCTACGATCCTGCAGTCTGGTGGAAGCGGCAAATGAAAAGTTTCTCTTCTTGACCACCCACAATTTTCTTCCCAGGATAGAGAGCGCTTGAATATTTTAACAAGCCTGCACACAGATTAGTAGAAAACCTGACTGGATTTAATGACAATCCAACAACCGGAAACAGGATTCACAGTTTGTCTGGAAATTAGTGAATATTTCAATAACGATTAGAAGGTGGTGTCGGAAACAGATACCTTTGTCGTCGTTTTCGAACTAGAAACAACCTTCTCAGAGCGGATTAGCTGGTTTGATGAACAATTTCATCACCAGCAGTTAATGTTCTTCGGATGCGCTCATTTACAAATGGTGAAACATGGGTTTTAAAGACTCTGAAACCTGGCACGGGCTTTACCAAAGTGAGGAGTAAAATATGTTTACATCAAATGTTTTTGCTTCTTTCCACGTGGTTTTATGGCCCAAACTGAGACTTAAAAGTGGAGGATGGTAGAGCGTGAATTATTATTATGAGCACATCGGCGGGTAATTATGGTCGTAAAAAGTTTATTTGATAATCATTTTCACCGTTCCAGATTTTTATACAACATCAATCAAGATTAAAATTTGCTTGTGGAGTTACTGTTAGAATAAAGAATGATATGAATAATCTCAACAGAATATCATGTTTGGAAGTAAATGACCGGCTGTCGACTGTCTTTGGAAAATTAACAATGTAACAATATTCGAATATTGACATTGCTAGCGTATGTCAAAGTGCGCTTGAAGACATGTAACAACTACTGTTCTCCCTTTTCATCTCAAATCTTCTCGCTAAGTTTTTATTTATACTTATGGCATCAACGTTCCGCCGTAATGGCACGTTGGTTTTGGTGTAAATTGTGCAATTTATCAATCGTCATGATTTAAATAAATTATCAGCTCTCAAAATCTCAGAATAAGAAATATATCTCAACTAACAAACTACTTCTGTATTCTTTTTACTTTCAGGTAAGCTAGATCGTTTGTTTTCTCGCTATTTAATAATTCCAACTCCAATGGCAAGTACATTACATAACTCGTAATTCCGCAAATATCACACTTTACCACTCACATGATCTCTCCGAACAAAATTTTACAGATGCAAGAGCACTCACATCGAGGCTACATTGATAATTATGAAACAATACATTGAATAAAGTATATGGTTTTCTTCCAACTTGTCGATGAAATGGTGTTGCTTCACGTTCAATAAAAACCAGCCAACTGCTACACTGAACTAACTCAGCATATTTCTACACCTGTGAGTTAAAAGTCTTGATAATATTGGAGGTACAGTTTAAAAAAAAGATTTAAAAAGTAAACTATATTTTGAAACCATTTCACAAGCATGCTGCTAGACTACATGCCAATTCCAGAAAACCGACTACAAAATCATTCTGACCCATTGAGCCTCCCTAGGCCGCTTTTGAACACTCGTGCCAGCTTCAGTCTATTACCGGGCACTCATTGCATCCAGGTTTCACCAACAGTTACTACAGTCGACAAAAAAAGGTATTAAAGAAATCTATGACATTTGTTCAAATCAACTCAGATTCCGCAACTGAGAGCCAGTATTTTCGCCTTTGTATAGACAGGAGGACAATTATAAACGTCATATATCAGTCATAGCTAAGAAAAAATATTCGCAAATTTCTCAACTTCGCTTCCGTTTCCTCCACGGTCACCTAAACCATAATTGATCCAGCCCTCAGGTCTCCTCATTCAATATCGCAGCTTTGATTCCATCGCGTTGTCTATGTGCATGACTGTAAAAACATGATTTATAATCCGCAATTTAAGTACAATAAGAAAAATGTTCGTTCGATAGAATCATTTTCCTCTGATTTTCCTAGTAGAACATCGACTCTTTTTATTAGTAAAATTAACAGTTTTGGTACGTGAAAATTGAAAACACTGGGTCGTAATTCCCCACCACTTGATTTTTAATGTGACTGAAGAGCGTAGGCTTAATAACAAAGAAGATGCCCAAATGTCATAATTTGACGACGAGTTTCCAGTGCTGGCAGTTTAACAGTTTAATAATCTAAGGCGTAGTGAAGCTCGTAAAATAATCGGGGCATATTTTGTTTTTATCAATGTTTTACTCAATATAACAAAATCTCTGCAAACATTGTGTGAAAAGGGTAAGCACTGCATTATTATACAAGATGTGAGCATAATAAATGGTTTATTGGAGCTTTCTACGGAAAATAGGATAACGACTTCTCTCCATGCCGAGTGAACGCCCCACAACAACGTGGTTGCTTAGGAAAAACAGTTCATTGAGCCGTTCGTTTGGATTGTAATCAGTTTAAGCTTAATAACTTTTTACTTTTTCCACAATCGTCGGATCGCTTTACGGTCTTGGAAGAAAAGTTTCCTTGGAAAATTTATAAGAGGAAAATTGGGTTCACTTATTTTAAGATGGCAATGAGTCACCTCGCCAGATTATTCTATGTAAAAGTAAGATTTCTCATACAAAATCCTATGTAAAATTAAAACCTCGGGCGCAAAAAATATAGTTTCACCGATCGAGCTCAAATTTTGCACAGTTATTAAAAGACTTTAAAGGCTTTCAAAAATCATTACGAATATTTTTTTCTTCCATATGTAAAGTAAATATCTTGAACGATTGAAGTCAATGAGACTACCTCTGTAAAACTGGGATCACTGCAGTACATTTGACAGTTCTAGCTTCTAACAGCGTGCGCATTTTACCATCGTTCTTTGTTTGTGTCATTTTAAGTGTCGAAAATACCGAAAGAGCAAATTTTGCTCGATGTGAGAAATTTATTAGTTCACGATCGCGAAAAAAGTTAACTGGAAAACTGCTGCAAAGTATTCGCTTTCAATTGGAGCTGTGCAACACATATGGAAAAAATACGAAACGCGAGAAATTGCGCAGACTTTATCTGGAGAGGAACAAACTGAAAGCGGTGAGGACACCAGAATTATTCGAATGGCTTAACAAAACTCGAAATTTTCATCTAGGGAAATTATAAATTGATGGATCTGAATGTCAGTCGACGTTCTATTTGCAGGCAGATCAACGAGAGTGGTTTGCTGTTTTGCAACAAAGCGTCCTTTCATCAGCAAGCGGAACTGAAAGGACTGGAGTTTGCCAAAAAATCAATGGGATGCCTGTACACTTCTGGAAAAGAGCTCTATGGAGGGATGACAGCAAATATGAGTTGCGGTGAGCCAGGGTTTGGCGCAGTTCCGGTGACGCACTTTGGGAACCATACATTCAAAAGACGGTTAAGCATGGAGGAGGAAACATTATGGTATAGGGAGCGTTCACGTGGTCTGGAGTTGGAAGCTTGGTACATAACCACTGCGTACTTCAAATCCAACCGATTCAAGTTTCACAAACGCCAAATCCCAATCACTTGACCTGAACACTGTGAGAATATCTGGAAATTCCACTGAAAACTAGCCTGGAAACGAACAAACGAACTACATATAACAACGGACCAGCGATGTCAAACACATAGCATAGAAAACCACTGCCTACAGTCGGGTACCAATCTTCTCGCTTAATTGGGACCGTTAAAATCGAAACCATAGAGATCGAAACCATAGCTTATGGGATTTTCACTATTTGTTGGAAATGAGGTCTATCTGAGTTGTTTCAAGTGATTAACATTTACATTCTTCATCCAAATTGTGGTTCGAGGTTGGACCAACAAAAAAGTGTCATTGGATTCTAGTTTAATTGGGAATTTCTCGGCTAGAGGCGCCTTAGTTTCGCAGAGGGATAAGAGGTAATTGGTTTCATCCTAGGATATCTCGAGAGCCTCACCAGTTGGACATATCAGTCTTCAGTAAACTTATCTTAGTAGCCAAACCCTTCATAAACGGTGGCATACAAGTCCGGAATTCGGCCACTACACGCTACCTATTGCTTTTTTCTAGTTCTAACATTTTTTTTTCTTTATCTGCTTCTGCAAACTTCATCAAAGATCGTTACTTTCGCGCATGGGAGAATACAAAAAACAACAATCAAAGTGTAGAAAGCCCATAATGGGGGAGTCCATTAAACCATACCGGTGGGGATCAGTATTTGCACCACTCACCGTCGTTCTCTTCGAGATCTATAAGTAATAGTATGACGAGAAGAGCAAATGTGTGAAATAGGTGCATGCTAAAAATAAACCCAACAGCCTAACACCCGTGTTAGGCAGTATTGGGAGACGGACAAATCGCTAGAACTAGAAACAAGCAATAGGTAGTATAAAAACCCGATCGGTTGCATAACCTCTTGTCAGTCAAGGGGATTTCCCCCCCTTGCCTATCCTGCATGGGGTAGTATGACAAAGGGTTATGTGCCTGATCGTATACTACCGTTCAAATGCCCTCCGCTCGTTTTCAAACTTGTATCTTTCAATTTCAAAGCCTGCCGTTGCCTTATACGGAACTATCAATACACTTTCTCTTCATGTCTATTCGTTCTAGCAATGAATTGATGTATAGTTTTTTCGTACCGCCTGGGATTTTTGCTAATTCGTGGAAATAAGGTCTATCTCAGCTGTTTAAAGGCATTAAACTCAACAACCCTCGACAGAATTGTTGTTCGGCGTAAGGTCAACAAATCAGTGTTATTGGATTCCAGATGAAATTGAGACCGTATAGAACGAAACCGAAAAGATGGTACCCGACTGTATTTCAAATCCAATCGGTTCTAGGTTCACGAACTAGCTTCAGACAAATTATTCAATTGCTATAGTGTTTATTAAGTTTTGGGTTTAATTTTAATTTAGGTCATATTTAAAAATAGCAGCTCTTGAAAAACACTTCAGAAGCGCTCCTCAACCAAATCAATCCAATCAAGATGCTGTTTGTTCATGCGCTGATAAAATAATGCATACTTACAAAATAATGTTCCCTTCAGATGATTGGGTTTTGACAGTCCCAAAAGACATTACATATTTTCTGAATATAATCAACGCGCTGTTATAATACATAAGTAACTGAAAGTCACACATTAGCCAGCCGCAATAACTTTATCGGTTGGTTAGCCATTGTTAAAAATAAAGCCACTAGCTAAAAATGAATTTCCGTACTTGCGTGCACCCAGCCAGGATTTGCTCCAATTCCAGTAACGAGCATCCCTATTTGCATGATAAATAACCAATTGACCACCCGCAGTTATTCACCTAGGAAACGAGCGAACTCAAGCAGCAGCTCCTTCGGTTGCTTTTTTTCGCTTCCATGATTTAATGCCTACGGCTTCATGGTACGTTTGTTGCAATTCGTAGGGTAAACGACGACCTTACAAAATTTACCTTACAATGTCAGGGATGCCGCTGATTTTCGGAAACAATGATTTCTTAGCTTCTGAAAACAAATAATGTTTTTTTTTCCAGTGATGATAAATATTGCGGATGTTGACCCTATCTGCACAGCAACCATCACCACAACCATGAACGTCATTGTCGTGGGTTTCTTCCACTTTGGCTGCGGTCAGTGTGGAGTCTGGCGGTGCTCATGATTGGATCGACTTGAATAACGCTTGCTGGCTGGGTGCGGTTGGGGTTTCTATTTAAATCTTCCTCAAACGGAAATGATGAAGAATGACGCAGAGGCGAGTCATTCCGTGCGAGGAGAGGAACTGGAAATCTAGAGTTTGAACTGGATTTGACATAAGCAAATCTATCTCCTGTATCTGCTTTGATTATCATGGGTTCGAAACAATGGGGGGTTTTTACAATCAGTTTATAGTTCATAGCGCACTCTAATTGTTGGAAAAAATATAGTGCAGCGAAAACTTGCATTTTAACATTGGGTGACACATTCATCCAAAAAGTTTTGCTAGAAAAGACCCATCAACTTTCTCTAACAGAAATAAGATTATTCGATTTCATATTTAAAACCATTGCGCCGATTCTTCTGAGGTAACCCTCGTAAATATGTGAACAAACCTAAATTCCCGAATTCTTTGTATTTAAGTTCAGTCATTCATTTATTATGCAATGACCGATGTAAAACCCCCAAACAACTTCTACTAATTGAAAAGCAGCTCTCTTGTACGAATGCTGCAACCGAAAATTGATTGTTCTCTACGGATGCATTTTCCACTCCATTAGTCTGTTTTCCTGATCCAACGACCGTGTTCGGTATGAACATTTTATCTTGAACCGGGATGTGTTGTTGTTTATTTTAAAAGAGTAATTTATATTTTCCTCTATATTGACTCAGTGTGGAGTTTTCCCGCGTGTTCTATTTTTTATCGCGTACCACGTCTATTTGTTTACATTGTCTCAACGACTAGAGATCCTACGTGAATAACACCGAAGAATTGAAATAGAAAAAAAATCCCTGCTCTTGTTTCACCTCGCGAGTAAGTAATGCACTTTTCCTGCCAACCGAGAACCCGAGAAAACTTGAACGGCAGGGCACCGTACGAAAGTGTAAATATGCCTAAAAATACAAACCGGGTGCATTTACAATGGGACCGGAAAAATGGTCCGCAGCTGTCGAGATTCCCGCTTTCGAAACATGGTAATCACTCCGATCCAGATGTGTGTTTGGAATGCTGCGGGCCATAGTGTGCTGGTTCCACTGTTGATGACCGCATCCATCCATAATGCACGTGCACTTGGACGGCTCTGCTATGCCGAGATTAAGAACGGTTTCTGGTTCTCCAAAATGTGTGATTTCTCTGCTGTGGTCAGCAACTGCACCGTTCTCCGAATATAAACAGTGCGCGTACTTTACGCGTAAACAAATTGTAACTGTCTACAGTTTGATTGTTTATACATCAACCATGTGCATATATCGGTTCCTGGATGTCGGACTCTTCTCTTCAGAACCATGAGGAAAGGGTTGTATCTGCAGGCTAGGAACGTTGTCGCCGCCAGAACAGAGCTTCCATGTCAATATTTGCGCTCCTTTTTGTGCGAGGTCTAGAGGCGTGAATCTCGCACCTTTTTCTTTGGTTATCGCACATTTTGGGACATGGGTCTCCGGTACCGACCACAGAAGTGCGTGCCCCAAACTGAGCAAAGGTTCATATTCGGATGAGGAGCGTGATAAACTCGAGCCCTGGGAAGTGTCATTCTGGGAATCGCACCTTCAGTTGTCATTCGGTGCCAGTTGTGGAAAGAAATGCTTTGGAAATGAGCTCGGTACGCACCGATGACGAAGGCGACCACCACGACAATGAATACGCGCTTTCAACGGGAGAACAAACTTCAGATGGGTTCTGTGTCAAATCAGAGGGGGTCAGTGTTCAAACAAAGCATTACGGTATGATTAAGGTAGGTTCTCTGTATGCATGTTGGAGACCTGGAGACTAATGAATTGTTATTACGATGGAACATCGCTTTTTGCCCAAACAAATCTTTACCAACGGTTTCGTTCCAAAATAAAGGGATGCATCTGATGTAAACAGTAATATTTATTAGTTCAAACAAAATGGTTAAATTTGTCTGCTCAATTTCCGTAAATTTTTCAAGCTTGTTGGTAGCTCTTGGTATACACTGCGACTAGTTTCTAAAGCCGCACCTCTAATTTTACACATATTGCGATGTTCGTGGTGCAATCAATGGATGCAGCTATTTGTGTTTGTTTGAGTAAAACGTATGTTTTGCATATTGTATTTTGATAATGTTAGTGCTACAGTTGTAAATAAACGTGTTTTCATTAATTTGAGCGTCCATTCTCTCTAGCCGCTAATATTGCTTAAAAACACCGAGAGGAAGTGTTTTTAGTGCAAAAGAGAAGGGAATGATTGAAACTTATAAGCAGGAAGGTGTTTCAATTCGAGAAATTGAATGTAGACTCAGCCGATCGGATAATGTATTCGCTTGTGATGAAATCGGGCAAATTTTCCGCACACCACGCTTTTGTCTTCTTTGCCTTATGACCTTATGACTCATTTCTTCTATTGGAAACAATAGGGTGTATTCCCATACAGCGTTGAAGCATGAGATAGCAGATGGTTCTTCAAAACCTGCTAGATGTAATATTCAGTGTTGATTTTTACGTTAGGTTCTATGAAACGAAGAGGAAGTTTTCCTCTTCGTAAAACGGCGCCCCATACCATGATTTTCGACACATTCTGATAGCGTTAAACAGCTAGTTTATCTCTTGGAATATTGGTAAGACTTTCGCCATATACACGATCATTTTGTTGATTATAGCTGTTCTGAAGGAGGAAGAGCTTTTCGTTGGACCCTAGCTTGCTTTTGACGCTCCGTCTGAACCCGTTGTTTCTTGTACGGCTTGCATTCCAGATCAGGTTTGAGCTTGCTCATTAAAGCAGGGGACATTTGAAATTGTTTGCTAAATTTACGGCCAGATACGGCCGGATTACGTCTTATGCGCTACCTCGCACATTTGATCTTTTTCTTCGTTCTGGCAGTTCGTCTGGCATCTCCTTTCTGTTGAATATGGACATTTCCAGTTGCTTTGAACCGTTTCAAGGTATGAAAAAACAACCCGCTTACTCACTCTGAACTGCTTATGGCTATTGAATAAATAATACTGTCTAAATGTAATTGTAAAACTTGCTCCCGTATGGTTTCCATGGTAGCTGATAAATATAAACAAACGGAAGCGCTCAATTATCTTCAGCGATAAGCTGTCAAAAAAAAAAATACACTCACAATGGGTATGATAAATTCCGATGTTAAAATAACCCCGCTGAAATAAATCAATACTGATAAAATGTGACACCTATTGTGAGACACACTGTACTTGAAAATCCCTGAAAATCAAGAAATATCACGGGCTTCAATAATAATCAGTGAAAATCAAATGACTTTCTGCACAGTTTGTAAAAATATATCAATCTTGGGCTTCTTATTGAACAGTTTAATATCATTTATTAAAACTCTGATTTGTCATTGTTAACAACTATCCAAATGTTGTGAATCCATCCGAATGCAATCTCATTGTCAAGAAATCATATAAAACTATTTATAAGTTTACACCTTTACATTCAACAATAGTTGAGTTATTGGCGTTCCCTAGTTGGTTAAGAGAACAGTCGGACAAGGCGAATTTATAAGATTTTGTTGCTGACTAAAAGTACAACACATGAATATCTGGCAGCAAATCACTTTTAAAGGGTGAAGTGATAATTATTGCGACACTTTAGAATGATGGTTGAATCGCTTTCGCTGATGTTGAAATCAAACCAAATGCTAACAATAATTCAGTATACGTATTTATTTCAGCTCACATACGGTTTCTAAAATGTTACGATGAGTTTGAGTTAAATCTCGACATTTGTGATAAACGCCCTCCCTCAGAATCTGTTCAGTCATTTTCAGAACGTTTTTCTACTTCCTTCTTGTTGTTTTTCTACTTCCTTCTTTTCATACTATGCCGCTTCTTTGGTCTTTCGAAGTTTGCGCTGCATCATGGCCCAATAAGTTTTGATCGGAGCGAGTTCAGGACAGTTTGGTGATGTCATGTCTTACGGTACCAAATCTACAGAATTAGCTGCATACCATTCCTGCACGGTTTTAGAGTAGTAGCATGAAGCCAAATCGGGTCAAAGCAAGGGTTTTTGATTGTACCGTCTCAAAAACGGAAAAATACGTTTGTGAAGGAACTCAGTTTTGTAAATCTTGCCTTTTGGGGTGCCTTTGACCCCGAAAAGTTAACTTCATTTGTCGAAAGTCCATATGGGCGGTCAAATCAGGTACTTTGATCCGAATTTCGACAGTTTTAACTGTCAGAAAACTTGTCCTTAGCCATTATATATGTCTGTTCCGGCTACTGCTCGAAACCTGCTATAGTGTAGGTCTCATCTTCAATGACTGACGCAGCACTGATATTTAGTAAGCAGTTTCATGTCGAGTTTCCGGGAAGCGCGTTTCGGCAACACTCTGCTGGGGTTTGTCCATAAAGGGTGTACGAATCAAATTGCATCACAAGCAAAAAAATCAGCAAAACTCAGCCATTCAAAAAGAACAAAACAAAACATGTGATTTAGCTTTCTTCCATGCTCATTTTATTCAATTACATAACCACTGCCAAATTAACGAACCTTCCTTTCAACACTCTTCACAAGACCTTAAACATCCTACGGACCAATGTTTTTTTGTGTGTCGAAATGTATTTTATCTTCAGTTTTTCCTCCGATTTCACTTTCTAGAGTGTGTTCGAAGGCCCTGCTTCCTGATGGCCCAATATTTTCAATTGGCCACAGTTCCGGCCCGTTCGAGGGATTGAGATGCTTCAGCACGAAATTGACCTCCTTAGCCTTGTACCACTCCAGATCATCATTCGAGTAATAATATGGGGTTGCATCTGGAAAACAGCTTAGGACCATCGTGTGACCCCAGAATTGAAAGTAGACGCTTTTGGAGGCATTCCTTTAATATTACCTGCCCATTGGCAGTTCCGGTTGTCACGAATAGGGTGCTCCACTTTTCACACTTACAAATAGCTTATTAAATCATATATCATCCTAAAGTCTTAAGAAACATCGAATTTATGACGAGTAGTAAAGACCAGGAGCCCCAGAAGTTGCCGAAAGTTTACTTTTATATAAGTCTTGTCATCTATAACGAAACAATGCGGTCAACGGCTGGGTGTAGAGCTTCCAAGCACGTATTTTCCCACTGTATTCTGCCGTTCGACGCCTTTTGAGCACGTTTTTTCGTATATTGCACGGAAGCTTTGCTGTCCTGTTATTGTCCTGTTCATGTTCTTTACATGTTTGGGATCATGCTTTCAAGGACAATAATACAGTATTAATCCCGTGTACTTATATATGCAGCATTAAAAAATGTATTTTTCGCTCGACCGTTAGTCTGATTGATATAAAGAAAACGAGAGATCCAACCCGCTCCGAATTTGATATGTTTTGCAATACGTTAACAATACATTTACGAAACAATTAATTATAAATCATACTAAAAGAGATGTTTTGTGAGTTACTTGGATAAAAGCCATTTGTAAACAACGACTTAAAACGTCGATCTCTCTCGAATCTAGAAACACTCTCATGAATCGAGAATCAGCATCTGATGGAGAAATGTTTCCTTTACCATATGGTGTAGTTGGGTATCGCAGGAGCCTTGTAGCTCGTAAGAATTCAAAGTTAAAAATCATTGCTTACAATTGGCTTGCTGGCTCCGTTCAGCCAGTCAAGAATTCAACAGTGCTTGCACAGGATGTAGTTAGTCTCAAGCATCATCTGCTGATTCTTTGTGTAATTTCAGCTGATCTGGCAATAACGGAGCAGCAACCTAGGGCGGTTAGTCATGCTCATGCTCATTCTAAGTTGAATTGGATCATGCTCAAATTTGCTAGCGAATCTTAAACAGGACTCTGAGCATTCCTATTCTGGATCACTTAAGTTTTTTTTTGCTCAATATAGGAATATAAAGGGTGCTCCGATCAAAATTTGGTCACCCAATTATGTGTGTGAGTCGATCAAAGTTTTTATCAATAAGTTAAATAACTGTTCTTTTTTAAGTTCAATAAATACAGAATACAGGAGAAATATTCAGATAAGCTTCCTTTCTACCGACGTTTTTGTAGGCCCTCGCTCAGAAAAATTTCCTGGTTGATGGTTCCGGTCGCAACATAAACGTTGCCCTTCAAGTCACAGGTACAGATGGTCTGCCGCACCAGATATTTGTTCGCAAACTTTGACAGTCTAATGTGCTTGAAAATATCTGCCACCTTTTCCCGTCCTGTTGCCGTATACAATTCCTGTCCAGGAAGCTGTTTAAAGTCTGCCTTGACGTAAGTTTCATCGTCCTGTGCCACGCAATCAAACTTCGTCAGCATCGTCGTGTACAACCAATCGTCCAATCGTCAACATGTAAGAGAAAGTTAGTCCTTTTCCACCATAGTGATCGTTGGTGAGATCTTTTTTCGGTTTGTTAAAAGCAAACCCTCAAAAGATTTTTCCATAGCTTATGTGGCCTTTTCACATGTTGGTCTTGATTGTATCATTATTTTCCACACATTTTTTCCACGTAATGGAGTAGATGGGCGTAGCCAGCAGTGAACTGTTTTGATGACACATGCCAGCTACAAATATACAATCTACGAAACACTCAAATAGCTGCTTTGAACGGAAAACTCTTGAGACTAGACAAACCGATTTTTTCATCAACATCAACAGCATTATACATCGATTCTGGCAATCGCAGTGTTCCTTTCTCAAAGACCACATCACCAAGGTTGAAAAATACACCAAAACCTTAAATGCATCGATCGTGATAAGTTGGCACCACATTCGACCTTGCCCCTTGGTTATGAAAATGCATTTGACTGCGATCCAAACTGCCGATAAAAAAGAGAACTTTTCAAAAAGTAGCTTTCCAGTACAGCCAGACGTGAACGGGAAAATAATACTTGGGGATCGGGGATGTGCGACCAATGACATATCGCATTTTTCGCAGGGGACGCAATTTCTTCACTCCAACCATATTTGATTTATTCGCTTTCGACAGGACGTTGCCGTATAGCTCTTTTACCTTTAGGCGCAAAGCTTAACCGAAAGGACGCCAGGAAATGCTTCCAACCTTCGGAAGACTTCCATGACGACGACGACGACGACGAAAATGCAGAGTGCGAGTAGAAAAGTTTCCGAGATTTTATTCGTCGTCGTTTTTTTACGATCTTGAACGAGATGGTTCCTTTCTGGTGGGCAGTAGTTAGGTGGAGTGGGACCCTTTGTGCTACTGGCAGGACATGGAGATTTTATTATCATGTTGCATTAGCGAAAATATGGTTTATGGACATAAAACTCTCTCGTTTGCGACCGTTTGGGAAGAATCCGACCGAGAGAGAGAGAAAAAAAACACGAAGCACTTTTATATGCTTCATCAAATAATTTATATCTCCCTGTCCTCTATATCTTTCGACATCATACTTTTTGGGTGACCGGGGAGGGAAGGATCAGCTTCCTGAACACCTGCCATCGAAAGTTAATTCCGCTTTGTTAGAGTTGTAATTCTTCGGACGCATTCAGAATGGCGAAGATGGCAGCTCATAATTTTGTTAGCTCTGGGCGATTACAGGCTCTGTTATTTTCGGTATGGCCAATCAAGCAGATCTCAATGCGTGCTGGTCCTGATTCATAGATTTTGTGCGATGGCGGAAATTGATGATATATTATTTTTTTTTTCAATTTAGAGGATTAAGCTTGGCTAAAATGCTGCAGTAATTGTGTTTTACGGATTAATATAAGGTATATTTCATTTAACTATTTGTTTTACGTTCTCATTTTTGGAAATCATTCTGCGTCTCGGTATTTCGAAATTGATGATTCTGTCATAACCACCAAACAACTCCAATACTTAGCTTCAATCAATCAACATTCTTAATCATTCTGCAGTGCATTTCTCATTTCTCAACGTTCAACAGCTTGCCAATCAATTATCAACTGTTATTTCCCAAGGGAATACTCAACTCTGTGCACATCAACTATTCTCAAAAGTGTATTTAGTTCAGCAAATTTCAACGACATTATGGTTGAGCCAACAACGGCAGAAAAGCAAACGTTTAGATCTCAAGCAAACAAGGCACAGGCACACCCACGAACCGATCTAATTCAGAACCAGTAAAACCGCAAAATACAAGCATCGAATATTGCTTTCCATCAACTTTCGAGTGCCTACCACTCCACTAGCGAAGAGTGATACCTAAATGCACATGTGAAACACTCCAGGCTCGGAAGCTTTCCCGACAAAATAGCAAATCGTTTCTTCTGTGCTTCTGTTGACCTGTCACTCTAGCAGGCTCTCTGCGAAAATCGTTCTCTCAGCGAGCTCCATTTATTAACCAGGCGTTGGCAATGCCAGAAGCTTTGGGGGAAAAAAATCAGAAGGCAGAAAGCTGGAAAATTAACGCTGATTGGGACGCTTCGAGTTCTTCGTGCAAAAAAAAAAAACTTACGCTGTATGAGTACACTTCAAGAAAACTCATAGAAAAGACAAATTGGTATTGGATCGCTCTGGGCCAGTACTTATGGCGAACTACTTGAGGGATTTTGGGAAGGTTTGATAGTGTAGTTAACGAAAAGGGATATACATTTACAAGAGCAAATCATAGAATGACTGAAATCACCGTCACTGGTTCAGAATGTGAGGACAGCAAAACCAAGTTTGATACACAATAATTTCATTATTTAAAAAAAGCTGAAAACGTGAAGGGTAAAATCTGTACAAGAGGATCTCGATAAAAATTTGAAGATCATTTTATTTATATTCAGCTTATAATGGCTAGACCATCCAGAAATGGAGCACTTTCAAATGGATGTATTTCTTCAACTTTTCATTCAATCGAAAAACAAAAAAAAACAACAAAATGGAAATCAAATTCCGAGAAATTTGTGTTGTCTTTCGGTGAGGACCACTTCCCGGTCCGCTGTCTAGATCGACAGCTTGCTATTTCTTGCTCTAAGAGTGGTATGGGTTCAGTTAGTGTTGCCAAATTGAGCAGAATGGAAATAAGAATACCATGCACAACGAAACTTTCTTTTACTCAATGTTGAGTTAAAATGTACGCATTTTGATATTAAGTGGGTTAACTCCTGAAATGCTAAAAATGAGTTTACCCATGAATGCATAATGGACCTGCACGTTGAACTATGGAGTAATCAATACGCATTTTACCAATAAAACTTCGCTGCGTTGGCTAAGATTATCAAATGTTCTGTTTTCGTCGCTCGGTGGATTAGAAATATGTCCACAAAAGTCATTAATCCAGGGAAATTTTTGACCTCAGCACATGATGTAGGATGTTAAATGATGTATAAAAATATGAAAGTTTGGCTCTGTAAAGTTGATTCGATTGAGCCTGTACAAATAAATGATTTGAAAAAAAAACATGATGTAGGACGTCGGAAGTTCTTGATTGCGCTCATTTTCTCCTGTTCAATTCTCCAACCTGCACCACTTAGTTCGAATCCAAGAAATTTCACAGATTGTCTACCGAAAACGCGTTTAGAACAGTTGACTTTCACGGTATGGTCCCTACGTCTGGTTTGAAATTCTTCAAGATTCCTTCGGTTTTCCAAATATACTAGGTTGCCTGAAAAGTCCCTTTAATATCAAACACGAAAACATTTTTTTTTTTGCCAAATACGGTTTTAATTCAAACCATACTCTCCTTTAAGGTCGATACAGCGAGTTCAGCGATTTTCTAACTTGTTTATCCCATCCAAATACTACTCCTTTGAAAGTCCTTCAAAATAGCCATCGTTTTCAGCTATGAGCTGAACATTTGATTATCTCTTCAGGTTTGGGAACAAATAGAAGTCACTGGGGGCCAAGTCTGGCGAATACGGTGGATGGGGAACCAATTGATACCGAATTTCATTCATTTTTCCTTGAGCAATTGAGGATCAAAGAGCAGACGCATTGTCGTGATGATAGAACACACTTTTTCTCTGCAAATGCGGCCGTTTTTTTTGGAGTTCATCCTTCAAACGATTCAATAACGTTGCATAGTATGTGCCTGTTATGGTTTTACCTTTTTCAAGATAATCGATGAATATTACACCTTGCGCATCTCAATACACGGAGGCCATAAGCTTTTCCGCCGATTGTTGCGTTTTCGGGCGCTTCAGAGCACTTTTGCCCAGCGAAACCCCCTGCTGTGATGACTCCGGTGTGTAGTAATGGATCCAAGTTTCATCCATGGTTATGAATCGACGCACAAACTCCTTCGGATTGGGTGTAAACTTGCTCAAATTCTCCTGAGAGGTTGTAATACGAATGCGTTTTTGGTCCATTGTAAGCAAACGCGGCACCCATTGCGCGCAGAGCTTCTTCATACCCAGAACGGAATGCATGACGTTGCCAACTCGCTCCATTGAAATGCCTAAAGCCTTAGGATCCTCCAATACTATATTATGGATTTTATCGACGTTCTCTATTGTAGTGACTTCATTTGGGCGTCCAGAACGGGGTGCGTCAACGGTGCTCGTACGGCCACAACGAAAATCAGCAAACCACTTATGAATCGTTTGAATCGACGGAGCAGAGTCTGGAAAATACTTGTCCAGCTTGGATTTGGTTTCGGTAGCCGTTTTCTTGCGTAGAAAAAAGTATTTTTCAAAACTCGAAACTCGGAATTTTCCCATTTTTTTTTTTAATTTGCTGATCGGTCTCTTCTCACTGTTGTCACTAATGAATGCGTGGACGGAAATGGCCAGGGATGCCA
The DNA here is from genome assembly GCA_034211315.2 of Aedes japonicus. Classification (NCBI taxonomy): domain Eukaryota; kingdom Metazoa; phylum Arthropoda; class Insecta; order Diptera; family Culicidae; genus Aedes; species Aedes japonicus. Next base: position 193,405 of record JASCZW010000680.1, on the reverse strand, counting down.
GATATTTTTTTCAGATGTTTGTGATAAAAACTTGAAATGTCTGGGAATGTCTATAAAAGTCTGTAATTTATTTTTAGAAAATTAGACTTCTTTCAACGAATAGACGTAACAAGAGAGCGAGTTATGTCATTATCGCTATTTTTGTGATTATGTAAACATGTCTGCATCTATTTCTTGGATTGTATGCAACCTTACACTATTGTTTCATATTTTTAAAGTGACACAGAGGCTTGAAGCATCCGCATAGATGACACAATTTTCCATAGTTTTTTTCCCCTGTAACGCTCTTTTCAGTTTTGTATTTTAAAATCAAAATTAAGTTCTTATTTGATAAATTCAACAGATTTATTTTTATTCAACAATAACCATTGCTGGTGATATTATTGTAATATGGTGTCATCATCAAGCATGATCATCAATATCATTATGGGCATATGAATGATTTTTGTAAAGACTGCTTCTTCGGTTAGTCAATGATTATCTCTTAAAATTTCAGGGAAACTCTCTCCTGATCTTTTGCAAGGCTCTTTGCTTTATTTTGGGAAGTTTCCTCCTGAATTTCAGGCGAAATTCCTCATTTTCCAATCCAATTTTCTTCTGAATTCAAATTTAAGAACCCAACCTTACCTTCCAGAAAAAATTGGTTATTTTTTTCCTGAACATAGTTACTTTTTAAACTTCTGATAAGTCCCATCCCTACGAGGAAAGTTTCTGCAAAACTTTGAGAAGGTACTCTTCAGAATTTCTTGGAAAATCTTCTTAAGTTGCTAGAAGTTTCTTCCTGAACTTCTGAGAAGTTCTTTTCTGAACTTAAGACAGTATTGTCCTGAACTTCAGGGAAGCTTGTTGCTGAGTTTCTGAAAAATTCCTGCTTGAACTTTTTTTTTTTTTTATCTAGTTCATTTATTTGGGAGGCTCAATTGCTTTAGCTTTACGGAGCCGATAATTTATCGATTTTTGTATAATGTAATGACTTAATACTAGGATTAGTGGGACTTGGGCCGTTTACTCGCGGTTTACCCGAGGTTAAAACAGGTGACATTTTTTTGGGATGGGTTGGAAAGAGGAACATGGAAATAGGATTCTTAAGGCTCATCAGACAGTTGTCGCCAGCACAATAACTTGGTGCGGAATGGTCAGGGCTCCTGTTTGTATACTACCGGATGTGGTTACCATTGGGCGACGATGAGACTCCTCAGATGTCGGAACAAAACAAACACAAACTAATGCATAAAGAAAAACAAAAACACAAGCAGATTAAATTCTTAAACTAGACATTTGAAGAAACACATAAATCGATTGCATATAGCACACATCGCGGGATCCCAACACATCTCTTATTGGAACATAAGGTTGTCTTCATTGGGCCTCTAGGGTATTCAATAGTTGCGTTCTGGCGGCGTATTCCGACTTGAACTATCCCCTATACTTCTGGAAAGTTTCTTCCTGATTTTATCAAAATAATCTACCATAACTTCTGAGATTTTGAAAATGCTGAGGTCAAAAGACTTCGACCAGTTTTCATTCTGAAATGCTGGAATGTTTGATTCGGAACTTTAGGGAACCTCTCTAGCACTTCTGGGTAGTTCCAACTGAACTTTTGGTCTCTTCGCTACTTCTGAGAAGTCCTCTTGTGAACTTCTGAGAAGTTCATAACTGATTTTTTTGAAAAATTCCCTCTTGACCCTACAGTTAGAGCCTTCTTTCTTCCTGAAATTCGGGGAAGTTTTTTCCTTTCCTGAGCTTATTCTTTCCAAACTTCTGATTGTTCCCATCTGGCACTGCGAGGAAAATTTTATATCAAAATTTTTAGGAAAATTCCCTTAAATTTGTTCGTGAAGTTTCTTCCTGGACTTCTGAGAAGTCCTCTTCTGATCTTTTGGGAAGTTTTCTCCAAAACTTTCGGGGAGTTTGATCCGGTGCTATTGGGAAATTCGTGCTCAAATTTAGAAGAAAAATTTTGAGAAATCCTTTTTCTGAAATGCAGAATGTTCTCCTCTGAGCCTTGGAAAAGCTGCCAAGCACTTCTAAGAAGTTCCAACTAACATTTCGAGAAGTTTCTTCCGAAACTTCTGGGCAGTTATTTCCTGAACTTGAGAGAAGTTCTTTCCTCAACTTCTATGATGCATCGTCCTGAGAATTTTTGTTCTCGATTTTTTGAGAAATTGTTGGTAGTGCCCTTCTTGGTTAGCTCCCGTCTGAAATTTGGAGAAGTTTTTTTTTCTGAACTTCTGGGTTGAACTTTCAACCAACTTGAATTTCTGGGAAGAACTCCAAAACCTCTGAAAAATTCCAAACCTCAGAGAAGTCCTCTCCCCTCCACTTCTTCCTAAAGCTCTGATAAGTCCTCTCCTGATTCTTGGGGAAGTTCTGCCTTGAAATTATGGTAAGTATGATCTACTTCGGTAATGAATTTTTGAAGGTTCTTCTTGCATGAACTGCTTGCTCCCAATACTTCTGAGCAGTTTCTACCTGACCATAGGGGAATTTTTTTTTCGAGGTGGTCTCTAAGTTTCTCAAATATGATTTGTATAGTTGTGAACCTTGATTTTCGTTGTGACTTAATAGCAAAGGACCAATATTACCAACGCTTTGACAGTAATTTTTCGCATGGGTTGAACACGCGTGAGATTGAACACTACCCTAAGTAGGGACTCCATGTTACCCTCGGAAAGGACCTATACAATACTTATCTCCAGGCCCATTGTGTGTTTCTTCAAGGATTTCTACTTTAAATGATACCTACGATATTTTAAAACATTTCAACAAAGCTTCTTACCGTTTCTACTATACTGCGTTTAAATACTATACTGCATACTGCGTACGTTTTAAATCCGATCCTCATAGAATACCTTAATTTGAAATATAAAAAATATTTCAAATGTCTGTAAAAGTCTGCAACATAAATAAAATGTTTGCTAAATGTCTGCATCGTAAAAAAGTCTGCAATAAAAATGAAAAGTCTGCAAATTTACAGACATGTCTGTGAATATGGCATCCCTGGAAATGGCTGAAATTTTGACAGCCGTCATTCAAGAAGTGAAACTCATAAAAAATGGTTAACATTGACGATTACCAACGCCATCTGTAGGAAACAAAAGGGACTTTTCAGGCAGCCTAGTAAGTATACCGTCAAGGTAGTTGCATGCGCCTTCGCACCCATCCAGAACGGTGCGTTCCAGTGCCTCTTGGAAGATATCCGGGGAATTACAGAATCCAAAGGGAAGTCGTGCATAGCGAAACATACCAAATTCGGTCATGAAGTTTGTTAAATGTCGTAAAACTTTATGTAATTCTATATGGAAAAAGGCACTGGATAAATCTGTGTTTATAGAAGCCGTGACGTGCTCGACAGTACATACTTCAGTTAATTCCTCAAGACGTTGCCGCACAACATGTTTCGATGTATCGTAGCTTACCTTATGGTGGGTATATTGAATTTTAGAAAGAACTCTACGGATTCAATAAACGCAATCCTCTGCCACTCGACACCTGTATCCTCGAAAGCACTGATAAGAGGAACTCTTAACCCGAGAAGGAAGATACTATATCTGACTGATGTCGACCTGCTAAGCAACAAACGCAGCTCTCGGAACACGTAAAATTTCTCCAGAAGTACCGGACGGTCATCCGAAATATGTAGAAATGCTTCACAGGTAAACAGCACTTTAATACTATCTGATGATGCGCATGTCTTCAATGGCCGATCGGTTCCTTGCTGAATATTGTATAATTTTTTACTGTTCTGGGATTTTGTCATCAACTGTTCAAATATAGACTCAATGACTGTGTTATCCTGGGCACCTGAATCCATCAGGAACTCGAAGACTAATCCTGCTACTGTTGCCTTTACAATGCGTGCATCACTAGACAAGTACACTGCTGCCAAACTAACTTCTGAGGATGTACTTTTCAATTCGACAACCTATTGCAATTAAGTAATTAGTTTAAGGTTCGCATCGCTCGAGGATTCTGTTGCTCTGTAAACTTCGAGAAGTTTCTGTCCGGCTTTAACTTTGAACACTATGTACATTGTTGCTTCGTCGTCGATGCCTGCAAGTACTATCGAACTAGCCAACAGATCTGCCGATACGTCGAAGTCTAGTTTGAATATGTTCTCGCCATCAACACTTCCCGAGCAGGATCGAATAACTTGATAACTGGCCTCCTTAATAGCACAGATTAAGAGGTAAAATACCTGAGGATAATATCATAAAATTGTTCCCACAATATTATGCGAGTACCGAATTGAGGTAAGACAATATCAAAATAGTACCTCTCAGGTATTCCCAGGTATCCAAAATAACAATTTTTGTTATTCGAGAGTTATTTTTCATTAAATTCTTAGGTATTTTGCTTAGGTATTTTACCTCTTAATATGAGCTCTTTGATACCAAGGCAAGTTATCAAGATCAAAATTAGGTATTCATATGTTGTTGTCTCCTGCTCGGGCAAGAATAATTTATTCATCCCTTTAGCGCTGCCGAGTTATAACTTCATACGGATTACTCAAATATCTTCTCACGGGTCACGATGGCCTAGTGAGATCAAACACGAATTCAATAACAGCTCTTTCAAAAAAAAAAAAACAGGATCGAATCCCATGTCAGAAACATTAAAAAACGCTGAACAACTCAGGGTGATTCCGTTTATTTATTTTTTTCATTTACATTTCGAGTCGATAAAGAAGATCAGTCTGTCATTCATGCACCCAGCAGAGAGACGTTTTTTTTTTAATTTGTAGCAAAATATTCGAAACTCTTAGTATTGTTTTTGTGTAATCAACGAATGTTCTTTCTGTTTCAAGAAATGCTTCGTGCTTTTGACAGTTGCGCGTGTACCATTAATTACAAAGGTTGCTTCATAAAGCGTACAAATCAGTTTCGTTGCAGAAAACAACGAATGCATTCGTTAGTGCTACCTTTAACTTTCAGTGAAGCATTTGTTGACACAGAAAGAACATTCGTGTGTTTTGCGAAGACAATACAAAGAGCTACGAATATTTTGTTACAAATTAAAAAAAAACATCTCTCTGATGGTTACATGAATCTACTTTATCGACTCAAAATGTGATTTGAAAAAACGCAACCACGTGGAGTTACCGAGCGTTGTGTTTCAAGGTTTCTGACATGGGATTCAATCCTTAATTTTTAGGAGGAGCTGTTACTGAAACCGTGGTTGATCTGAGAAGATACTTGATTAATGAGTATGAAGTTATAACTCGCGACAGTGCTTTAATTTGTATTTACTGATAAATAAATTATCCCCGTCCCTGCCAACAGCAACACCATCATGCATGAGAACGATAAGAGAGAAACAGTGATTGGCTGGTCTTTACGAAATTCATTTCGTGCATTATACGACATGGTGTAATGAAAGCATTTCACCAGATAAAAATCAATAAGAATGTTTAATATAATATACGAGACATTCGTGCTATTTACAAAACCCATGTTTACGAAACGAGTGAAAGCTAATTTACGAAAACAAATTTTCAGTGTAAATCATTTCTTAGCCAAAACTAAGCAGAACATCAGTTTTAAAATAAATGTAAGTCATAAAAGCTGTAAATCATTCAAGTCGCTAAAGTGTTGTTCCTAAGCCCAATCAACTGCTCAGCAGGCAATTTTCAGCACAAGTAGGACACACAAAATCAAGGCAAAACGGCAGTGAAGTCTAAATAGCATCGCAGGTAGGGATCAATTTTCCAATCTTTATGGATCAAAAATTAAAACAATTTTGCCTAAACTAAAAAATGCAAGCACTATGGGTCATGAATGCCTTTTTTCATGGAACAATTTACATTGTATTATTGGTCGTTTGAGAGTTTTTATATGCAAAAGTATGTTTGCCAATTCCTCCAATAAACATTTCAGCGCATCTAGACTTTTTACATTCAGCATTTTCACTCCCACAATAAATCAACACCGAAGTCCTAATGACCGAGCAGGCCTCGCTGGTTCAAATTATTACTACCAGGGTGGCACCAAGAGGCAAGTTGTTGTGCTCTGGGGAGGTAAACATTGTCGAGCTATGATATGCTCGTTTTTACCACCACACGAGAGTTACGACCGCTCTCGTCAGCCTCCAAAAGAGTTACGTGTGGTTCAGCTATTTAGTTGAAAAGACTGCGCGACTGAAAATTTGTAGCCGACCATAAACGTGAAATTCGCCGGTAAAATTTAAACTCCGTCGGAAAAGTTCCAGCAATTTTGAAACAGCTCGTAAAAAAGTCGCTATAATGCGTAGTTACGGTTTACCAGAGAAGAATTAGTTATTTTGACTTGTTCCATGTTCATGAACTAGGTCAACTCGGCAAATATATGAACGATGCAACTATGTAGGAAATGCACGATGGTTGTAATTCAATCAAAAAGATCTGGACAGCTCCGAACATTTTCGTTCTGTTGCTGGACACATACCTACCCAACTCAACAGCCAAAATGTTCACATTTGACGAAGCTTAGCTTCTCCCTCAGCAGTGGAATTTGCATATCAAAAGGGGAAACTTTTCCCTTCCAGAGATGCAAAAAACCCCTTCCGGAGAAAAACGACTGCCATTCACCTCGTCAATGGAGCTCTCATCGTACCGGCCGTCCTATCTGCCAAGGGACACATTTTCTGTTGCACGCATGCATACATACAGCTCAAACTAATGCTGCTTTTAAATCGATCCGGCAAAACAATCCTGCTACCAAATTCTCCCAAGTCTCATCGCCCCGTACCATCTAGCAACTTGTGCATTGGCTACTCTGTGTAAATTTATCACGGAATTCCCTGCAGGTGAACCAAATTTGTAACCCTGTTGAAGTTTCAATCGGCCAACACATCCTGTGCGCCTGTTGCGTTGCTAGTTTTTGATTGTGATGACTGACCTTATTAGTGTCCTCGTAGACTTTTCTTCATACATTTGTTTTGAAATTTGGATGGAGCGTAGCCTTTGGTCAAACCCCCCTCACTCCAGAAAAGTCTTCGTGGTTTATGAATAGCCGCTTTCTCCCCCTTTTTATGTAAAGAGTTTCAATGCTCGAGTCGAAGCAGTCTCATTGAAACTGTCACCTACATTTTCATTTTTGTTTTTCAATTTAAATTTCATGTTCTTATGTAGAGCATACATATTTAAATTCTTGTTTGCGTTGTGCGGCAAAATGGACCCTATTTCAGGGCTTAAATGGACTAGCTGTTAAATACTGATTTACATGTTTCGATCAATTCAAGATGCTTTTAAGTTCATCAAAGATTGCCTGTTTCATTTTTGAAATTTTATTGAACTAAATTAGTCTATTAAATTGAAATATGGCTCTAGATTTCTCGAGAACTTCATAGCCAATTAAAAAGAAGAATTCGATGAAAAACAATCTTTATGTCGAAAAAAATTAGCTTCTTCCATTTCTATAAAGGCTGTAGAATTCAGTCGATGGATTGGATTTTGTAGACACATAATTCTGTATACAACTATTTTCTTTACCCTCATCTAATAAGAAAGTAAGAAAACATTCTCTACACTCTTACACTTACAAAACTAGAAACTTGAAATTAAATCTCGTAGGCAGAAACTTCACCACCAGCGACACGATTGGCTTAAAGTCGGTTTGTAGTACCCCCACTGAGCGTAAAGGTGCGTTTACACTAAGATAACTCGTGGCAACATCGACGGGCAACATTAGTCCCAAGCAAGTTGTGGTCTAGGTTTGGGTGCATGCAAAGAGGATTGGACCATTGTTGCCTCTTGTTGCCTCATTTCAAGTACACCGTAAGACACCCAACCGAGGAAAGTTGGAAAATCACTTGAGGGATTTTCCTTGCGCAAAAGGAACAAGTCTTAACAGGTAGGATTTTCCTATTCTCACACATAAATCATGCTGCTCTGGTCCCGCTCGTTGCGTTCGTTGTTTGCTGGTAGTGGAAGGCTCCTGTTCCTTACTAAAGCCAGGAAGCGGAGGCACGCCGTAATCGACTGGAGGCATGATATCCCGGTTTGGTTTAGCCAGTGCATGCATTAGCAGGGAGTCGTGTGCTATCAGGTAGCTCCAACACCTTTCCCGGGTAGGTAAGATTTAAGAGTTTTGTGTTTTGCACTTTTTGCAGCAATATCCGTGAGAAATGAATGTGAAAGTTATATTTTTTCGCATCACCCACTTCTGTTAGTGTGTTTAGATGCCTCACAGGAAGGGGAAAAGAGTAATTACAACACTTTGAAAGTGTTTTGCTCAAGTGGGGACTGGATGACGGGTACCTTTTGCGGTTGTGTCCGTTTGAACCCACCGGCTGGTAATTTGTGCCCGCTTGTGTGTTCCAGCGGGGGTTAAACAAGGTGGTTTTTCACTTAAATAAAAATCAGAACTTCAGTCGAATGAGGCCTCGTTCACGTCCAAGAGCAGGTGTGATATTTGAAAAAGAGTTAAAATGTGACAAGTCATGGCCCGTCTTCGACGCTGATGGAAACTGGTCGTAAATATATTGAGGTGCAAAGTGCTAAGTGCTTCAAACTGTCTACCGGAGAGAATGGATCAAGAACGGAGAACGTCGAACATCGAAGGGAAGAAGCTTTTAAGCCTTAATTAATACTTTTAAGCTGTCTTGAGCCGAGCAGTTGGATGAGCGTGCGGATGAATGATGAACGATGTTTATTGGGGGTTGATGGCGAATGTATTAGTTTAGTGATTGGAAGAACGGGAAGAGTAGGGAGGATTGGTTCAAATTTGCTTTTCAATTATTACGTTCCATGAACACTGGGATGCAATGGGGAAGGAAACAGGGGCGTAGTCAAGAATGTTGGACTACAATTTATTATCCAACAGTTGTTTGAATGATACAATACATTCTTGAAAATAATTAAATAATAAAAGATTTAATTGATAGAAGATTCAAATTTTATGCAAGCCAATAAAAAAACGACTAAATAAATAGAAGCAAATCCAAAAATATTGGTTGTCACTAAAAAGTTAACGCAATATGATGCGAAGTAATGTCTTGTTTCGCAATATCACATCAAGAACTGATAATGTGGATTTAATTGTAAGGGTATTAAACGACACTTAAAATTACACGACCGTGAACTGAAATACAAATGAACAACTTTTGTGATATTTGTACACCTGGGGAGAAATGCACAGGCATCATTTTTTTCGTAAAGTAAAAGTTTTCCTGCTTCCTTCTTAGCGGTTCTTAACCTTATTCTTATAATGTTGAACTCTAACGTACTTAACCGAATTGTTGAAGAGTTTACAAAAAAAGCGCTTCGCCAGCTAGCAAATCTAAGTCTTACATTTTGCGAAGTTTTGTATCTAAATAATCAAAATTCATGTTATTATACAGCGAAATTTAGAATAATTGATTTTCAAAAACGATTCCGTGCATGCATTATATAAATTAGATGTAAAATGATGTCCATTTACATGTTTGCTTGTATTTTGAGGTAAAATGGATCCTTCTCTAGGGTTTAAATGAACGAGCTAATACATATCTATCTATATGCTTTGATCAATTCATGATGCTTTATAGCTCAGAAAAGTTCACGGTTGGCAATTGCATTGAACGTATGGAAGTGAGCTTAACACATTTTTTTTTTTTAATTTGAGAGGAAAACTGATATTTGGCTTTAAAGTTCACAAGAGCCTCGTGGCACTTGAAATACAAGAGTTTTGCAACTTTGTTTGACATTTTATTTTCCTATCTCTCAGAATGGAAATGAATGAGCATTAAATGTTTAATTTGAAACGGTTCAGAACGGTTTTTTTTTCGCGTGATTGACTTATTCCAATGTTTGCCACTTGCCGCATGTGAATCCTAACTAAAACTATGTAGAAAAGTGTAACAAATCGAAAAGTATACTTCCGACAAATGGACAAGTAGGTGACAGCCTTAATTGAGAAAAATCCCAATCGTTCTGTGTAAAATGTGGCTCGCACAGTTGAGAAATTAAAATCATAGCTAGTGAAGCTGAGGCAAGAACTGAAAACGTACACAGGGAAAAAGGTGCCCAGCCGTGATGACAAGCAAAAAGTCCTACTAAGGAGCTTCCGGGATTGGTTAATTTACACTATAATGTATACGCCGTTGCTGAGAATTTCGGACAAATAAGGTGTTCAAATTCCCTAAAAAGTATTTGATTTGGCAGGCCATATGTAGTTGTGGATGAAAATCTAAAAGTTTCGTCTCTACTGGCACTATCAATAAGGATGTGTAGGAGAAATAATATCTGCAAAAGCGGTTGCTACCGTTTATCAGAAGCCACGACTCTCCAGCTCTATTTTGGCCTCTTGTGACTCTGCAAATTATATCATGGAATGGTATAAAGTACACGAGATCAAATAACTGCTAAAAACAACTAATCCGCTGAACTGTCCATAACTTTGCCGAATAAAGAAGTAAAGGGCTCTAGTTAAGCGGAAACTCTTAGAAAGTAAAAACAACGCAAATGGTACTGATAATTTCAAAAAAAGATGGAGAACCGTCACGGCGGGCGTATCTGAGGATCCTATTATTTGGTGTCCGAAATTTAACGTGAACAGGCTTTAAAAACAAATTCTTGATAATTTATTCTGCTGTTGCTAGTGCTACTGATTACGGGTCCACACCATCGTTTTTTGTCCGCCATGCTAGCATTCATAATTCCTTCTATTTGAACACCAGACCACGCGAAGCATCCCCACTCCATAATATTGCCTCCTCCGTGCATCACTGTTGAAGCACATTCTTTACCAAAAGCTCCGCACCCGTTTTCTTCCAAATCTTGGATTGCGGCTTGTGTCCCAATAATCTGAACTTACTCTAATTTGTCCAAACCAACTTATTCCAAAAGAATATCGGCTAGTCGACGTGTTTCATGGCAAATACCAGACGTTCTATTTTGTTGCGTTTACTAATCAGTGGCCGACGAGATACAAACTCATCCTTCAGGCCTTGTGGCTGCAGCCTAAGTCTTTCTGTTCTTTCGAAACATTCAGAGACAACCTTTACTCCACTGCTCGGCTTGTCAACCATTGGTTTTGACGAACTTCTGTCAAGATTCTTGCATCCTGTCACGGCATGGTCAATCGCTTTCGTCCTCGACCAGCTGTAGCAACAATTGAACAAAAAACAGCTGGATGTTTTTCCCAGATTTTCTGCACTGCCGGGAAGTTTGAACAAAATTAATCTGCTACTTTGCAATGAGATATGCATTTCTAGCGGTGCACTATTTATACTGCAGACACATACCAGCTTGCCAAAAGAATACTTTTCGAACAAACTTCCCCACTCAAATCGACCTGTCTGCATCGTTTATATCCTCCTCTACGACGGCAGTAAAATATTTTGGACCTAGAAGGGTTTTAAGTCCTCTTTGACGTAGGTCTCGTCATCCATTAAAATACATGCATCCGGTCGCATGCCAAACTCGCGAATATAATTTACGGGCCCTTGTTGCTGCACACGGCTCCTGTTCTGCACTTTGTTTGGAGATTTTCTGCGTCTTGAAGGTCTTCAGATTGTTTCCTTCTCTACCGCTTTTTTGGCCTAATCACGTATCGACCCGATTTGTTCTTCCAAATTAGAGCTACCACTTTTTGATCCAGCTTTGGGTTGGAAGATCCGAATTTTCTGTCACTTCCAAAGAACTGTGTTCCTTAAACATGGATTTGATGGATTTTACACTCGTGGGATGGATTACAAAGTGCTTCGCCAATCGTCGCATAGTTGCACCATTTTCACGTAGCCATGTATCCTAAACCTTAATTTTCCCGTCTTTTTCAATGCGTGACATTTTGAAAAAGAAGAATTTTAACTGTGAGAACAAATATACAAACAAAATATGAATACATTAAAATCATTACATTAAACTTGATAAAATATTGGTTAAAACTAGTTTATAGTGTAATGTTTACGTTTGTAGAATCACTTTCTATCAAGCGGTTATCGAAATAGTTTCCTAGCATGAAGGGCTGCGACAAAAAATGATGGGCGCGGTTGTGTAAAATCCCGACCATTTCTACAAGTGGATCGTAAAACAGTTTGGAATCAACATTTCGACCGAGTCCGGTGTGATAAAATCGTTCAGAAAGACCCAGATGACCCAGCGGGAAGCTGGCAGTGGAAAAAAGGCGAAGACGACCGACTCCGTGAACGCAACGAAGGTGAGGGCTTACTTGAAGCCCAATCCGAACCAAAAAGGTCAATCCTTCCGCCTGGTTCGTCCAGCAGACATTGAAAAGGGCCGGACTTCATGACTTCAAGGTAAGGAAGGCGCCTGACCGAACCGATAAACCAGGAAGCTGTACCTCGATTGGTTGGTGCCGTCGAAATGCATCGGTAATGGATGACGAGATGTACATTTAAGTGGACGCCAAGCAGATCTTCGTCCTGGAGTTTCTCGTCGGCTAGTCCCGCCTGGATGTTCTGGAAAAGTTCCGGTAAAAGAAAGACGTCAAATTTGCCAAAAAGTACTTGATGTGGCAGGTGATCTGTGGGTGTGGCAAATTCAGCAAGCCGTTCATAATGACCAGCACCATCAACGGCCTAATATATAAGAAAGAATGCCTCTAGAAGCGCCTGCTATCCTCCCCTGCGTGGAACCGCCAAAACTCTATTTTGGCCGGATCTGACATCATGTCATTACGCGAACCCGATGATGGAGTGGTACGAAGCCAACGAAGCTGATTTGTGCCAAAGGAGGCAAATCCGTGAAATTCGCCGTTACTTCGCCGAATAGAAAAATTCTAAGTGAAGCACAAGCTCCAGAATACCGGGAAGGTCTTCAAAAACGATAAGGATTTGAAGATAGAGTGGATAAAAGTATGTAAACAAGAGGACGCAAGTTTTGCATAGGATTTGATGGGTAGCGTTAAATCTAAGATGCGGACATTTAGCCTAGGATAGGAGGTTGAGTTTGCAGAAACATAGCTTAAATGAGTTTTTTTATTCCCTGAGAGATTTAAAAGTATTCGACTTAAATTGAATTCATGGTGACCACCGACTGGAAACTTATTAACGATATTTGAAATCGGTAAAGAACGTCGTAATACGTAATGCGAATGGTTGCTAACTTGTTGGAATTTCCATTTCAAATACTCAATTGGAGATCTCCAGGTATACAGGGATCGAATCAAATCCCAAGATATCAATTTCTTGGATCCTTAATGTCTGGAAATGAGGTGCTGGTTTCTTGTGTACTGGCCATACTTACAGGATGTATCAGATTAATTTGATAAGTTTTCGGGAGCTGACTCAATCATCTGAAAGTAAGCTAAGCCCTCTGGGCTTATCTGCTGTGGTCCTTCACCGTGCATTCTTACTTACTTACTCTACTTGTACCGTTTTAGATCCACCGCCAAGCAGTTAACTTCGCCTTTAAATATCCGACCCAAAGCAAAGCCATTTCCCACCGCCAAACCAAATCATTAATCCGTTTCCGTTGGGAAACACCAGCATTGCACCCCGTTGGCAAAGAAAAGGTGTGGAAGCAAAAATGAGCTTTTCAGTGATAAATAACGGAAATCTCACCGAGTGCCCTTCTGCAGCACCTTTTCCACCACACAGGCCTACACCGGAATAATTATTTTGCATCAACCAGCACCGCGCTACAACTGCCCTAGCAGCAAGGCAATCGTCGCAACCAGCGTGCTCGCCGAAGTATTTCACCACCCATCGAGAGGAGAAATGGCTACCGGCTGGCTGGCTGGTTACTATCACTTTCCGCTTGCACCACGGAGCGAGACTTTGGAAGGAAGTCCCAGTCGTACCGATTGGATACGGTAGCAGCCAAGGGAAGCTCCTAGTAGAACAAGAAGTAATTGTAGCGTGCCTGCTTCACATAATTTAAATTCGTGCTCGTTGCTGCTTTGTCAGCTGTAGTCCACCCTATTGCCGCAACAACAGCAACATCAGCCCGTAGGAAAATTTAGTACTTATCTACCTGGCGTGATTTGACGTAATTTGGTCTGTTCAGTGGATCTTAATAATTAATAACAGGAAGTAGGGAGGGTGGGTCGAACAGTTGCCCTGCAGGAGTAACTGGTATTCTGCGGGCAAGGAAGTACCGGTGGAATTTTATTCGAAGTATAAATCTGAAGCTATCCATTCCTTTCCCCTGGGATGGGTTGACTTTCGTGGGAACTGTGAAGGCAAGAGAAAGGGTGAAATTGCAACTAGTTGAAGAAAAGTTCCTGACTGGCGCTTTCATGGATGTGGGAGATTTTATGGATTTCGAAGGACGATTTGCTGCGCGAGATGTAACCAACAATAAAAGAAATTATGCTTTTAACAAGTAGATTTAGTTCTTAGTTATAAATGTTTGTAAAGAACTCACTGTTAAAAGAAGATCAGTAAGAAATTAGCAAAATCTTCTTAGAAAAATAAACCGCAATAGTGCCAAATTTACAAGTGATTTTAAACCAAGTAAAAAAATTAAATTTTAGAAATTTGTTAAAAACGTTCAAAAAATATTCGTGTCAGTAGCACCGTTTTTGCACAAACCCCTGCGGGATGGATAAATACACGAGTTTTAATTAAATAACGCGCTTTTTGTTACTTTCTCCGTGTTGCTATTAGTAGGCGGTTATTTCTGGATGTTCATTTTCAGTCCAAAATGTTGAATAGACATGGATTGCTGTTATTAAGCGTTATTGCTGGAGCATTCAATGGGCACGGTGTCAGTCAGGCAGTCAGTCAGTGTCGAGTGTATTGTGGGTATCCTCCTCGAGTTGATTGATATAGTTGTTCAACACGCAACCCATCACCAATGAATGTGTTAATGAATGTATTTTCTCTTTCTATTTTCAGGTAAGTGTCCTGGGAATGATACGTTTTCATATTCAACTCTATGGAATTACTAGAAGTAACGTGAGTAGGATGGTTTCAGCGAACTCAACATCATGATCATGTTCGATTACCATGTACATTTTATTTTTATTATTACAAACATAGTAAGCATAGTGAAACTACATTCATCGGTAATGTATTCAAGATCGATTGCTTCGGATTATTGTGACAATCAAATCATTAAGTTCAAGTATACTTTCAATCCTGACAGTATCATTCGCCGAACCCTTTCATTGCCACCAACTTTATTTACCCACAATATCTTAGTCCTTATTCTTAAACGTTGAATCAAACGTCAAATCTCAACTTGGTAGCATTCTCTTGCACCTATCTGAACGTTCTGAAGCGAGAACATAATGTTTGAAAAGTGACTCGTCCTTAAAAAGCGTTAAAACAAGCAGTCCTTTCTATGCCATCTTTGTTATTCGATGCCCTGCTTCTCTGTTCAACTTGTTGAACTTTGAAACAGAAGGTCGAAAGTTACCATAAGCAAACTCCAAATTATTTAGAATTAATATCACACCCAAACACACAACCACACCCATTCAACGCCCACAGGTCCGTGAAGTTCAGCAGCAGTAGCCGACAAATGTGACTGACACTTTCCATCTCGTACCTTCAGCGCCTTATTATGCACACTTACACGTCATCAGAAGGAACACGCTTCGTCGCGTTGCTGACAGATGTCGGAATTGGATGCGGGCAAGGTTGTATTGTTTGATGGAAGCCTTCATACGGCGTAGTCATATTTCCTCAGAGAACCTCGGCTCTGAACATACATGTCAAGGTGCCTTTAAACTGAGGCATCTCGAGGCAACATTAGTTCTATATTTTGTATTCACACAAACCGACATGAACCGCAAGTCGATTGGGACAAAAGTTGCCTGTTGATGTTGCCACGAGATGTGTCATTGTAAACGCACCTTCAAAATCCATTCAGCGACAAAAGTCATCCAGTTACGATGACAACGACGAGAGAAGAGACACCAAAACTGGTTGGCACAAAGCGAGAATGGTGTGGCATAAGGCGTCTCCACTTGTTGGCTTACGAACGAGCGGAATCTTAAGTTTCCCGGTGTATGTGTAAGTGAGTGAAATTAAATGTTGGTGAAAAATTCATGGTTTACCTCAGAAAAAAGTGGGTGCTTGTGCCTTCAGGCATTCCATTTTACACTCATGTTGGATGGAACAGGCAATTCGACGGGCTTCGTGAACCTTTTTAACACTTATAACCAGATACGTGATGCGAATTTCAATTGGTTGAATCCACTCTATGTTGCTTTTTTCGGAGCCAGATAATGGAAAGTAAGAGGAAATGGTTTAATATAGTGGAAGGTGGACACACTTCAATCTTTGTTTGTTTCTATATGTTTAAAAAAGAAATACGAGCAGCTATCGACAATAAATACATTCCACAAAGTATCCGATGTTTCCTACCAACAAATATTTGGAACTAATGCAGATGTTTGTATCGTCTTTGTTGCAGATATCGAGCTGTAGTAACTTGTCCACAACGGAAATTTTACGTTTACGTTTGCGTTATAATTTTTCCATAGGGTTTCTGTCAAATTCATGTCTACGGAACGCAAAGGTATCCTATGTGATTCAGAGTTGCATTTGCCAGATGAAGCTTGTTTTATGAACTACTAGCTGAACCCGGTGCGTGCGCTGCTACGCTTGCAACTAAATGAAGGAAAATTTCTGTCCAAACTTCTATCAAAACATGCTTCTTACCCGAGAAATACACGTTTTGTATTTAAGTATCCTGGATAATTGTCATTTTTGGTAGAAATTTGTGTTTCATTTGTATGGGAGCCCTCCCTTCCAGAGGGGGTGGTTTCTCAAACCACCATACAATGATTGCCTTCAAAACCCCCCACATGCCAAATTTGGTTCCATTTGCTTGATTAGTTCTCGAACCATCACACGGGGCTCTTCGATTATAAAAAAAATGAGTTTTATTTTGTTTGAACCCCCCGCCCTTTCAAAAAGGGGAGGGGTCTTGAACCACCATAGAAACATTCTTGCCTTCAAAACCCCCCACATTCTAAATTTGATTCGATTTGCTTGATTAGTTCTCGAGTTATGAAGAAATTTGTGTCTCATATGTATCAGAGCCCCCCTTCCTGAGAGAGTAGGGGTCTCAAACAATCATAAGAACCTTCTCCAGCCCCAGAAACCCCTTCATATAAATTTTCACATTGGTCGGTTCAGAAGTTTCCGAATCTATAAGGGTCTTACAGGCAGACAGACAGACAGAAATTCATTTTTATGTATATAGAAATCTACCCTCCAAAAACCTCCACATGCCAAATTCCATTCCATTTCATTTGCTTCAATTGTTGTCGAGTTATGCTGAAATTCGTGTTTTATTTGTATAAGAGACCCCTCTTTCAGTAAGCGGAGGAGTTTCAAACCACAATAGAAACATTTCTTGCCTTCAAAAACCTCCACATGCCAAATTTGGTTTTATTAACTTAATAAGTTCTCGAGTTATTCAGAAATTTGTGTTTCATCTGTATATGAGCCCTCCTTTCAGAGAAGGGAGGGGCTTGAGTCAACTTAGAAATATTTCTTGCCTTCGAAAACCTCCACATGCCAAATTTGGTTCCATTAACCTGATAAGTTCTCGAGTTATTCAGAAATAACTTCCAGATGGCGGAGGAGTCTCAAACTTCCATAGAAACATTTATCTCCTCCAAAAACCTCCACATGCCAAATTGGGTTCCATATGCTTGTTTAGTTCTCGAGATATGCACAAATCGATGTACCTTAGAAACATTTCTTGCCTTCAAAAACCTCTACCTGCCATATTTGGCTCCATTTACTAGATTAGCTCTCGAGTTATGTAGAAGCTTTTATTTCATTTGTATGGGAACACCGCCCCCCACTCTAACAGAAACCTAACCTAAGGGGTCTCGAACTATCGTATAAACATTTATTGACTTTAAAATCCCGTATGCCAAATTTGGTTCCATTTGCTTTATTAGATCTAGAGTTATGATGAAATTACAGTTTCATTTGTATGACAGCACCCCTTCTAGGAGAGAGGAGGGGTCTCAAACCACCATAAAAACACTTTTCTCCCCTCCAGAAAACCCCACATGAAAAATTTGGTTCCGTTTGCTTGATTAGTTCTTGAGATATGCAGAAACTTCTGTTTCATTTGTATGAGAGCCTCCCTTTCTAGAGAGGGGAGGGGTCTTTGACTACCGTAGAAACATTGCTTGCTTCCAAAAACTTCCGCATGCTAAATTTGGGTTCCTTTGCTTGATCAGTTCTCGAGCTATGCATAAATTTATGCTTCACTTGTATGGGAGCCCCCCTTTCCAGAGAACGGAGAACCTGCCGGTGTCCAAGACGAATCCCACAAAGCAAAAATCTTACCAAACGGTCCTTTTGCTCACGAGTTAAATCGTGACAAATGAAACCCCAACTCATTTTTATTTGTGTAGATAATTTTCCTATTGCTTCTATGCTTTGAAAATGATGCAAATTATTGTTTTAAAAACATTATCACGTACAATAATAAAACACGAACAGGAGAAGGTGTTATAAATAGTTTAAAAATATATATTTTGAATAACATCACATAGACCAAGGAGTTTAACAAAAAATATTTATTGACATTTTGGTGAATTTGTTGAACAAGATTGTAATTGTACTACCAACAAGTAAAACAGTTTAAGGCCTTGTACTCGAAAAAAAAGCACAATTTTTATCCGTAACTTTTTTGTCCGTACCTAAAAATATTTGAGAATCAGAGTATATTTAGATTGTAGTGAATTGTTTACATGTGCAAAATTTCAAAACAATCGGTTCAGTGGTTGAGATGTCATCGAAACAAGAAGAAAATCGCCGGAGAATTTTGCGCGCCGTCATGGAAAATCTGACTGCGACCATGAGATGGATCGGAAGACAACTGAGAATCACCCATACAACTGTGTCTCGGGTGGTAAAATCGTTTAAGGAGTCCCAGACTGCTGGAAGTGGAAGAATATCAAAGACAGCTGACCCTGTGAAGGCCCGGAAGGTGTTGGATTATTTCAAATGTAATCCGAACCTAACGATTCGCGACGCGGCTCTGAAGGCAAATTGTTCCGCGTGGTTCGTTCAGCAAACTATGAATCGAGCTGAACTTCGTGTTTGCAAGGTCCGCAAGGCACCGAACCGGCATGATCAACAAAACGCGGCGGCCCAATCCCTCGCAATGAAGCTGTATCGAGAGTGGTTAACGAAACCGATGTGTGCGGTTATGGATGACGAAACCTACATCAAGGCAGACGCAAAACACGGTTTGATGTTCCGGAAGACATAAGAAAGAAGAAAGTAGACAAACTCGCCAAAAAATACTTGCTCTGGCAGGCCATATGCCAATCCGGCTCCACACTATGACGAGTAGCTTGACGCAGCATAAGTGACCGCGCTGCGTTTTTCTAATTCAACGCCTGCTGACATTCCTTGTCGAACCACTCGTTCTGTCGGCTTCGTTCCACATAACCTAAGACGGTCTCCGCTACGCTGCTAATAGCTGTTTTCACGGTGTTCCAACAGTCTTCGAGAGGGGTTTCGTCGAGCTGTCCCTCTTCCGGCAGCGCAGTTTCGAGCGATTGCGTGTAGCTTGCGGCGACGTCAGCTTGCTTCAGTCGCGCGTGATTGTACTGTGGTGGGCGCCGATACCGAAAGTTGTTCACTACGGAGAGTTTTGGGCGCATATAAAACCATCACTGTGTAGTAGTCCGAGTCGATGATAGCGCCTCGGTAGGTTCTGATGTCGGTGATGTCTGAGAAGAGCCGGCCATCTATCAAAACGTGGTCGATTTGTGATTCTGTTTGATTCGGTGACCTCCAGGCGTACCCAAGTAGCACACTACGATCATAATTAGTTTTTGTCACTTGCTTATGCCTTAGCAAGTCATATTTATGTTTTCTCAACTAAATGGTAACATGTGTGCTACTAGGGTACTGATGTGGGTGGCTCTGCTGGAAGAAGGTACTACGTACGGCCATCTTTTTAGAGGGGGCGAAGTCGATAAGTAAAAGGCCGTTTTCGTTGGTCAGCTGGTATGTGCTGAACTTTCCAATCTCCGGTTCAAACTCCTCCTCCTGGTCAACCTGAGTGTCGAAATCCCCGATGATTTTGATTTTGATATCATGGTTTGGGCAGCGGTCGTACTCACACTCCAGCTGCGCGTAGAATTCATTGAGGGCTATGCAAATTAATGATGCTGATGTTGTAGAACCGGTGATCCTCAACTTGCACATTCGGGGGTTGATCGACCACCATCCGATCACCAGCTTCTGCATCTCACCGATCACGATGAAAGCTGTGTGTATTGCCGCAGCTCTGGTATATGGTATGACCATCCCGAAACGTACGCCCCGTGGATTTTTTCCAGCAAACATCTTGCAGCGCTACAATGTCGAACTTGCAGTTCTTCAATTCGTCGGAAAGCACGCGAGTACTTCCAAGGGAATTGAGAGATCGGCAGTTCCACGTCCCAAGTTTCCAATCGTTAGGCCGTTTTCGTAGCCTAGCTCCATGCCGATTGTTCTGGTTTGAATTTCTTCCTTGTGTATTATTCGTTGCAATTCCTTTTTAATGGTGTCCGCTCGCAAGGCCCTCAACCAACCCCACTATCTCGCAGGAGGACCATCGTGATGCTACTGTTTAACAGTTATTCGTGTATTCATTAGCTGTCCATCATATCTGATAGAACCCCACCATCCGCGACCCGTGGACACGCCGGGTTGCATGCAGTAGAGCCCCGTAGAGTCTTCACCTACTCTACGGTCTTCCCGTAGAGTAAATAAAACGTGTTATGAATACTTTCCCACGTTTGTTGTATTCAATTTCAATTCCATATCCAAATGCACGAACCTTCTTCTTTACACCACTCATAAGGTTGGACCAATTTTTTTTTTTTTTTGCATGGCAATCCATTTTTTCTTCATATTTTCCTCCGATTTCACTTCCTCAGGCTGCTTCCAAAGTGCCTGCTTCATGATGGCCCAGTACTTATCAATTGGCCACAGTTCCGGTGCGTTCAGGTGGTTGAGATTCTTCGGCATGAAATTGATCTCCTTAGCCTTGTACCACTCCAAAACCTCTTTGGAGTAATTGCACGAGGCTTAATCCGGACAGAAAATCGTAGGACCATCGTGTGACCTCAGAAAAGAGAGTAGACGCTTTTGTAGGCATTCCTTTAGGTTCAACTGCCCATTGACCGTTCCAGTTGTCACGAATGGGGCGCTCCTCTTTCCACACGAGCAAATTGCTTGCCAAATCAAATATTTTTTGGCATACTTTGACATCTTCTGCTTTCTGACGTCCTCAGGAATATCGAATTTATGATGAGCAGTAAAAAACTGGAGCCCCAGAAGCTGCCGGAAGTCTGCTTTTATATACGTGTCATCATCCATAACGAGGAAATGTGGTTTCGTCAACATCTGGGTATTGAGCTTTCGTGCACGTGTTTAACCTACCGTATTCTGCTTTTCATCGCGATAAGACGCCTTTTGGACTTTGTACGTGTGTAATCCTTCACGTTTGTTTGCATTTTGCACGAAAATTTTGGTTAGATTCAGTTTCTTCGCCACAGCTCGTACTGAACTGTTGAGATTCCTCTTGAAATCTTGAACTATCCACTTGTGATCCTTAACGCTAAATGGAGATCCATTTTCGCCACTTTTTTTCGATCGATGGTCAAACGTTCGTGGTACCGATTTAAAACACGAGACACCGTAGAATGTACCATTCCCAGCTTCCTGCTAATGGCACGATGAGAAAGATCCGGATTTTCGTGGAACGTGCGCAAAATTTCTTTTCACCGCTGCTGTTCTTCTGACTCCATCTGGCGCTGGCATCTGAATTGAAAATGTTCTATTGACTGATTGTGGGAAATTGGTTATTTCTTGAAGTTTGCTTATTTGAAATGAACTTTCAATTCATTGTGATAAAAATCGTTCATAGTCTTTTTTTACATATTTTTTTAATGCAACGCAACTTGATAAACAACATTTTTCGTTCCGGTGCGTAAATGTACAGAGACAATGGTTTTCCAACTCGTGAACACGCTACGTTTAGCTGGCCGTGTGAAAACATGGCATTTTCAGATTTTGCACACACTTTCAGTGACTGTCCTTGTAAGGGGGTGTTCAAATTTCCTATTAAGAAGTATTTGATTTGGCAGGCCATAGTAGGTGTAGTTGTGGAAGAAAATCTGAAATTTTTATCTCTTCCCGCATTATCAATAAAGATTTGTACGAAAAAGAATGTCTGCAAAAGCGTTTGCTACCGTTTATCAGAAACCATGACTCTCCAGCTCTGTTTTGGCCCGATTTGGTTTCTTGACACTATGCTTAATCCGTCCTAGTATAAGGTACGATAGATCACATTCGTAACAATAAAAGCCAATCCACCAAACTGTCTGGAACTTCACCCATCAGAGAAGTACTGGGCACTAGTAAAGCGGAAACTTTTCGAAACCAATAAGAAAGCTAATAGTACCGAGGATTTTACAGAGAGAAGCAGTAAGATCTTAATCAACTATTTCGAATGTAAATATAAATCTATCATTGAGAAATAAACGATTGATTTGGGTGCATACTGATTTTTTTTTTGCTGCTATTATTTTGGTGTCCGAACTATAAGCTGGTCAAACTTTACTTCAGAAAAAACCACCGAATTCTAGGACAGACATGTTGACGGTTATTCCAGATTATTCAAAAGGCCACCAGGTGGTCTTGACCGTCATTTTCCATATCACAAGTTAGTAAATTCAAATACAATTTTAGCAGCACTAAAAAAAACTGCTGACTTCTGAAGCTGATTTCAAAAATTTAGTTGTAAAAATTAACTTGCATATGGGATGAAGGAAAACCGCGCTTCTACCGTGGTAAAAACGCTGCAAACAGCGAATCAAACAAAAAACTCAGCAAAAACGCTTCCAAATCGCACAAATAGCGTTTTATAATCGCGTCGGTTAAGCTGCCATGTAACTTAATCGCGGCGATTTTTCCGCCGCAGTTATTCGCTGCCGTAGCGTAAAAATACGCGCCAGTCTGAAGGCCCCTTAATGGTCACAGTAGGCGTCTACTTCCTAGTATTAATATTGCCTTGAATCACTGCGTTTTGTAATTGTGTTTAATTTGTTTTGAGTCATTTAAGATGCCCTTTGAGTGTTTATAAATTCAATTTTAACAATGCTCCTTGAACAGGGATCGGATTGAATTAATATTTACCTAACAATAAACATTCAAATGTTATCAGTGGTAACATCGCGATAATCACACCAACCAATTTAATACAAAGAAAATACTACAGCAGTAGCAGGTAACAAGATGGTAGAGAATGATACATCCTTGGCTTGATATTTATCAAAGCACCATAGCACACCTACGGAACCATTCAAATATCTTACCCAAGCGCTCAATAAAGTTAGTCACAGTTTAAAAAACAAATTTAGTAAGACTCCCACAGCCACCACAGTCCAACCATAAAGAATCCTTTTCGAGTTCAAATCACTTCGTTTCCAGAAAAGGCAGTCTAGAAGGTGTACACAGATGTTCTACCAGCGAAAGCAACGAATCCACCCGCTTTCCCTCTATCCTGGTCTATCACCAAAGTGCACCAACCAAAAGTAAGCAACAAGAAAGCGTTGAGCTCGTTTTCTCTTCTCACCGACACAGAGAATTAATTTAGTTCTGTTCATGAGCAGAGAACCGAAAGCAGCGGCACGGAAGCAAAACTGCAACTGCACAGCTTTACCCAGCACGGAAAAACATGAAACATTTCATATTTTCTAAAAACATATTTTCACTTGCTTTCACTCTGCACTGGGATCTAGTGGGGGTGGAAGGTAGTTAATGGTTGGTTGTACTTTGTAGTGTAGAAAGAATTCTGCAGCTGCTAACCATATCCTTTTTGGAAAAGGAACAAAACGAGATAGGAAGACGATATGATAAAAGTTGCAGCGTTCGTTCGGAGCATCTGGATGGAAGAAACGCAATGTGAAAGTTCAAATACGGTTCAGAACTTGAAAGTATCCGGCCAGAATTGTGTGCACTCAGCTAACGATTTTTTTTTCTGTGTACAAAACTCCCGTAAACATGTGTGCGTGTGTATGTGGGTGTATGTGTTCTGTTGCAGTTCTTCTCTGAGGCGAATAGAAGGCTGGAATTTAATCTAGACCCGAGGATTGTTTGAAAATAATTTAGCGTAAATTGAGAATCTAACGGATGAGTTTTCTGACGTGGAAAAAGTGCTACAATGTTGTTGTGTAGCTTCCAACAAATACCGGCATTCGGTTGTTAACAAAATTCGGATTGTATACAATATGAACAAGGTGCAATTCTATATATATATTGTAGGAAAACTGCTCTTTTGGATGTGAATAACGGTCTTCAGCAGTCAAACTATGAAATCGATACTTCCTGTTGGCTTTACAGTAGAAAGAACTGGCCAATTAATTCAAGAATGTTGCGGGTCTGTTGACACTTGACTATGGTTTATATCTTCATCATGGTCGAGACATGAAGACATTTACTTAATTCCTGAAATGCTTAGCGACTTTTGTTTCACTGTTTCACTGTTTCACTGAAGAGACTAATGTCTATTTCTCATCGCCTTTGTTTTTTCTAATGATTTAAGGCCGTGCAGTGCCACATGAGTAGTATATTATATTTATGTTTAGTAGTTTTATGGTCTTCTTGGCTTCTTACAGAACGTGGTACATTACATTATTGATAACGAGAAATGATTCAAATGCGTTTTAGTCGAGTTTTTTCAGAGTTGTTTCAGATATTGTAAAACTGCGAGTTTTTATTCGTGTGATTGATGGACAAATTATAAATTGTTGAGAGTGCATGTATGCAAAAACCATGTATTTGACAAATACTTAAAAGAAGCAACACAACTACATCTACAAAGACAATTGACCAATACACGATTTTTGTTTTATTCTTTTTGCTCATCTGATTTATATGAATGGCACGGTCTTACGAAATCAAACTGTGAAATTTGTTTTTTTTTTTTTTCTTTGCTGTGTGACGGCTTAGACCATCTTGCCAGTGAAATTTGTTGGCAGATAGGGCCCAAACACAATGTCAACTGAAGCTGAAGGGCAACGGAAAGCTCGATCTAATTAAGCCTGCTTGTCAGAAGGAAAACAGGCTAGATCCAAGCCGATTCTAATTGGACATATCGAGGTCATGTGCAACAACTGACAAACGTGCCGATATCCGTTCCATTTCCGTCCAGATTGTGTTTGGGCCAATAATCGATTAGCCACTTTTTTTTGTAAAATAGACAACAACATTGCAGCGTAAGTTAAATTTATATGTGATTTCAACGTTATCATTTAATGAGCGAAGTTAAGCAAAGACGACACAATGACGACTCAAGTTTTCATGTTGCCTTTTTTCATTTCGTCCAGAACTAGAAACACAAATTTGCAATGGTCTTGAAAAAGTACTTTGTATTGAATTCTGCTGTCCGACCTGTTTTAAATCTTGTCAATGCGGTACTCAAGTATTTATTCATTATATACAGTAGATTCTTTCAAATTCATCGGAGGCCATTTGTCCGTTAAAAAAACTAGATGAATTTGACTTTGAGTTCTCCCAGGGTCAGTCGGTAAAGGCACAGCTACAGAACAATACCACGCTAGAGTTGGTTGGATTCAATTCCCGGAGTGGTCAAAGGATTTTTCGAGAAAGAAAATTTCTTTACTTTATGAGCCTAGGGCACGATTGTACTTGCCTAACAATCATACTAATCCCAAGTAACTCTTAACTTTTCTTTTTCAATATCAATGATTAAGCTTGTTTTTTGACTGTATTTTCACGTATTGAGCGGTTTGAATTTCTCATATTTCATATGACCCAAATCAGAAAACTCTTCTGCAGAAGCAAATTATGTTCTCTGTCACTACTGCTTATAATACACCACATGTTATTGATTTGAAAAACATGTTCACAAACATAAATTGAAGATTTTTAATGTAGAATTGGCTTTTTTTTTTTTAAACTATATGACAACCAAGGTGTTTCGCAAAACACATTATTGGATATTGTGATAGTACTGCTGACGAGTTATTGTTGGCGTAGCAAAGAAGCTACAAACCTATCATGACAAAGATAAGTGTACGACTCCCATGCTTGGCGATAATATATTCTTGTGTGAGGAACGGTTTTGTGGCACTCTACACAGATAGAAAGAAGCATTGAATTTTCTGCGTTACCTTTTGCACATGCTCGGTTTGGCAGAAAATAATCTGATGTTTCTTGTAAATTTAAGCCAGATAACGCCTGAATCTAGCCTTTTGTATGAAAGATTGCAGACATTGTTGTATGGCGTATGAAAGATTGCCAACAATTTCATTGTTTACGCCTCCTTTGGCATGTAAATAAACGGGAGGAAATTTTAAGCGCCTGTTTAAATTCATTATTTTTTTCTGTGTGTGTTTTGTTAGTCTTGATGTTTTGCCCTTTTTACGTTGTACAAAAGTATAAAATAACGTTGGTTAAAAATCCAGATTTCGTAGGGATAATGTAAAAATTAACCTAGTTGACCGATACTTTTTAAACTTTAGGTCAATAAAATATAATCCATTATTAAGCTTCAGGCAAATTTATTTTACTCAACTTCAAAACCAAAACCGTACGCTCGGACCTTAAGCTTAACTCACGGCAGGTGTACAAATGCGACGTGATACTACGATAAAGGACCTGAGAATCCTCATCGACTCTAAATTAACCTTCAAAGACAACGTTGGGTACGTTGTGTCAAAAACTTCGTCGCAGCTGGGCTTCTTGTTCCGTTTTGGCATAAAGTTCAAGGATGCGCAATTGTACGCCCTATCCTTGAATACTCGTCCGTCGTATGGTCCCCATATTATCAGAACGAAACTTAACGCATGGAAGCCATTTAACGAAAATTCATCCGATTCGCACCTCAGATGGAGGGATCCAAAAAATTTGCCTATACAAGCCGCTGTAAGCTCATTCACTTGGAACCACTCGAGTCGAGCCGCAACATGGCAAAGGCATGCTTTATCGGGGATATTCTTCAAGGCAACATTGACTGTGCATAGCTGCTGAGCCTGGTGGATATAAACATTCGTCGCCGAAACCTTCGAACACATCTGTTTCTAAGCTGTCCTCCTACACGAACAAATTATGGCTTCAATGAACCTATGCGATGCATCTCCCGTATTTTTAGCAGGTGCTACCATGTGTTTGATTATAATGTGTCACGAGAAACGAACCAATATGCTTTGGGGCGTTTTTGGTGTTAGTCGATGTTTGCTAGGGTTTAGAATATTATGTGTGTATGTTAGTTTTAAGTTAAACACGATTGTCATTGGGTTGGGTATTTCACCTGTTGACTAATAAACAATAAACAAACAATAAACAAACTCCACTCATTAGGTTCTGTACAACAACTGGCTGCAGCTTCTTCTGTACGAAAACCAACTTTTTCTTCATGTCTTCCTCAGATTTGACCTCCTTGGGATGCTTCCGTAGTGCCTGCTTCATAAGAGCCCAGTATTTTTCAATGGACCGTAGTTCCGGTGCGTTGGGGGGTTCATGTCCTTGGGCACGAAAGTAACCCCGTTGGTTCCATACCACTCCAGGACAACACTGTTTTGGCACTCCGTTTGCCACATGAGCAGATCGCTTGCCAAATCATGTATTTCTTGACAAACTTTGAAAGTGTCTGCTTCCTTACTTCCTTTGGAACATCAAACTTATGCTAGGCGGTGAAGAACAGTAGCCCCAAAAGCTTACGGAAGTCCACCTTGATGTAAGATAATGAGGCTTCGTCAGCATCTGGGTGTACAGCCCGTAACTTTCCCACCGTATTATGCCGTTCGTCACGATTTGGAGCCTTCTGCACTTCGACTGTATGCAGTCCCTCCCGGTCCTTGGCTCTCTGAACGGACGACATGGACAGATTCAAATTTTGGCCACACGCTTGTGATCCTGATCACTAATAGAACATCTGACATTCTAACCCCATGTCTCCTTCCATTTGTTGCTCAGGGTTTTGTAGTAACATTTAATCACACGACTCACCGTTAACTGCATGATGCCGACGTTGTTTTCCGATGTCTCGATAGGAGAGTTGAGGTGCTTGCGCAAAATCAATTTGCGACGTTGCTCTTTGGTTGACGCCATTTTTTCCAATTATCGAAAAACTAACAGCGATAAAAAAAACTAAAACACTCTACCCAACTACCAAAGGCATTATTCGAAGATTTTTGAGTTCAGTTATTTTCAGTAGGTCCTTTCAAATTAATTTACTAGTTGTATCCTTCATTTTTATGAATGACATCCTCGAAACGACGCTGGAGCCTAGAACACGCCTTTTGAACGTAGTTATGATAGAGTTCAGGGTCTTCAGACTATGGTGAAATGTTTTGCAGGCTTGTACTTCAACATACGCCCAAATCGAAAAATCCAAGTTAAGTTTGCGGATTGCTAGGGGGCTACAAATCTTTGGGCCTAAAAATGAATTTTTCAGAAATGTCAGATTCCTTGACAAGCTTTTTGATGGAGCAAACCGGATTGCGGGCAATCTTTACACGGTGTGATTTGATCAATTTTGGCATACGTGTAAACCGTGGACTTCCACTCCCCGGTCACCACTACTCCTGTAAAGTTTTTTTGATGCCATAAACTGTGGGTAAATGAGCTCCTACTACCTTGGCAGTCTTCTTCCACTTTTTTTGGTCGAGCAACAAACTCGTAATCACTTCTTAAGCGTACAGTTTCACAAATTTGCAATACAACTGTTCCTATGTTCTGATACAGAATTTGAAAGTATAACATATATTAGCAATGTTATTTACACTGCTCAACACCCTGTAGAAGATATCTCCTCTGCATTCTATGTTGTCCTGATAGCTTCCATGTGGGAAGTGCCCGCTCTTTTTCAGAAAAATACAAGCTAGTGAATTGCATTTGTGTATGTTGGCCTCTTCCAAGTGGGGGCCGAAGTAGCACCATGGCTTGTAGCAGTTCTGGTGAATCATGGTTTTTGTTTCAATCTCACAGAAATAATGTCTTCGGCAAATGTTAGAGCAAATGTTAAGATACATCGACATGGAGTGTTCATAAGGGCCAATGTCGCAAACGTAAACAATGGCTTCTTCCGCAGATTTCTTGAAAATGCAAACTCGCTCAAGTAAAGTATCACTATTGTAAACTGTTGTAAAGGGGAATTCCTTTTGTGTACAATCATGGTGGAAAATTACTATGATTAAGTTAGCATTCTCGAGAAATTTGCGGAAGCAGCCATTGTTTACGTTTGCGACATTGGCCCTTATAAAAACTCCATGTCGACGTACTTTGGTGTAAAAAGATAGTTATATAATTTTTTCGTCGGAAAGTTTCACACTATTTTAAACGTTTTTTCTTGAGGGAAAAAACGTTGAGACAAATAACTATGAAAATAAACACACGGAACAAAAAACAAATTGTGGTGATATAGTACTCTTCAGGCGCATATTATAAGCGTTTGAATCTTACTTCCCTCTTTGTTTACAAAATCAGATACGTCGTTTTAAATACATTGTCGCGAACTTTCAATTTGATTTTAATTCCTCAACATTAGTTTTATTTCTTGACAGTGAAAAGAGAAATTATAAAGGTCTGTCTTCTGTAACTACGGCCTACTTGTTTTTAAACAATGATGCTGAAGGAAGTCAGAAACCTTAATTTAAAGAATAGTAAAAGCCAGCTGTACATGCGATCAAGTAAGCCTACCATTCATTACAACTAGGAATAGTAGCTGTGAATTCTACGTTGAAAAGTATTTTAGAAAATGGCTGTTACCTATTCTGAATTAGTTCCAGGAAAATGGGCTATTGAACATTGTGCAGCCAACAGATATTTTACAAGGCTTTCAACAAATTTAATATGAGCTGGAAGCTTTATAAAGCCCACCTCAATATCAGTTTGTTATTTTTTCAGGTCAGTTGAAATATGGTTTGAATAATAGGATTTACCATAGAAACATTTTGTCCCAACGCTTAATGTTTAAAAATTATCTCAATTAATAAACACGCAGCGACTTACGAAGCTACTGATCCCGGCAATGAGTCACAAAGGCCATAAAGTAGCCATAGTCATAAAGAACGAAGATGAAACATTATCAGGATTTTCCCAACAGAATCTTCTCCTGTGCTGGTTTCGTGCGCATCATACTGATCCTTGTGGAACTTGAACCTAGAAGAACCAACTTTTTTTTTGCCTCTCAGAAAAAAAATACCAAACAAAAACAACATCTCAAGTCCTCCAGCTCATACACCCACACTCACAGTAGCTGGGATGATAGGATACACTACACACTCTTCAATGACGATGATCGTATTCGCTCCGAGAAGAGGGAATACAGCTTTTATCTCCATCATTTGATCTAATTTGCATAATAAACTACGTTTATAGCATTGAATTTAAAACTTCCTTCACTTCCTGAGCTGCTGCCATGGCTCTAGTGGCATACATACAGTAGCGACGCAGACGTTTCTAGCTATTCAACAATGGCGACGACGACGACGACGACGACGACGACAACGGCGAAGCCAAGCCAAAGGAATCCAACGGCGATGATAACAACAGCCGCGGTACGAAGCGCAGTCGGGTGGTGAACAAAAAATAAAAGAGAAACCATTTCTGTTCGCATATTTGTTCGAAGCGCAATATTTTCCCCACTGGTTCAACATTCTACTCAAGTGTATTTTTAGAGCAAGAAAGCGGTGCAATAAATGATGAACAGACGACCGCTTTCGCTTCCGAGACAAAATGCACAATTGGGGAGAATGAGGATGCAAGCGCCCTCTATGAATGGGGTTTGCATCCCTCGGGTGAAGAAGAAAAAAAAACCCGGAACTTGCTGAGCTAGTAGTAGGGGCGGAGAGGGGTTGGTTGTTAGACCGGAAAATCTACCGGGAAAACAAGTAGAATATTTTTTCTATGCTATTCGTCGGAAAAAAAAAAACACTACTCGGTCTATGCTAGCAGTCGGTTCTGTTCCTGGAATCTTATGTGTGAACCGGTCGGTGGCAGCGACTGGTGCACTGGGAATTCGGAATTTGTTAGCGCCGTGGAAAACAAACGAAAATCCTCGTTTGCGCGGCTGAATGATTCGCTTCACTGGAGCAAGCTGAATGATGAGCGAGTGGGTGGTGAAATGTTTCAACTTGGTGCAGCATATCCGACGAAGACAAAGGGTGATGATGCAAGAGAATCTCTGTCTAGCTGCAATCGAAACGAAAACTTTTCCAATCATGATTATTTTCTTTATAAATCTTAAAACCGTCTGAGCATTTGGTGCAAATGATTCCTTAGTTTAAACGAATTTCAATCTAGTCAGCGGTGATATAAACCTGAAAAAATAAATCAAAATTGTTTTGTCAAGAGCAAGAACAGATGTTCGGACATGGTCCCATTTGAGCCATTTCTAACTGCTTGACAGGTAGCTAACAATTCACAAGAACCGCAATCCTTTTTTCAAAGGAGAAGAAGCTCTGTTTGGCAGAAATAAAAGTTCTGAAAATCAATAATTTATTGAAGCAATGTTTAGGTTGCAACCAAGTTGAAATTATGAATATTACTTCGAAAAACGTCAACAAATTTGACCCAATCCAAAGAAGCACTGTGCTGCCTGGTGCAGTTTTCAACATTCATAAATGTATTCACCTGAAAACCACACAAAAACTAAAACATGACAGGCTTAACCAAATTCTAATTAGAACCCTTCACCAAAACCCCGACCCAAAGAAGCTTTTTTGCTAAATAGAAAGATAACACGATACACTAGAGCATCCAACATTCCTTGATTGCAGATAAAAAGTTTTGTTTCCCATTTTGATTCTCATCTCCGAGCAGCAGCCCTCAGTGCTCTCCAGTGTGCGAATGCAATAAAATGAAACATTTAATAAACCGTAATAAAGTTTCACTCCGTAATCTTAGCCTCCCACATCAACCGAACCCCGAGCGAGTATATGATCCTTGTGGAACAGCTTGTCGCTTCCCGGAGATCAGATTCTTGAGCCGTTCATTTCAACGAACACCAGCCAGGGGTGAGATCTTGCGAGGGATAAGTTCAAAACCAGCCTCAGCCACACCAGAATGAGTGCACTCCGCACATGGTCGAAGCCGCATACGACGTGGAACTTTTTGGGCGAACGAGTCGCTCAACCACAGGAACAAGAGCTGTGAGGCCGGGTCGATTGGCAAAGACTTGCGGTTTTCCTTTTTTTCACTCTATCTGTCGGGTGAGCAACAATGAAAATGTGTGCAGGACAGGGTGATTCTAAATTAAATAACTTTGCTTTTTGTTGGGATTGGGTTCAGCTGGAGAATTTAATAATTGTTAAGGCTTCAACGAAGCAGTACTCACCGTATGAGTACAATGAGTACTAAATATCCCTTCGAAAGTGCCGAAATCAATGATGGAGGAAAAGATATGATAGCATACCTCTAAATTCATAATAGACTTTTTCCAGCCAGCAGATAAACAGCAAAAGCAGTAAACTTTTCTTGTCATTGAGGGTCCTATCCTTTCTTTTTTCTAAAGTACACAGATAAAAAGAAACATTGAATTTTCTGCGTTATCTAATGCACATAGAGGGCATGCTAGATTTTGCAGAAAAGAATGGGATATTGCATGTAAATTTAACCTGTAGAAAGCCTGATAGCGCCTGAATCTAGCCTGTTGTAAAGGGTGTTTAAATAAAAATTTGGTCGACTTACACTTAACGTATTTCCTTTCATCGTGCATTATAAAATTTTGCACCCCCTTTTTTCTGGGATCTCAAGGCGTAATTCGACAAAAAGTCCAAGAGACGAACCAGCCACCGGCCTAAAGTCTGAAGACATATAACACTGTGCTACAAAATTAAAAAAAGTGAAAGAACTTCCAAAGTGACATAGTAAACATTGTGTATCTGATTAAATATAATATATAACCGTGTTCAACATATTTGTAACACCCTAAAAATGTATATTTATTAATAAAAAACCATTTCTTTTTTCCGCTTAAAAATTCCTACACGTGCTTTTTCAACCGATTTAAAAATTTCCGGCGCTTTTGAATAGTTTTTTATTGTAGCTTTCAGAAAAAAATATATCTCCCTTTGTTTTGCACGAGAAGGAAAAATTGTTAACGGAAAATTATGAAACTTTGGCCTTCTTTTCGTTGTAGAAGGAGATGTTTGCTCATCACCATGAGGCACCAAGAGTGGACAGTAATGTTTGCTAGAATGAAAGATATGAAGAGAAAGTGTTGAAAGTTCCGTCAGTTTACGGTAGGCTGGAAACAGAATAGATGTAGTGAAAATTGAGAGAAAGTGTTGAAAGTTCCGTCAGTTTACGGTAGGCTGGAAACAGAATAGATGTAGTGAAAATTGAGCGAAAGGGCATGGGTAAAGTAGTACTCGTACCAAGGACGTCACCCTTTGCCTACCATCCCACTGCGGGGTAGGTCGAGGAACGGACGAATCCGCCACCTCAACAGGCAAAAGGTGACGTTTGGTAAGCGCTCATGTACTATGATAGCTTTGTGATAGTTTCTAGCGGTAGTGTGTATGCACTCTGTTTTGATGCGCACACGGGAGAGGTACTCTCTCTTTTTGGGTTTGTTTTGATTCGCAACTTAAATGATGTCAGACGCTCTTTACATACTATTTCTCTTACTTTTTTAATCTTGTCTCTTCAAATTGCATGCACTCAAATCAGGAAGACAGTGAATATTCGGATATCAGGGGCAAATTTTGAAAAAAATGTATATGTTCAAAATAGAATTCAGTTAAAAATGTTGCTTGATCTTCTGCGTTTATAAGACGAGTCATCGGTTTCACGTTTCAGTGACCAGCAGTAGTTAGCTATCATCCTAACTTGGCGTTTCCTGTAAACCGTTTTTCAATCCTTGATACTTCTTGATGGAATCGTTCACTTTGTTCGTCGCTGAATTGACCGAGATTTCCAGGGAAAAATTCCAAATGAGAATGCAAATAATGAATTTTTATTGACATGTTGCATCCCAGCTCTCCAACGGCTTCCAATAATTCATGGACCACCTCAACGTAATTTGAACTTCTTTCTTGAACAAACCCAAAAAAGGAGAGAGTTCCTCTCCCATGTGCGCATCAGTAAACAGAGTGCACACAATAGATCGCCAGAATAACTATACAAGCCACAGTGGTACATGAGCGTCTTCCAACCGGACATTTTTGCCTGTTGAAGTGGCGGACTTAGTCCGTGCTTTAACCTACCCCGCAGTGGGATGTTAGGCAAAAATGTCGTTGGTTCGAGTACCACTGTACACATGCCCTTTTCGCTCAATTTTCCTAAAACATCTGCTATGTTTCCGAGCCTGCCGCACACTAGCGGAACTATCAAAAACTTTCTCTTCATATCTTTCAATTCTAGCCAAAAACATTGTTGTTCACTCTTGGTGCCTCATGGTGATGAGCGAACATCTCCTTCAACATCATAATCGTTACTCCTCGCACGGAGAATATATAAAATAACAATTAATGTATTGTCTACTATGTCACTTCAAAAGTTCAGAATCACTGTTACACTTTGTAATCTAGTCTATTCGGCGAAAAAGTCTACTGCGTCACACGGTACTGCAAGGCGAAACTGTATGCGAGAAGGATTTCGGTCAAAATATGCCAGCAAACATCCCAACACGATGCTGACGCAAAACCTGGTTGCCAAAACGCGTGCAAATAAGTTGTAGAAGCAAATATTGACCAAGTAAAACGGTTGATGAACGATGAAACTTACGTCGCCATGGACTTTGAACAAAACCCGGGTCAAATTTTTTACCATTTACCGAGTAAGTTCAAATATTAATTTGCTCGCAAGTTGATGATTTGGCAACTTATCTGCCCTTTGTTGCCATTAAGTGAACAAAACATAAATTTGCCTTTGTTAATCATAATCAAGTTGCTGCATCTAATTATGATCGTGGACTGCTACTGCACCCAGTTGTGGAAGAATAAAACAAAGGTTTTTTCATTACTCTAGAGGCAATGAATGGACAAGTATAAAGAAAAGTATCTTCAGAACAGAATTTTGATATTCATTCAACCGTACAAAGGTCCCGTGAAGTTATAGTTCGACAAACACAGAATAATGTCGATTTAATTGAGAAGAGTACCAATCTACCAAATTGTCTAAATTTTCGTCCCATCGAAAATTTTTAGGCAATTATCAAGCGTAAATTAACAAAATGTGGCAAAACAATCAAAACACCGTCTGATTTGGATAAATTCTGGAAAAAGATACCAGATAAGGTGAACAGTAATATTCTGCAACAACTGATGAGTGATGAAATTTCTGGAAAAACTGGCGAAAAATTTAAAGTAATTTAATAACCTCACAGCTTAATAAAAATGAATCTATAAAATAATACCCAAAGATTTTTGTACGTTATTTCCTCTAGAAAAAATCACCTATCTCTCTCTTAATGAAACATACACAGAACAAAATAATTTATTTTAACAAGCGTAAAAAATTTCACTTCGTTTTTTGCCAAGCCAAAGGAGGCTTGAACAACGAAATTGTTTGCAATCTTTCATGCGCCATGCAGCAATGTTCGCAATCTTCTATAAAAGGGGTTCCGATCAAAATTTGGTCAAACAGTAATGTGTGTGTGTTTGTCAAAGTTTTTATTAATAAGTCAAATTCTTTTTCTTTTTCAAGTTCAATTAGTACAGAACACAGGAGAAATATTCAGCTAAGCTTCATTTTTAGCGATTGCGAATTGCCGGCTCTTTTGTTTAACATCTGCCATAAGATTTTGTACTGTCTCCTTGTGCACTTTATTCGCCGCAGAATGCCAGTTTGCCATAAACTGTTTCTCGCTCACAACAGCTTTTTGAGTCTTCTTAAGGTTCCGCTTGACGATGGCCCATTATTGTTCGAATGGGTGGAGCTCTGGCGTGTTGGGAGGGTTCTTGCCCTTGGACACCACTTGAACGTTGTTGGCAGCATACCACTCCATGGCATTTTTCCGTAATGGCAAGATGCCAAATCCAGCCAAAATTGAAATGAATAATTGTGTCGCTTTTGGAAAGGCAGTAGGCGATTTTGTAGGCACTCGCTCAGATTAATTTCCTGGTTGACGGTTCCGGTCGCAATGTAAACGTTGCTCTTCAAGCCACAGGTACAGATGGCCTGCCACACCAGGTATTTCTTCGCGAACATTGACAGTATAATGTGCTTGAAAATATTCGCTACCTTTTCCCGTCCGGTTGCCGTATAAAATTTCTATTTAAAGTCTGCCTTGACGTAAGTTTCATCGTCCTGTACCTCGCAATCGAACTCCGTCAGCATCGTCGTGTACAACTTTCGCGATCGTGCTTTGGCCGACGTTTTGTTTATCGTCGCGGTTTGGAGTCACCACTTTCTTGTAAGTCGACAGTCCAGTTCGTTTTAAGCTGATTTCACGGTTGATGGCTCCACTCCCAGCTTTTTTACGACATCTTGGACGGAGAGGTTGGTTCTTTTTGTCGACGTTGTGGCTTCCAGCTTTCAATTCCCCCCCCAATCCAGCTTTCCTGGCTGTCGACAAACGTTCACCGAACACTTTCAATACGTAAGTTACAATTGATTTAGTCACATTCAACAATTACGCCAACTTGGCGTGAGAGTTATCAAAATTTTAATGCGTTGCTTCTCTCCCTTCGACGACATTTTGATAACTGAAGTGCTAATCCCAAAATCAAAATAAAAGCATGATGCTACACGCACACATTTTTAAAATAAGGGGTGTGCTAAAGTTTTAAATGCACGATGAAAGGAAATGCTTCAAGTTTAAGTCGACCAAATTTTGATCGAAACACCCTCTATTTATATTTGAAAATTAGTACCATCATTAAATTAAAGGTTGAAGTTATTTAAATCGACGTTTGGGATATATGTTAGCAGTTTGACCAAATTTTTTGCCCAGCAAGTTGAATTTTTATAACAGTTGACGTTCACCCTTCACTATCAACTCAACTCTGAGGAAAATAAAAAATTTACAAAACTGCATAACGTCATTAGTGATCATATTCTAAGGTTTTAAAATTTTTTACGCTTTCATTAACATCCTAGGAACCTCCTCGCATGCGTGTGGGTTCTAATTGCTATTACATTTCACAGACCTCCCATCATAATCTCATCTATCAAACCACCCTAGCCTGGTGTTGGAACCGTCGAAGTGAGAAAAGCAATGAAAACTCAATTTTAGGCTCCTCTCCAGACCCAACTTCTCGAGGAGAATATTTATTTAAAAGTTTATGTATGATGCTAAGCTGATACTGCTGTTGCTACTGGCAAAAACGATGAAAATCAAGAAAAGTGAAGAAGCCACACAGCACACAGTCTCCAATTGGAAAAAATCTCAGCATCCTTCCCATTCTATGAATCTAACTATGTATGTGTGCATGCATGTTTGTGGCTTGGTATGTCCTTTACCGTCTGAACTTTTAGCCTACACACCAGCAGCGTCCCCCAAATAGAATCTATATGAGGTTAGAAAAAACACACTCCATGAAGACTGCACGAAGCAATAATGTACTCGATCCTACTACCGTCGTGGCTCAGTTTGCTGTACCTCAATAATTTTTGCTTCGATACCATGTCTACACCTGAGAGAGTTTATTTTGTCGGTTCCTCATCAGATTGTGTCTTGTTGCTTTCGTTGGCTCACCCCCATTTGTTCGAGACGAGCTCCCTGGTGAACCGGAAGGAGGGCATCACTAGCGATAGCGATACTTTTGCTTCCCGTCGTACGAACATATAACTTTCCACAGAAAATGAAATAAATTTCCAAAGTTTATAAACATTTCCAAGGCTTTTATGCCGGCACTTGATGGCGAACCATATCAGTACGGGAGAGAAGTAGAAGAAGAAAGCTTTCGAATGCTCACAATAGCTAGTATGTTTTGAGAAGATAGCAAGAATTTTTGGGCGATGATAGCTGTGATTGCCAATCGATATGGAAACAGTTATTGACTAGTATCGTTTAATAATTCAGCTGAAATTCTTGGTGAATCTTTTCCAATATTGCAATTCGGTCATGTTTGATGTAACGATTCGAAGTTTGCGTAAGTTATTTCAAATGTGAGCATGATGGTTAGGATCTATCTCAAGCACCCTTCTGCCTGCTAGACCCTTGTGAAAGCAAAGAAGCTTCCACTTTGAAGGCAGCCGGTAGAGCTCAACACTCCAAGATCTCTGAAGCAAAATTAATAGAATTGCCCTCATCTCCCGAGTGATGCAGCACACTGAAGCACTCAGTAAATACTTATCCTCTATAGCAGATGGAGCAAAAGTTTTCTTCAATAACGTCTTTGGTAAATTGGTGATCAAACACAGCTAGATGGGCAAAGGGGTGGCGGGAGCGAATCTGAAGGAAATCAATATAAGTTGAACTATTTTTCTGGGTAAAATTTTCCTTCTCCAATTCTTTTAGAATTTTTCTATCCTACGAGAGCAACCGGTGGAGGTAGAAATGATAGCATTTATCATTATATCCCTTCGTTTTGCCTCCATTTGGTGGCTCGGAAGCTGGATGGTATGAAGTGGAAATATTCCTAACTTTTACCCTGGGAACAATAAGTGGGTTACTGCAGCTGCTTATGTCTGCTGATTGTTATTACTCAGCCTGAGTTCAAGTTCAAGGGTTGAAACGACGAAGTCGGCTGGAGTAAAGAATACCGCATAGGCCATCATTTCAATCATGATTTATAGTTTGTTCAATAAGCATGTTTGATTCTGTAGATAGTCACATATTTTGATACATTCTGATACCTGCATAATTAGTAGTAGCACTTCTGTGTTGCGGATTTATAGTGTGTGGGCTCTCACCGAAATAATTGTGGAATTTCTCCAACACTCACGCAGGCTTTCTCTAGTCAAACCACACGCGACGCATTTCGTGACGCATTTTACTCGATCCTTATGGGAAAACTGCAAAATCGCAGTTTTTCATTGGGCGAGATCGTGTGTGCAACTTTGTTCAGAGCCACTTTGGAAAATACTGACTGGAGTTTTCCACTCTCTTTTAGGATGTGATATTTGCATAGTGATTATCTGAGAGCGAGAAAAAAAGCGAGAGTCGAGTTGACGTTTGTCACTTGGTGAAGTGAGAAAAGTCACATGAAGTGACGTGACTCTCCATTCGGACCTCACCTACAGCTTCCCTATTGGTGGAATGTGGTAAGGTCCCCTTGGCAAATGTCGTAACTGAAGACATGGCTATCAAAGCCATGAGGTTATTACAAAGGGACCCCACTATCACATACAGACCTACCGTCTGTAGAGCAAAAGAGTGGTGGAGAGACCTAACGGGAGTAGAGATTCCCACTTTGTGCCAGCTCCCCAGGCTGTAGCAACGGGCATCGGACTTCACGCGCCCCAAAGTGGATTGGTGCATCCGGCAATTATATGGAGCAAGGGCAAATCCCGAGGTGGCGAAAGCAGCCTATGGGGAAATTGTCACTACATATGAAAGCCTGAACCTGTTGTTTACGAATGGTTCGTTAATAGAGGGTGAATTTGATTACGGGGTATCTGGTAGGGCCATGAGCCATTCCGGTCGGTTATCTGGCATCTGTGGTATCTTCTCAGATGAGGCCTACACGCTCTTGTAGACATGCAAGTTGTCAAATGGGACTCAGACTGTTGTGTTTTCCGACTCTGCGAGTTGTCTATCTGCCCTTGAGCATAGGCAGGTGAGACACTCATGGCTGTTAGAAGTACAACAGTTTGCTAACGTAACCTTTGTCTGGGAACCTTGACACGCAGGTATACCTGGTAATGTGGCTGCTAATAAACTAGCAAAGCAGGGTCGTCATGCTCAGCTGGCCTACCTACCTGTCCCCTACAGCGACACTGCCCGCAGGGTGAAGCGGATCTCCCGATGCGCGTGGGGGGCATCCTGGCATAATAATAGAGAAACGTTCCTACGCCTCATCAAGAACACGACACAAGATTGGAAAGATATGCCCTATCCTCGAGATCAGAATGCCAGAGTGCTTCGAATCATCGATAGTAACGCCTACAGCCGAGGATGCGGAGTGGAATTAGATGTTAACTATCTATAGGTGGAGTGCCCTGTTAGGGCACAATTAAGGCTTGAAAAGGAGTTATAGGCTCAATGCGTGAAGTATTGTATAACGACCGTAGTACAGAACTATCTGTACTGAAGTACATAAGGATGTTGGACTTATATTTTAAAATATAAGACAGTGTCAAGAGGTTGAACTTGAAGAAAGTTGTGACTACTGACCACAGTCACTGACGGCCTGTAAATAGGGTCAATGATGGAATGTTGAATGTCTTGAAAGTTTTGACAAGGGAATAAAAGGGATAGAGCGGAAATATGTGAACAGCGGGAATGAGCAATTCGTTATCACGCTCAGGTGCTAACGGTCCTTATGCCGTCTCGAATGAACTAAAATGTCTACAGCAGACGAACAGTTTAAAGAGACGTTAATAGAATGAATGTCCTCTGCATGGCGGAATGCTGGCACTTTGCCCTTGGCACCACTCACAAGGTTTCGGGAAATTGTGAGGCTGACTTTTGATACTTTTACACACTGTTTCTTCAAAGCCAGCTCGTTTCAAATACTTTAGGTATTTTTCAAAGTTTGGCCTTCATGATGGCCCAAAACTTCTCAATCGGCCGAAGTTCCGGCGAGGTCCGTGGGTTGGAGCCTTTAGGTACAAAAACAACATTGTTGTCTCTGTGCCATTTTAACACCGGCTGGGTGTAGTGGCAGGATGCCAAATTCTACCAAAAAAGCATCTTGCCTCCGTGAGACTACAGGAAGGGCAGCAGGCGCTTCCGGAGGCACTCATCTCGGTAGATTTGCCCATTAAGGGTACCCGTCGTGATATATGACTGATTCATTTCTCTACACCAACAAAGGGCCTCCCAAACCAAGAACTTTTTGGCGAACTTGGAACGACCACCCGTGATGTGGCAGCATAAAATGCCTGCTACGACAATTGCTGCGTTCGGCACTCTTGGCACAGCTTCCTGGCGGGGTCCTTGGGCTATTTTATATTTGTCGTTTCCTTTGGTGCCTTCCTGCCCTGTAGACTTAGTAACTTAGATTTTTTTTCGACAAACCTAATGGAAACCTTTGCCTTTATCGCCACATCGCGGATCGAAAGGTTCGATCGACGCTTGAACAGATTTCCTTGGCTACCTTGTTTTATTTGTCGTTCCCTTTTGGTACCTTTCTGACCTTGTAGACTTAGTAGCCGGCACATTTCTTCGTTTTTTCGACAAACCAGATGTAAACCTTCGCCATCATTACCACATCGCGGATCTAAAGCCTCGGTCGTCGCTTGAACAAATTCAACACCTTCTTTGATCTCACTGGATCAGCTGTCTTTGAATTTCTCCTGCTACGTGACCACCGCTGAGTTGTTTGGGTCTCCTTGAATGACTTTTCCACCCAGGACACCGTCGACCCACCTGTAGGAACCTCTTGTTTTGATACTATCTCAACAACATCTTTACATATTCTAATAACATTATGCGTAGACACTACACTTTAAGCTAGTTTCAACGAAAATTTCATCAAACGTTACAAGCAAATAATTATGTCTAATATTTTAGAGTGTAGTCTTCATACAATTTTATTAAGATTTAGATCTAGCGTAGCCTGATTCACTCCTTATTCAAATAATTGTGCATTGCCCAGCTCAGTATGGTGAATGTACTTTTTATCATGTCTAGTGAATCACCAGAAGTTAAACGTATTTCTCGTCCAAAAGTGAGCAAGCTCGACCTGAATAAAGGATGGAACGGTCAAAACTTGGTCAACTCAAATATGACGTAGTTTTTATAATCGTGAATTTCAAAAACTTAAACACCCCTCATTTTGTAGGTGTATGCGTACGAAATGTTGACTTTTGTTTTTGCCATTTTCTATTCAGTTGTCAAAATGGCGTCCACTGCAACGAAATAAAACTTTGATACCTGGTCCTCGCTTAGCTCAGTCGGTAAAGGCGCAGTGCAAAGCAACACCATGCTGGAGGTGGCTGGGTTCAATTCCCGTTCTGGCCCAACAATGTTTCGTTAAAGAAAATTTCTCGACTCCCTGGGCTTAGGGTTGTTTTGTACTTGCCACACAATCATACAAATCATAAAAATTGTACCTGGCATCGAAGGCTTTCATTAATAACTGAGAAAGTGCATTAAGAACACTAAGTTGGGAGCATGCAATAAGCAAATTGTGAAGGCTTATTGCCTGAAATGCTAAAATAAGTAAGTAAAGTAATCAAAATTTTG
This sequence comes from Aedes japonicus, assembly GCA_034211315.2. Taxonomy (NCBI): domain Eukaryota; kingdom Metazoa; phylum Arthropoda; class Insecta; order Diptera; family Culicidae; genus Aedes; species Aedes japonicus. Next base: position 151,290 of record JASCZW010000680.1, on the reverse strand, counting down.
CAGGCGCTTATGGAAAATCCAAATTATTCCCACGCCGACTTGGCAAAATAACTATTGCCAAATCAACCGTGACGAATGTTATAGAAGTGTCCGTAGAACGTCTGATTACTGCAAAAAAGCCAGGATCAAGAGGAAACCGAAACCAGGAAGCGGCAGTGACCAGAAGAAAAGTGGCCAGCATTTTAAAATGCAATCCAAACTTTTCCAAAAGAGAAATTGGAAGCAAATTGGAAGAGTCCCACACAACAGTTCAAAGAGCAAAGAAACGAGCCGATCTGTCAACATATAAGGTAACAGTGAAACCAAATCGAGATGATAAACAAAACCAAAGGAAGGGCTCGTAGGTTGTACACGAATTTTTTACCCAGTTTCATAGCGTCGTAATGGACGATGAAACCTTACTTCAAGCTGCTCCCAGGTCAAAATCTTTATACGACTACCGGAAAAGAAAAGGTTCAAGATAAGTTAAGGCTGCAGAAATGTAGAAGCTCCCGCATAAATACATGGTTTGGAAGGCGATTTGCAAAAGGCTGAAGGCTAAAAAGCGAGTGTTTCGTGGCAACTGGCACTGTTAAACAAGATATTTATGTGAATGTGATGGAATGGGTGAAACATAAAACCCGACAGTTCGCATATGGAAAATCGGAAGTCAAATCAAATAATTTCCCTGTGTTTTGTAGACAATGAACTTCAAAAAGAAATGAAGATTGATCATTTATGTAACAAACTAATCAGTGTGCACTTAATAATGTTTGACCAATTTTTGACCGTTCCACCCTTTAGGAGCTGAAGGCCGATAGACGAAAAAAAGAGACTACGGGATGAAAATGAAATGCTTCGCAAAGCCAACGGGACAGCTCCAGCCGAGAGCACCCAACGTGTTGTACCATCCGAAGAAAAGAAATTATTGTCCAGCATACATCAACTATCTATTTCATCTTTAACCGTTCCGGTTTGTAAACCAGCTGTGGAAAGCGAAGGCATTCTTCTGAACCATGGTGAGATCTACTCGTGGATTCCATAAAATTGTTGGGTATACAAAACGAATCCACAAAGTTTACGATCTTCAGCGTCAAAGCGGGTGAGCATCTTTCGTTGTCCTCGTTGTTGTTGTAGCCCTCGTCAATCACCAGTTCCTCTACGTGGTCCTCCTCTTCTACTGTGCTATTAAATTTGAGGAACACATTGTTCATGCTTAAAGCTTTAATGAAACTAGTATAGCCTCAATCTGTAACATCTGGATTCGTAGGAACTTTTAGCCCAAGTAGCAAAACACAATATCGAGTAGCTGTTGACCAGTAACGTTAACCAGTAGTAGAAAGTAACGACCATTGGCGATGTGAAATTTCTCAAGAAGTAGTGGTATATCGTCTGAAATGAAGAGGTGAGCTTCAAATGTTCCTAGTACTTTGATATCAGCAGATGACGCATATGACTCAATTCAACGGTGTGCCTTCGCTTGGAAGCTATGAATTTCCTTCCGATATTTTTCGTTGGAAGACAAAAACCCACAATCTCTCGTAGCGAAAGTATAAACGTGAGCTCCGTAGTCAATTAGAAATTCGCAGGCCATACCCCGCAACAGTTAGAGATTAGGCCTTCATCTTGGACGGATAATACTACAGCCAACTCTAAAATCTCAATCGGGATTATTTAGGTAAAGAAACATAGCATAGCATAGCAATTTCCGACCATACACGATCGGCGGGTTGGCGGTTATAGAGACGATGGAATCGCCAGAAGAGCAGCCTTGGGTATGACAGGGTCTTCATCCATCGATCTATTTGCACCGCACCTGGCTGGGTCCTTATAATCAGCAAGAGATGGGAGGGAAGTGTTGATTATATGTCTACTTAAGTCTGTATAGGTCATTGGGAGAGACGAAGCAAAGAAAGTTAATGCACTCTTTAGTTATCCGATTTCCTGGGAACACAGACGTTTCCTACTTATATCCAGAGACCAATGCCAAGGGTGTAGAGCCTTTCCTTGTGGGAGAGCTGGTCTGTCGGTTGGGATATGAGTACCAACTCTTGTCCTAGCCTTTAATGGTTTATGGTAATTGCGCCATTGCTCGCTCTCTGAAAAGAGAAGAAGGACACGCATTTACTAGATCACACACACACACTTTCTCTCTCTCTCTCTCTCTTTCCCATTTGCTCATCATTATAATACAAATTTAGATTCAAATATCCGTTACGACGGTAATGCGAGGGTCGGTGCTTTCTCCACATTTGAATGTTTCTTATCACAACACAAATCGCTTAGCCTTTAAAACAATTATGTACATGAAAATTAATTATTATTTTTTTTGGAATCAAGCACAAAAATATGACAAGAAAGAAACATGTCAGCTGCCGGTCATGGCACACTATCCTTTTCATCGGGATTGCCCACGTAAAGAAAACAATAAACTTACTGCAAATTGCTTGTATTTCGAGAACAATCTTTGACTTTTTTATAATTTTCTCTAACTGATCAAGTCAAAGAAAACTAAATTTCAATTCATAACTTTGGAAGAGAAAAAGCAAAACAAGTTTCATTTAAAACTTTTATGGAAATCTAGTGACGTAGGACTACGGAGCAATGTCTGAGGAATGTTAAAATCTTTTTCTTCAATACTGAAAATTCTATTTGGTATGCCGCTCGTGCCATAAGCTTACGCTTCGGTATAATATAGAGACCGTTTAAATTTCCGAGCTGTATTTGAAATTGTACACAAGATTTAGGTATGCGACGAAGGGAAAGCCGAAACTGTTTCGGCCACCGCTGGCTGCCAATTGACAAGAATTTGGAACGGTATAAGTTCCAATTAAACAAACTCTTTAGCTGAGAAAATCAAATTGGTGATTAAATTAACAGCCAATCTAATTAAATACAATAATATCCTAGAGAAATGGAGGTATTATATTACATTTGATCAGAGAATATGCCATAACTTACAACATGAGGTGGTAGTTTAAGATAGAGTTATTGTTTCAATCATCATGCGTTGATAGATTGATTCCTTTGTTTTTGGTTTATTTTGCAAATCGATGAAATTAAAATGGAAACACATACCCTACGATGGTTTGCACCTAAAAGGGGGCCTAAAATACTTCCAAGATAGTTAACCCAGAATGCTTTAGAACAACCTTGAATGTCGCAAGGCTTTTCAGCCCTGATCCCTGCCGGCAAAAACAAAACCGTATTTTCTTAACTTTGCTGCAACGCAATCATTCTCCGAAAACTTCGCCCTGTGTGAGTCTTGAGCAGCAAGGCGCAGATATTTCCCGTCTAATGCTCCTCCTGGCAGCGTGTGCCGGAAGAGACACAAACATGTCAACCGCCATTAGTGCGCTCTTCATTACGGCCGGAAAAATTCTTTCCCATTTTGATGCATTTCACCCTGGGGGAAGACCCCGCCACAGTACTGAACTAACATCCAGCCTCATTGTGTTGATGAAGAACGTGCAAAGTTTTTCACAAGAAATAATTTGCACGCGAGTGAAACTAATGAAAATTATGGAAATGTTCCTTCATTAGCATTAATAGAATAAAGTTATGACACTACTTCTGTCGCTGCTGTTGCTGAACATCCTGGACTGTACATTCATTCCGTTATGAGATGATGCTACGCTGACTTTTCACTCGTTAACTGGCATTCCCAGCTGGGTAATTTGTATTTTTCTTCCGTATCTCCACCTATTTCCAGATGAAACCATCTCTACGATGTACTCCGAATTTCAAAACTTATTTTATGTAACAAGATTACTGCTGACGCATTCATATGCAGCTTGGTAGAAAATTACGTTGGCGCTTTCAGTTTAATCCAAAAGTGTAAATTAAATCCTTTACAAGCCTTTTGACTTAGTATAAAAAAATCAACCGACGTTTCTGCTTTCTGCTCTTGTTTCCTCGTGATGCCAAGAATGGCTCCAACTACATAGTTATTCTGCTTGGAAACAGATCTTCACTCTCGTTGCCATCAATAGAATGTTGATTACTCCTCGGCAGTAGAAGCAGCACGTGGGTCGTTTTTGCGGTTATTTGTAGCGTATTGTAAGCAGCAAGCGAATGAAAGAATTTAATTTCAACTTGTGTTCCCGGCGGAACAGAAGTGTAATTCCGCTCGCGAGCATAATCCTTTGGCACTGCTGCTAGCGGCGGACATCTGGTGCGGAGAGTTTCCGAGTTCAGTCTTGTGGCTCGTTGTTGGCATTTCAGCTAGCTTCGGGGTGAGCTGAACTTGACTGTGCTAGGCTACCGGGTAGTTCTGTGGCAGGAGAAATTTCTCCCCTAGCCATCTGGTAGGGGTGTGAAAACGGAAGATCCACTAACTACAACGTTCAACTAACTTGCACCGTGGTGTGAAGGTGCAAGCAGAGAGAAAAGTTTTTTCTTGGCCTGTACTACTTGTTTTACACAGATGAGCTGCATTATAACTGGCACGGAGAGGTTCAACAACAGTACAGAATCAAGCATTGGAAGCTCAGTTTCCTATGATTTAGATTGGTTGATACACACATCAGTGTTTTCAGCTGTCGACTTTGACTTCACCATATGATGATGAGCCATTGCTACTGCTGCTGCGAATACTAATGAGATTGAACAAAATATTACTTCTAGAGCAAATTTCCAATAGGTCGCAAGTAACTGGTGGCTTTGATTTACACCTATGAAGACTCCCATTTAGTTGAATTCCAAATCGATTTATTTAATAATTCAATTAAAAGACTTTTACCTTCAGCTAGGGAAAATACGACCACATTATAAGTCGTTCGAAAAGTTATCACGTAACATCCGCCGGGTGCGTTACGTCGTGTCGCGAAATAATGTGTCGCATTCGTTAAGTCTTGCCAATTAGTCCACGTGGTTTATGCACAGGCCCTTACTTCAAAATGAATCGGCTGAATAGGTCGGTGCGGAGCAAATAAAAGCAATTAAGGTGAAACTGGAGGAAGTCCTTTTTCCATATGATTTAAAGGTTAGGTTAATTATCACTTCACGATTTTTGAGACAAAAATCACAAACAAATCAAAACAAACAACGCTGAAATTGCTAACCAATGGATGCTCCAGTGGAGCAAACGGTTCTTGAAAATTTCACGTCTAATACTACTAATAGTATTTGAGACTTATGCTCAAAAAACTTCGACGTGATAGGGACTTGATCCCGTATGTCCTTAAGTCAAACTGACAAACCGACGAATGCGACAAAAGTTCGTTATAGAATAGTTCATGACTAAAGCCAAGTTTGTTAAATAATACATAGCCGCAGTTCGCTGCAATTCATATTATGTTCTGTATAATTCATAAGTACCGAAGCTATCATTCCATGAAAAAACATCATGTTTGATTACATTGTTACCTACGACCTATTGAAAATTAGGTCCACACTTCTTATGTAGATCGACTGTAATGCCTTGTTCAGACCTAGGACAGGACCTGCCAGCTCAGAGAGAGAGATGACCTCTTATAAATTTATGATTGCTATGATACGGGGATCGCTCCAGTGTTGCCAGATATGTTTACACAGTAATCCCATTGAATATAAAGTAATTAAAAACATTTCTTTTGTCGTTCAGGAAATGAACCTGCATCAAACTAAACGTTAATTGATAAGGTTTCAATGAATTTCATTTATGCTTACGCTGCAAATTCTGCTGTGGGGAGAAATCTTGAGCAAGAGAATGTCTTCCTCACGTGCGTTCCCATTGCAGGCCTTCACCCACTTTTGGCGAACGATTGGATCTCTCGGAAACCGATGAAAATGGAGACCCGGATGTGACACGTCACAGCGACCACAATTTGTCGCTTTGCACTTCATTTCGAACTGATTTAAAAAAAACCACTGCAAAACTGAACTTTTGTTCTAGTTGTCAGAAACGAATAAAGTGAAAAAGCAGTGACTACTAGCAACACCACCAAACCAACAACAAACTGCCTGCTTGTAACATAACTCGATGAATGCGGTAGAGGTGGTTGTCAAAGCGACCAATAAAAAACGGTATTTTTTGACAGGTTAATGGTCTTGTTTTTGCACTAACAGCTGGCAGGTCCTGTCCTAGGTTCAGACTACAGGCTTGTAAAATAATAGAAGGGTGTGTTGAAGATGGAGATCGAAATTCTCACTCAACTGGGTGAAAACCATGCTCTCTCTCTCTCAAGAGGGTTGTCGATGAGTAGCGAACTGTTCACATTTTCATCTCTCCTTTTTTGCCGATAATTCATTATCCTCTCTCTTGCATTGGCGAAAATATCTCTCTCCAAAATTCAACGAAAATATTTTCTCACGTCACTTTTTTCACTGAAAACATGCTACCTAGATTGTATACGAGGAGCAAAAAACGAGAATTCACAACATGAAGAAAAATTGGTTTTTTATCGAATTATAATGTCAGAATAATACAAGCATGAAGACTGGTGCATTTTCAGGTGTCAAAAAGTAAGTGAAAAATAATTATCGGCACCTAGGATTCACTGAAAAAGAAACGATTTATCAGCTACATATGCTCTCCAAAAATTATAAATCGCCGTTGCTTTTCTCGTGAAAACTGCAGTGAGCGTATAATAGTCTCTCGCTTCTCACAATCTCATCTGTTTCTCCGAGCAGGAGAAAAATAACGTTTCTCTTCTCAAGTAGGCGAAAATTTCGGTCTCTGGTTGAAAAATATCTACGAAGAAAATGTCATCAAGATAGCCTTGTATTATGTTACAACGCTGTAGAATGAACAAAGCATAAGATGAATTATGCTTCATTAAGAACTGCACAGCAAATATGACGAAATTTAACTGGCGCGTAATATTTCACCTCGTTTAATTCCAAGCCAAAGGAAGCGTAAACAACGAAATCTTTTGCAATATTTCATGTGCTATACAACAAAGTTAACAATCTTTCATACAATCGGCTAGATTCAGGCGTTATCTGGCTTAATTTTACATGAAATATCCCATTATTTTCTGCCAAATCTAGCATTCCCTTTATGTGCATTAGAGAACGCAGAAAATCTCATGTTTCTTTTTATCTGTGTGAGTAGCGTCCATACTGTGAATGCTCACATATGCACTTGTCCTGCTTTAATTGTTTGCCCTCAGATTAGGGATCCTTTTTCATCACCATGGCGAGCTGTCAAGCGGTGCGCTCCTACACTACCGCTTCACTTTACTCAATTTTTGAGTACAATTGTATGCTATCTCTTTTTCTCTCATGGAAATGTTACTCAATTTTCGTTAAAAAGTGGATCAACTCAATTTTTGAGTAGATCCACTTTTTACGAAAATTAAGTAACATTTTCGTGAGAGAAAAAGAGATAGCATACATTTGTACTAACAAATGGAGTAAAGTGAAGCGAAAGTGTAGGTTTGAGCTAATGTGATGTTTACTACGATCGTATTTACAAACATGACGTTTGGAGACCAGAACAGGTTGTGTATATAAGGTGGGAAAATCGATGCATCAAACTGAGTATTTGCTCATACTTCACAATAGTGCTGCTCAAGTTTTCACTGAATTACCCCTCGGGCTGGATCACTTGTGAGGCATCTAATATATCAACAAAGTATAAATGCATTATGGTTTCAACACAATGTGGATTGAAACGGAAGGGCCACAAGAAGTTTGATAGTTTTTGTAAATGACTTCAATATGTCGAATTAGAATCGGCTTGGATCTAGTCCGACAAGCAAGTTTATTCAAATTGGGCTTTGCCACTGCCGTTGCGGTTCCGCTTTGAGAAGGCACTGTCAATAATAATTGTCAACTGTCAACGATTATGATTGAGAATAATAAACAGAGCAAAAAATTATTTTTCTTGTGTGCCGGTAGGTGTGTATGCTGGTTTCTCCGTATGTAAAAATCGTGCTTTTTTTTAATTGCAAGAATAATATCTGCTTAGTGGTCATAACATCAAATTTTAATTTAGAGATCTCTTGTAAATCTCTCTGTCATTTTGATTGCAATAACATGATTTGACATTCAATCAATCACTGCTCAATCGACTGAGTGTGATACTTCGGAAAGATTTTTATAACACATAACAGAATTTTTCAATAAATAAGGCGCGGTGATTCGGCATTAATGCAGGAAATTCAAAAATTCTTCAAACTTATTTGTAGCAACGAATACTTTCAATAATTAATCTTCCAAAAAAGCCCGAAAACCCGAAATGCCCGTCGAAAGTTGCCGCCTTTATCATTAAGTATTACAAACAGGAGAAATGGTCTTTTGGCTGAAAGTGGCCACGCCCCTCTCATGCCAATAGATCACTGGAAAGAGGGACCGACTGAAGCTAAACGTTGTACCAAAGGCCGCCAGCCCTCCCAACGTCCCCAACTGGAAACGACAGAAAACCTTTGAACGAACCTCAAGCAGAGGATCTTCTCCAATAATGTTGTGGGCAAAATGGAGGAACGCCACGATAGAGCTGTAGAATATTCCGATACACATCTTGTCATCGCCCATGGCTAAGGTTCCTGCAAACTCCATTAGGCAATCCGGCAGGGCTTGGAAGCATTTTTGTATTAGGCTTAATAAACGTTAGATTCTTTACAGTGACTGAAAATTTGATTCAATGAATTTTTATTTTTTATCGAAATTTTATAAAATCCGCACACACAAAGTTCATTCTAAAAATTCGAATTTGTATCCGAGTATCAACAAGTTGTAAGGAAATAAAAAGAAACAATTAAAATTATTTTTAGCTTCATTCATTTGTTTTATTTTTTGTCTTTCTATCCAAATGCGTGAACCTTGGCCTTAACCCCAGCTATAACGTTCTGCACGACCTCAGAATTGACATATTACCCCATGCTTTCTTCATCCCTTCTACATTCTTTACTATCTTAGATTATTTTAGAAAGTGCTCCTTCTTAATGGCCCAGTATTTTTCTATTGGCGAAATTCCGGAGTGTTTTGGGGGTTCAGATCTTTCGACATCATTCGCCTTATATCACTCTAACACGTCCTTCGAGTAGTGGCATGATGCCAAATCCGGCCAGAAGATCGTCGGACCATCGTGAGCCTTCAGGAGAGGGAGAAGAAGCTTTTGTAGAAACTCTTCCAAATACAGCTGTCCATTCATGGTGATTGCGGTAACGGAGGGTGTACTCCGCTCTCCACAAGTACAAATCGCTTGTTAAATTAAGAACTACTTGATAAACTTCGACATCTTCTGTGTCCGGAAGTTCTCGGGAACGTCAGACTGATCTTTAGCAGTCACTTACAGGTTTCCTGGAATCTGGTTGAAGTTCGCCTTCACATATGCATCGTCATCCATCACGCAACTGTGTGGTTTCGTTAACTACTGGTCGTACAACTTCCAGGCACGGCTTTTTGCGACCGTATTCGTACGAAAACAATACAAAACTTGAAGAAGTTACTTGATTAATGAACGTGAAGGTAAATCTCTCGACAGCCAGCGCTTTAATTTTTATTTTGGGACAAATCAACGATTCCCGCACACCTTAGCAGCAAAAACAACATGTTTAAGTACAATTGAAGAGAAGCAGCGATTGGCTGGTCTATACCAAATTCATATCATGCATTGTACAAAAAGGTGTATTGATAGCATTTCACCACATGATAAGCACGAGAATGTTTCATATAATTTACGAGACAATTCTTCTGTGTACAAAATCATTGTTGTCGAAAGGATTGAAGCAAGGGTAAGTCGCTTAGAACAGTGTGCCGGCCATAATGTCTTACACACTAGACAAGTATGTTCCATAACAGTGTCACTTTGATTTTCAATCCATAAAACATGTGTGGCACACTGAAGAACACTTTTGACAGTGGAGCTTATAGAAATAAGAAACCAGCAACCTTGCCAATACGGATTGTCTGGTTGCCAGGTTCAGCCAGGTTGCCAGGTTGCCAAATGTTGACTGTCAACACATCGGCACCTTCGGCACCATAAAGGGAACTCCCAGAATATTGCAACGCTTGTAGACACACTCAAAAAAATAGCACAGGAGAAAAGTGTGCTGAGCGATCCACCCCTTGGATTGAAGGCTATTTTACGGAAATGAATTTTCTGTGCCTTCAATACAACTTAAATTTAATTTACTGATTCAAATTATTTTGGGTTTGCTGATTTTAAGTTTTTTCTGGATTATTCTGGGAATGACGCTTAATAGTCTTCTGTGTCAATTTGATTTCCGGAGGTTCTGGATTATTATGGAGATCGTCAAATTATTAATTGAGTCCGTGATTATTTGCATTGTCCTCTACTATTCATATTGTTTTTTAATGACATCGTGAACTTTCTGGTAAGCGGTGGGTTGCTCATTTACGCTCATGACTTGAAAGTTTTTTTGTCATCCGAAGAAAAGCTGATTGCAGACTTCAAAAGCTTGTTGACCCTTTTGCTTGTTGGTGGACGCGCAAATGACATTCAAGATGCATTATTCGGCAATAATTGAAAGGCCAACCACCAGCTAGGCTACATGCTAAAAACTGCTTAAGACTTTGATGATCCCTTGCGCTGTATTGCTTGCTCGGCCGGTCTGTTCCGGAGTTTGCATCAGTGTTTGGTCCTCTTACGAAACGGTGTGAATTTCTAGAATTGAATTCATTCTGCGGAAGTTTGTAAGGTCTGTTCTTAGATATCTGCCCTAGGGTATCTGAGCGTTACCCTTTAAATCAACCCTATGTGCAGATTAATGTGATTTTCTGGGTATTGAAACGCTGCAAAATCGCCGTTTGGTGGATCAAGCAGTATCTAGAGTCCACCACTGCGTTATGTAAATATTTTTTTTAAAGGCACTAAAAATAGCAAAGAGAAATGGGTCAACCTAATGGCATTAAAGTAGTATACGTCATATATTTTTCGATAAGCATAAAACCCAACTAAGGAACGTCGCCTTTTGGGTATTTTCGTAACTTGTCCGGGGGTGAGATTCAAACTCGTGACTGTATTGTGAGATGTATGGATGTTAACCACTATGCCGGAGTCACCCCGTTGTGCACACTCAGTTTTGTTGCCTACATGTGAGAGTTACTTCACGTACGGAGAATACAAGCATAAAAATTATAGTATGTAACTCCCATAATAGGGGAACCCATTAATCCATACTGGTGAGGATTGTCTTTCTCTGCGATGTCTCTACGTCAAAGATGATGAGCGGAAAATTAAGTGGAAATTAGACTTTATGTATAAAAATAAACCCAAGAGGAGAAAGTTTCTCTCCCATGTAGGCAACAAAATAGAGTGTGTACAAACAACCACTAGAACCATCAGAAGCAATTGGTAGTACATGAGGACGATCAGGCGCGGATTCTGTTGCCTGTCAAGGTAATGGATTTGTTCGTACCTTGACCTACTCCACAGTGGAATGTTAGCCAAAAGAATGCGTGATTGGTTCGAGTACTGCTATATCCAAGCCCTTCGCTCAATTTTCAATACTTCTATTCAATATTCTCAACCTGCCGTAAACTATTGAAACTATCAACACGTTCTTTTCATATCCTTCATTCGAGCAAACATTACTGTCCACTCTTGGGGCTACATGGTGATGAGCGAACATTTCCATCTGCATCAGAAAAATAACTATTTGAATGTAAAACTATGCATATATCCTGCATATTTATACAAGCAATGAAGCTTTTTTTCTAAAAAATTATGTCAGATATTAGCATGGGGTTTTAATTTCAAATTGACAACATGATTTGAAACTATTGTCATAAATTTTCTTACATCTCAGGATTTGTTATCAATGTTCAGGATTTGTTATCAAAGTTTGTTGTGCTCGGAGAGCTAGCCATACATCACGTCGGGTACCAAGAATGGGTAAATCTACCGAGACAAGTGCCTCCAGCGATCTCACGGTGGTGAGACGCTATTTTGGCCGGATTTATCGTCTTGCCACCATGCGCAACCAGTCTTCGAACAGTACTGAGATAACAATGTTGTTCGTGTACCGAAAGACTTCAGCCCACCGAACCAACAAAAATCCGACTAAAATTGTATTTTCGGGGACAACTTTTGCTTGTCTCATTTTTTCGATGATAGTCTATTGTGAATATTCATGGAAAACTGTTGGAATCAACTATAACTTTTGTTCCATTAATTTGCTGTTTGAGACAGTTTGTATGCCTTAAAATTAATATTTTAAACCTTATTTCAGCATCAAGCATCTACTAAGGAAAAGCTTTGAACTATTATGGTCGCATATCTCCCTAAAACCCTGCACGTGCAATGCAGTGTGTCATCAGTCTCATATTCTTTGCACTGCACTCTGGCGTTTGAATGAAGGAAAATGTTGAAAATGTAAAATTAAGTGATAAAATAAAGTAAATTGAGCCATAAGGGAAATAAAAGAACTGATGACGATGACGACGAGATTCTACAAGAAGCGGTCACGGAGGAAACATCATCTGCACCGAACCTCAGTGTGGATGCTGATAAGAGCGCTTGGTCGGTCGTCGGATGGTCCAAGGGAGAGCATCCCGTACGTTTTGTGCTTTGTCCAGTTTTATTATGGTTTGAAGTTGAGATTTTAATGATGCTATAATTGCCGCACTAATGGGTACCAATTCCAGAGAAAAGTTACTCCGATTAGTGGGCACTCGGGATTGCGAGGTTCTGAGATTTGAGGTGTAATTTTTCCATAAAACACATTCACGTGCCTTGCTATCTCGCTATTGCTCACCTTCTCTCAAATGCCATTCAGTGGCCTCGGTGCACCAGCTGGCCACGAATGGGAATGATTCCATTATGTCTCACTAATTGCAGCACAGAACTGTTCGGTTCATCTATAGTTAGTCTATGGAGTAACAAAAAGATTCTCTGCACACGTTAAAAACGTTTGTCACTCAACTATGAACTTCAGATTCGATACTATAAACTGATCTAAACGAGTGTTACCCATCCAACAAGTGTTACATCCTTCACTCCAACGTCACGTGCCGAGATGAGTGCAAATTTCTATCGGAAACGACGATGGGATCGATCACGATGATGCTTCCACCACTTGATGCTTCCAAGCCACTCTAGAAAAGTGGATAAAAGATATTTAATCAATAAAAGCTCTTCTTCGCCACTCGTGTTCCAAGAAATGGCAGGAGTTGGGCGCATGTGTCTCGCCATGATTGGAGTGTGGTCGGAGTGAACGAAGCGAAGCTCCAGCTAGTCAACTGGTTTCATAAAATTGAATCGATCTGACGTGAGATGCATCGTTGCCGAAGTAAAACTGAAGCAGCAACCCTAGAAAGGATGGCTTATGAGCAACATGCCGATTTTAAAGTTCAAGTTAAGTGGTCTTTTGACATTTTCTTGAATCTATCGAACTCGAATCTTTTCCTCTGCTTTACAAAGAAAGAAACAAACACACGCAATGTTTTGAGGAGCTAATCAAAAAATTCAATTTCAGCCAATTTCTTTATGCCGTAAAAAATTAATATTTAGACTGCCTTCTTGGAAGAACCAGTATTAACCAAATTGCTAATGCCAGCCACGCTCAGCCGACAGATGTTTTGAGGAGTTTTCTGTGCACGGTCGCTGATGTTGTGAATAACAAAAAGTGATGTGATTATGACAAGCCATCATTGCACGGTTTGCGGCATTTTTATCAATCATGCCATCTTGTTTAGATTCACCCGACATCAATGGCGTTACTTGGGAGCTGTTTTCAAGCGTGATTCCCGGAAAACATACTTACGTGCTCGAGCAGGAGAAATTATGAATTCAGCGAATTTGCATGCGCAAATTTTAGAAATTCTGTTCTGATTTTTGCGTAGAATATTTTTTTTGCGTTTGAAACATCAAACGAATACATCTTGATTTATTGGGTGACAAATATGTTGTGCGGATGTCAAAACAAAAATGTTTTAATGAGGAACATGGTAAGTAAAATTTCATTCAACTGAATGCTGAAACTGTACATGGGAATATTGTCGCTTGAGAAAACTTCAGTCAAGTAAATCTAGACAGTTTACCGAATGAAGAAACGTTCATTGTTTTGCCCTACTCAAGAACGTCAGTATTTATACCAGAACGGTGCATTCGTGTCATTAAATTTTGCATAGTAATCCGTTAATTATTTCAACATCCTGGTTCCTAGCCATATGAGTTTCTTATTTCTACGGATTGCTACCTTTATCGAAATGTTTGATTTATTTATCTACTCCCACCTACATATCTTCTTCAATAATATCCGCGTTTTTCCTTTCATTTCTTCACTTCACCTGATTCCCAGATTCGTTTCATCTCTACCCTCACTTGCCTTTCTCTGTTTTGCTTCCCTTTAGTTTCTTCTATTGTTTCTCTGTGTCACGCCTTTTATTTGTTAACGTTTTTTGCTTACTAACCATCACCTCTTTCTTCTCTTTGTTTATCTACTTTTGTTTTGTTTAGTAAGATTTTAATATCATTTAATCATCAATGTTTGCCTTCTTCTCCATTTTTTTTTTCATTTTCAAGTTAAGTCACTATTTTAAGTATTTTTCGTCCACCTCTCCTATCATATTAAACCTGTACTCTTTCTTTTCCACTGTTTCTCGCAAATTCAATTTTTGTGTTTTGTCCACTTTTTTTCTTCTGCTATTGCATTTGCTCAATTAAATACTGCTTGTCTTCACGTTTCCAGTATCTCTTATCTTTTTTAGTTATTGGTTGTTTTTGTTCATTTATTCATCTTCTTCACTCATCGTTTTTCTTCACTCATGATCTTCTTTTACATCGTTTCACTTTTATTTAAAGCTTTTTCCATAATCTTGATTGTTGTAAAAACTTCAATAACTTCCAGATTCTATCTTCTGCATTATTCAGAGCGTTTCGTAAACTTGTCGTGCTGATATCGGTCTTCTAATCTATCTTTTTTGTATTTTCTGGTATCTAGAATTATGTGTTTCAAAACCATGTCTGTTCCACAGGATTTGCAAATGGGCAGTGGTTCTTTCTGCTACAGGAAATGTGGCTAAGCAGCGTGTGGCAAATCCTCAGCCGTGTTAACACACGTTGGTCAGCTGCGCTACCATGATCAGCCCAGTTATGTGTACCTTGTTAAATTTCCCTAAGTTTTGGGTCTTTAGGTCCAAACCACTGCTTATCGCAATAGTGCCGAATGTCTTTGAGGGTATGTATGAGAGGATTCGAACCTAAACCTGCCTGAGATACACTTTTTCCAACAGTGCCAGCTGCTATCAAAACCATATGCCTAGTTCTTCCAATACCCACAGCAGGTGGCATTGGGGAAGCGCTTTATATAATGTTCCGATAAGTTCTAGAAGGATAAAAGTATTGAAAAGAGAAAAAGTCTATTAAAAGTTTCGTTTCGTACCCTTACAATCGCCCTTACGACACCGCTAACCGCTTCAGCCCACAAATTGGTGTTGTTTTATGATCATCTAGAAACACAGCAGGCGTGGGTACATATTTGTACTTGAAACTGAGACGACTAACCTGTGGGACGTCCCACAGTGCCAGCCATTGCCGAAACTATTACAGGTTTGTTTCCAGAAAATCTGGCATCAGCCGGCACTTGGGAAAGACTTTGTGTGCTTTGTCGACTTCTATATTTTTGTTTGGAATTTGACGATTGAGCTAGTAAATGCTGCTGGTTGTAGAGTGGTTACACGTTCATCTATTGATTTGCGATTCATTTTGCTTGCCTGTGTAGGGCGGCGTACAGAGAAAAGGCTTACCCCTTCCTTTTCGGTGTCCTGATCGTATCTTTTGATCCCTCGGCCACAAAGGTGAATTTGTCATCAATGAGTTGTGATAATACGTCCCAGATGGATCCTTCAACCTGCTGCACTTGTGTTGAAAGAGGTACTAAACTTTCTTCTTGGCCAGCCTAGGCCAAGCCTTTCAAGGTGGTCGATTCGTACCTGCCTTGACCTATCCGGCATTGGGGATGTAGGGCAAAGGAATGCGTGCTTGGTTCGAGTACTGCTATATTTGGATATAGCGGAATTCACAATAAATCAAAGCAGACCGCATCTGATGCTTCTATTGACGCCGTACTTCTGAACCAGTACTTTTCAGAAGGTTATGTACAGTGGGCAACCGGTTTCGATTTGGAACTTGTTAGTGCCGGTGTAGGATCAAGACCAACACTCCAGCGTTTCAGGTCAGGCACACAGATGCTAGGACTTTTCCCAATGTCTGAAAAATAAGCCATCGTTACACCAGTGCCCTTCGCTCAGTTTCCAATACTTCTATTCAATTTTCACAACCTGCCGTACACTGACGGAACTATCAACACTTCCTCTTCATAACTGTCCACTCTTGAAACCTCATGGTGATGCGCGAAAAATACAAACATAACAATTTTAGTATGTAATATCCTGGATTGCGAAGATGTCAACAGGAAAGCCGAGTTGGTAACGGGTGAATTGTAAAGTCTTTTGGATCGTCATGTTCCGCGGACAATTATCTTCGTTTGTGAGCAGTTTACTGCATGGATGACCAACGAAATCCCCCAAGCAGTGAAACTCAGGGACCTGGCATTCAAACTGTACTCGAGAAACCCGAGGAGATCGTCATAGGCAGGACTATTGCGCTCAACGAGATCGAGCAAGTTCCCTAGTGGCCACGGCTTAACGGCGGTATGCGGACAGAAATTTCGCCCCGGGCTTACCTGCCAAGAAGCTTTGGAGTAATTTGCAAAGAGACTAAATTCACAATAGTTCAAAGCAGACCGCATCTGATACTTCTATTGACGCCTTACTTCTGAACCAGTACTTTTTGGAAGGTCATGTATACACTGGTTTCTTCCGATTTGGGAAATGTTAGTGCCGCTGTAGGATCCAGACCATCTCTCCAGCGTTTCAGGTTCAGGCACACTGATGCAGCGGACGTAGCCAGGAAGTTGTTCGAAGTTGAAACCAATGCAGCCGGATCCGACAACATCCCAATCTCTTTCGTCAAAACGCTAAGCCTTTTTATCTTGCCGATTCTCGTAAACCAGTACAAGGCAACAATTGATGCCAGGACTTTCCCCACTGTCTGGAAAAAAGTCATCGTTACACCATTGCCTAAAACAGCCAATGCGACCGAACCAAAAGATTTTAGACCCTTTAGCGTACTTTTGGCGATCTCGAAGGTTATGGAGAATTTCTAACTGGCACAGATAACCGACCTCCTGGACTCAGCAGATCCAAGCCTGCTCGTTAAACGGCAATTCGGTTAAAGAGCTCACCATAGTATCACAAAAGCGTTGACGAAGGTTATATACGTTTATGTCTGGTGACATGGCTGTTTTGTCATAGTTGTACCTTGGCAGGTGGGCGCTTGGTTTCCTGGATTTCTCGTGGCCTGTCAATACATAGGTTGGTTTTTGTTTTCTGCTGTGATGTGGCTCTTTGTGGCTAGCGTGTTGAGCTCTGTGGTTATGCGATTTTTCACTGTTGTCGACTTGCTGCTTGAGTTGATTGATGAGATTAGCCATGATCTTCATCTTCTATATCTATATCGATTCATACTGTCATTGAAAAAAGCGCAACCACGTGGAGTTGTAAGCGTTTTTCTATATTTCTGACATGGGATTCGAACATGTAATTTTGGAAAGAGCTGTTACAAAAACCGTGGTTGATCGTGAGAAGATACTTGATTAATAGTAAGAAGTTATAACTCTCGGCAGCGCTTCAATTTTTATTTTGGGATAAATCAATGATTCCCGCTCACCCCAGCAGCTACACCAACATGTATGAGTACGATAAAAGGGAAGCAGCGATTGGCTGGTCTTCGCAAAATTCATTGCGTGCATTGTGCTAAAAGGTGTAATTATAGGATTCCACCAGCTGACAAGAAATATGAATGTTTCATACTGTATACGAGACATTTGTCCTTTGTTCGAAATCCATGATTACGTTTGAAGGTTAATTTGTAATATAGATTTTCAGTGTGGCCGCTTCAAGTTTCTGCTGCGATTTGAGCATTGCTGCCTAATACCTGTAGTTCTGCATGTTTTCTTGTCTCCGGCAATGTTACATAATCGTGTACTTTAATTTTTATAACTTAAACCTCATTTTTATATGCCAGACACTTGTAACTAGTGGGTCGATGAGCACCCTTACAGTTAGGGCACAATGATGCCTCGCCACACTGCTCTTCTCTATTAACTTCTGGAGAAGAAGCATCTTTGCGGTCCAGGGCCTCGGGCGCGGGTATGGGCGTAACCCTTTTTACACCTTCGTTCGTAGTGATCCGTTGCTAACTAATAACACTGTCACAAATTATTTCCAGCAGGATGTCGTTTTCCTCCATACGAATCATATTGTTCGATTTGGGTGTGGATTTACTGAGCTTGGTTAGTTTGAGCAGCTGGGCTACTTGAGCTGCACCTCGAATCCTCAGGGTGTACTTCGTCACTTGTGCTTCGGATTAAGCGCTTTCTATGTTAAACGAATTTATTGGGTGGGGGGCACCATCGTTTCCTCTGGATGGAGCACCATCCATCCTACCTGGAGGAGCGTTAGTTCGCCAATTATTTTCGTGGTATCTATGTAGGCTAATAATCTGCGTCCAACTGATTCTCCTGGTTCGCCGCTACTACCGGCTGTCATATTGATCTGCGTTCGGTTCACTCAGTTGACAACAATCACCCGTTGGATGATCTCCGAATCAGGTGCTCCAAATTATCGAAAAATGTAAAACAGAAAATCCTACCTGTCTTCTGCATACGTTCACAAATTGTTGTGCCCCAATGTGGTTCCACTCTGACGGAACACAATTTAGTACTCCTAGGATGTTAATCAAACACGGTTTTGTGATTTTCTCCTTTTTCAAAAAACTTTTTGCCACTTTCTGTTATTTGAATTTGATTTCTTCCTCTAGGCGCACCGTGACCCATACTATCAAATAGGTAAATAAAAAATAGGCACGTCCATCGATTTCCACCAGACCAGCACTATAAACTTCTTCCTTGTCACTACACTAGATTCGACTCTCTTTACAAAGCGTACCGGACGGTGTTCCCTCCATATGGAGTCAGTGTTGGTCAAGTTTAAACTTGACTAAGTCTCATATGGCCTTGCTTAGCTCAGTCGGTAAAGGCGCAGCTACAAAGCAACACCATGCTGGTGGCGACTGCGTTCGATTTTCGATATGGTCTCAGAATTTTTCGTTAAGGAAAATTTCTCGATTCCCTTGGCATTGGTACCTGACATCGAAAGCTCTCAATTTATAACTGTGTAAGTGCATTTAGAACACTAAGTTGAGGGTAAGCAATAGGCAAAACGTGAAATAAATAAGCTTCAAATGCTAAAAAAGAAGAAGAAGAAGCCACATAAATAAAATGTATTTTCAATTATCTTCATGCTTCCAATTCTTCGTCTTATCAAAAAAAAAAAGAAAGCATTCAACTAGCTTATTAAATCTAGAAAACCTAGATCATAAACTGAAGAAGAAGAAGAAGAAGAAGAAGAAGAAAAAGGGTAATTAAATAAATGAATGAAAATATAGGAGAAAATAGAAGCACAAAAATAAGACATTTGTATTGGAAGGTGATTGCATTCAACTTGATTAAAATACTGCAGAACACGTTTTCAATATGATATTTCTCCCACACATACAAACAAACTCAGGCAGTTTCCCATTTGTCTAGCAGCACCGAATAAAGAATAAACTCGCATACATTTCTGACTACATAAAAACATATTTACTAGTGTTCCTTGAATTACGTACGATTTTCTACTCACCGAAGATTGAAGCCTTTCACAAGTCGCTATAAACCAGAGAAAATTGACAAAATGTGTGAATTTATCATCATTCAACCACTTCACCAAGATCAAAAGCACCATAAATAACTAATCTGGGCTTCTATCAGACTAACATGTTGTCGTCGTCGGTGTCGTTTCCTTTTTTTTTTCTTTTTCTTTTTTTTGACGGCATTCTGTATCATATCGTTGAGCATTTCCCTTGATTCGCCCAGGAAGCTCACACGGAACGAAAAGACACCTCCTACTCACCTCAAGGACACTGCTGCTGATAACGGTGAAAGCCAACGAAGAAGTAAGGGATATTTCTGTTTTCGTTTTTATTTATCTTTTTCCACCGCATTGCTAAGGTTTTTCTTTCTGCTCCAAGTTCAGAAGCATACGCATATCAAGCTTATAAATATACATCGTGAACATGAGTTTCAGTAGGGTGGTCGTTATCGTAGATCTGTGGATGGACGGAAGTGGGCTTCGGTATGGTGGTGAATTTCTTCAGGTTCCGATGGATCCGGTGGAAAATGGGAGTTGTTTGTCAGCGGGAGGTTCTTGGTGTAGGTTTACGTGTCGCTCTTATGAGCTTGTTCTTGCCGGTAGTGGCGTCGCCCTAGGATGGAGCACATGTGTGCCAACTGTGCGGCAAATCTACTTCCTGATTCGCTACCAAGTTGGCTTTTTGGGTGACTCAGAGCTGTATTTATGGAATGAACATTCCTTAAGCAAGTTGTCCATTCTGTTTACTAACTGAGGAGTAGTGCATAAATTGGCTTACCTCATACATTAGGATGCAGTGTATATTACTGAAAATCTGATTTATCATTCAGTGTCTCGTGAGAGTCTCAATAATTGCGAAGCACACACAAGAGACAACACAGTCAGTAGCCTAATCTAAAATTAACTTTAAATTTTCTTTTTATTATTTTTTGTAATGCCTCGTTAGAATATGAAAACAATAGTTTTTGGGACATAAAACTAATGGTATTTTCTTTTTCTTTTTCTTTTTAGGTAAGTCATTATTAAAAAATATAACCATCCTGCATGCAACAAGATAAGTATCAAATACCAGTAATACTACATATATTTTCAAAATAAGTCCGCAAACGATGTGTTTATTATCTTTTTTGTAATAGCACAGAATACTGCCTAATCCAACCATTCAACAGAAACAATGACTACGTATACGATCAATCGTGTGAATGTATCGAGAAATGCCACAAATAACTGAGCAACGAGATAATTCGGTGGCTTTCCCGTGAAACCGTGCCTGTCTACCTGTCGAATGGCAGCCTTCCACCTTCAGCTTCTAAGATAAATAAATGTGATTATTTCAAATTTATTTACTCACCGACATCATCTTTCACTTTCATCACGTAACGCGCTTTTACGGCTTCAGAGTAGTCGAAACAGTACCTCATTCACCGGCAGTGAGAGTGAGTATATAGAACGTCTGCTTCCCGGCTTAACCTCTCGCAGTCTATATGTTGTTGCCTTTCCTCATCACGAGCTTTGTCGCAGCTCTTATTCCGCCTCAATAATCTCGTTTGCGATTTAAGGCACACACACTTTTCAATCACGCTCCAACTAACAACGGCTCACCAAAACAGAGCTCCCAGCCTTTGAGTCATCTTCAAGCGAAACGAAGGATTACTTAAGCATCATCTGACTGATCGTAATCGTTTTCCGCACACCCTGGCTAAAAAAAAGAAGAAGTCAACGACGACGACGACGACTACGTTGAAAGATGCTTCGCCAACGGAATTGATGATTTTCCCGCGCTCTTGCTGAATACTCGTCATTTCCCGGCAGCGGCAATTTCAACCCTTGCGATTCTACAAAATGACACATATTATAAGCTTACGCGAGCAAATTTCTTGTTCTGCTTCTTGTTTCAATTTTTATATTACAATGCTTCCCATTTTACGCGACACCCTCTCCCTTCAAGGACATGGCTTGTGAATGGAAGTCTGTGATGTGTACATGCATAGGTAGGAATGGAGTAGATCTTTTTTGTTGGGCAATAAATCCTTCGTGCTCATCCTCCGAATGTCCCACATCAGTGGCAAATGTATACAAATATGTTTATATGAGTGCTCTTAATATAAGGATAGTCCATAAGGCGCGTGCTGTGCGTGTTTTGCCTTGAAATAAGACGAATTGCCAAATGATTTCTCAAATTTCCATCCCATGGGGTGCGACGTGGTGTTCATTTTTCAATGAAGCTTTCAGCTACAAGGATGTCTATATTTAAAATGTATGTGACGTCATAATCATTTCAATTTATCGACATCAAATGTAAACATTGCTTTTAAAGCTGTACATTTCACGTGAGCCTGGCTGGTTTTTGATTAAGTTGTCTAGTTTTTATTTTTTATAGAAGTTGATGCACGTTGGTAAGAGTCGTAAAAAGCAACTGATGATGATTATGGTCGACTGCGCTCTATCAATAATCAGGTTAATATGTACGTATGTAAAAGCAGACTTCCGGCAGCTTCTGGGGCTTCAGTTTTTCACTGCTCATCATAAATTCGATGTCAATGAGGACGTTAGAAAGCAGAAGATATCAAAGTTTGCCAAAAAAATATATGATTTGGCAAGCAATTTGCTCGTGTGGAAAGCGGAGCACCCCATTCGTGACAACTAGAAATGTCAATCTGCAGGTACACCTAAAGAAATGCCTTCAAAAGCGTCTACTTCCTCTTCTGAGGTCACACGCTGGAACTACGATTTTTTGGTCGGATTTAGCCTCGTGCCATTACTCGAGGTTTTGGAGTGGTACAAGGCTAAGGAGGTCAACTTCCCGAACGCACCGGAACTGCGGCCAATTGAAAAGCACTGGGTCATCATGAAGCAAGCACTTTTGAGGTATCCTAAGCAAGTGAAATCGCAGGAAGATATGAAGAAAAAATGGATGGCTTCCTAAAAGTTTGAAGATGGTTGGTTGACTGGGTGATTTTTGCCGAATATTTGAACGTGTCACAATTTGATTCCATACACCCTTTAGAGCCTACAATTCAGTAAGACTACAACATGTTACTACAATAGATTAAGTTACTGCTCGCAGTGGTTTATTTCCCAAACATAGGAACAAAAAAGAACAACATCTAACACCAACATGCTAGGTCAGTCAAAAAGTTTTGAAAGTAACATTTATGGAGCAGTACAAAAACCAAATTTTCTACGCCATTCTAATATTTCATCTTTCATAAGGGACCATTCATAAACCAAGTAGACTCATTTATGTAAATCTCAGAACCAACCATGAGTCTTGGGTCTATTTACTTCCATGATGCTGAATCGAAACAAGAGGCTAAGGAGTGGTGTGAACCAGGCACTTTGGCTCCAAGCGAGTTCGTGTCCAGA
The DNA here is from genome assembly GCA_034211315.2 of Aedes japonicus. Taxonomy (NCBI): domain Eukaryota; kingdom Metazoa; phylum Arthropoda; class Insecta; order Diptera; family Culicidae; genus Aedes; species Aedes japonicus. The sequence goes on along the minus strand of JASCZW010000680.1, from coordinate 128,298 downwards.
AATCCAAGAAGGCCAAGAAGGCGTTAGCGTCAGTTTCATGGGATGCAAAGGAAATACAATATTATGTTTCACCTTACGATTCCTCCCCAGGAATAATCCAATCATCTTACCACCGTTTGATGTCCAACGTCAATTGCTACAAATACAAACATCGAGATACCAGAGAAAGATTCTTGAAGCAATGAACGCCTCCCTAAAGCCTGTCCACTTTAGATTTCGGATACTTATCTTGCAATGTAGATTTTGAATTATTTCTCGGATTGCTGAAATATTTCACTTATATGACAGCTAAAAATTCTCCACTTTATCTCGTGATACAACTTGTTTACATTCTTGTTACATTGAGTAAAATGGCGTCGAATCAAGTGGAAGTGCGCAAACGCATGTTGTACGAACGGCAGCAAAATTCAACTTTATCGGTACGCGATCTTGCCAAGAAACTAAAACTACCAAAAAGTACCGTGTTTTGTGTCTGCAAATCATTTGGCAAGCACTTGACTGTGGATCGGAAAGTTGGCCATTATTGAGAAAAATCTCAATCTTTCTGTGCAAAATGTGGCTCGCAAAGTTGAGAAGTCAAGAATAAAATGAAAAAAGTGCCCAACTGTGATGACAAGCAATATTTCAAGGAATAAAATCGTGCTACGAAACTTCACACCATAATTTTGCAAACATTGTCTTGTATCATAATGGACGACGAAACATACGTACGCGAAGACTTTAAACAGCTTCAGGGTCTGACTTTTTACACCGCAATGCAAAGGAACGCCGTTGCCGAGCATTTCTGGACAAAGAAGATGTCCAAATTTTCGAAGAAGTATTTGATTTGGCACGCCAAATGTAGTTTCCTAGTAGCGCACTTGCTGCCATTCGGTTGAGATAACATAAATATGAATTGCTTAGTCATAATAAAGTAACTACAACTAATTATGATCGTAGTGTGCCACTTGGGTTGTGTTCGAAAATCTTAAAGTTTCGCCTCTACCGGTACTATCAATAAGGATGTGTATTCTTTTGGAGAAATAATGTCCGCAAAAGCGGTTGCTACCGTTTATCAGAAGCCACGACTCTCCAGCTCTATTTTGGCCTGATGTGGCTTCTTGTTACTATGCGAAATCCGTCCTAGAATGGTATAAGGTACAAGAGGTCATATACGTGCCAAAAACAGGCAATCCACCATACTGTCTGAAATTTCGCCAATGGACAAGTTCTGGGCTCTAGTTAAGTGGAAACTCTTTGAAACAAAAAAGAAAGTAAATGGTACCGAAGATCTTAAGAGAAGATGGAGAATCGTCACGACGGGGGTATACGAGGATACCGTCCGGAACCTGATGGCGGGTGTACTACAGAAAGTTCGAGACTTTTACCGAAAGAAGCATTAACACCTTGATCAATCGTTTCTAATGTAGATAGAACTCTATTATTGTGAAATAAATAATCGGGTTTCTTTAAAAATCTGCATTTTTTTGCTGCTATTATTTTGGTGTCCGAAATTTAACGTAGACAGGCTTTGAATTTCTAACACGTTATAATTAAAGCACGATTCAAAGTAAATTTGGACGCTCTCAAGTGATCATAACTCAAGAGTTAAACAGCATACACGTTCGATCAAAACGTCAAACAAAGGGGTATTCAGTTTTCAAACGATACATAACAATTTATTACATTTTACCGTTTCGAACGAACTGTCGCATATAATTTGTGATCGATGCCATATCTGCACAGTCGCCAGTAACACTGTACCGGCGAACTTTAAACGCATTTGTTGTGCATTTATTACTTCTTTACCGCATCCTCGATGTTTTCGCTTGACAATTGTCCAATAACTTTACATCTCGAAATGTTTGCAGCATATCATTCTAGTACCTCCTTAGAGTAGTGGCAGCTGGCTAAATCCGGTAAAAAAATAATGTTGGTCTTGTGTTGCCGAATGAAGGATAAAATTTTCAGACATTCTCTAATCTAAACCTTCGACGTCATTGTGTGAGATGTGATGAAAACCTTGGTTTTAAGGCCACAACTGCAGATTCCTTGCCAAATCATTAGTTTTCGAGCAAACTTATCAGCAAAAACAAATTTATACCTGGAAGGGACATCCCCGCGACCAGTTGTTGAGGTACGGCATTTCTCCTCAGCTCTTTGTCCCTAGAGCCACTTTTATGATAGATGCACAGCGCTCTATTCACACTCAAAGTATCCTTGTAACGTATGATTATAAGACACACCGTTGACTTTGGGAATTTTAAAACTTTTGCAATTTTTTATACAGACCACGAAGGGTTCTCTAGATGTTGATCCGTAATTTCGAGATGCGTCGATCAATCGAGTAAAATTTTTCACTAATTTCTTTGTCAAAGAAACATCAACAAATGCCTATCAAACGTTTTTTGTTCCAACCACCAGGGACGCGGTGGTGTATTGAACCGTGCGTTCAGATTTACTTTGAATCTAGCTTTAGACGCTCCCAATCTGGCAATGATGAAAAAACACGTTCATGCAACGATACCGTTATCACAAATAGTATCCAAATAATTGATATATGGTCAACAATTAATATTTTAAACCAGATATTCTAATTTAGGACTTCGTACACATATTAATGTACAGGGTGGTAACGAAGAAATGATAAACTTGAAAATTTTTATAAAATGTTAACACGATTGTATTTCTCACTCATTGGACTTTAATAACGAAGTTTGATACTTTCAACTTGCTTCGTGTTTAATGAAGTTCGCAATTCTATCACAACTGGAAGAAGATTTTCAAAATTGTTGCAAGTCGCATGCGCCTCCTCTTCTGGTATTTGATCCCAAATCTCAACAAAACATATTTTAAATGAGATAAAACACATGTGCAAACACATTTTTAGCAAGAAACTGAAGTCCAGTGAGTGCAAATGAGGAGACGATGCAGGCCATTCACAGGAACAGATGAAACATGGTACACACTTAAAAAATATGAATTTTACACGAGGCGTAATTCATGTTTGTAAAAACTCGAGGAACGTAAAGAAAGATTTCGTGTAAAATTATGTCTGCTCACACTGACACAAACGCAATTCGGCGAAAAATGTGTTTGATTGAATTTATTTTCTCATCTCTTTCAACTCGTTCGTATGTGCTAAAGGACGCTTGCATATGTCGGTCTCAGGAGACAGAAATTTACATGAGATTTTGGTAGTGTGCCACTGCTGAAAAACTACTGCCTTATGCGCTGAAGCTGAATCCTGTTGAAAACAAAAACTTTCCTCTGCAAATTAGATTCTTAGCAGGGGGAAGTAGATGGATTTGTATAACGTATTGTACACACTTATAAATTATGTATTTTACACGAGACGTTAATCAAAAAGTCTGTAAAAAGTCGGAGAATGTAAAGAAAGATTTCGTGTAAAATTATGTCTCCTAAAACTAAAACATGTGCAATTCGATGGAAGTTGTGTTTGTTCTTTTGTGCTGAAGGACGCTTGCATGTGTCGGTCTCATCAGACAGAAATTTACATGACATTTTGGTAGTGTGTAAGTAATATTCTAAGTTTATTTTCACGCCCCTGTCTAAGAACAACAGGGATAACTTACTTTTTGAGGAAAGAATCACAAAAGAAGTACTTTAAACCTCTCGTTTGTTAGCACGAAGACCTGCTCCATTTACACGATCATTTTGTTTATTCAGCGACACTACCAAAGTAAACAATTTTTTATCCCAAAAATCAACATGGCATGACCAGCGCGCTTCTTAAGCAGCACCTGCGATCTAGCAACTCTGTCGGTAATATTCTTGCGTGTCAATTCATGAATATACCGTTTTTTAAAAGCCCCATATCCAAGGTCCCGTTTCAATATATTTTCCAAGAATGTGTGGCTCATTTTCGTTTCATACGCCATTTTTCTCACCGACCGAGCAGGATTCCTTCGAATTCATTCCTTCACTGCGTTTCTTACCGGGTTTCATTTTAGTAACAACAGTGCCAGTGTCCTTGAAACGTTTTATCGGCCTGTACACAAACAGTCTACTCAACTGCAAATGCGAATGCTTCCGTCTGATTTCCGTGTTCGCGAATCCGTCAAGATGCGAGATCCAAATATATTCTCTACATGAATCCATTTCTATTTTCGTAACATTTCGAACACATATTCAGTTTGTTTATAACGAATGAACAAATCACTGTCTTAAAACGTACACAAGGAGTTTACCATTAATGGTATAAATTGTATCAAAAGGATCATAAATGAGTGTATCACTTTCATGTTGCCACCCTGTAGTGTTAGATTATCGATTCATTAAAAACACTTCAAATTGTCAGATTAATTAGCCAGAATAAAATAAAATAAATTCGGATAAAGATCACGAGTAGCACACTTGTTGCAAATTAGTTCATATAACTTTACTGCGACTTAATTTAGTCACAATCATGTAGCTTCAACCAATTCTGACTGGTTTGTGTTGCAAGCGGTACACTGCTCCGCGTGATCAATAAAAATTTAGAAAGGAAGGTATAAAATTTTTGCATTTAGGTTGCACGTGGCAACTTGTACATCCAAATGACAATTTAGTTTTTTTCATGCTGAATCAACGTGACTTTAAGCCTCAAGGTCTGGTTTGTCATGATAAGGGAGATGACCTGTACCCTACATATCAAACCCATGGACCGGGTCGACGTCTTCACTTCCCTTTCGAAGGAAGACGTGATCAGAGATTTTTAGTCTCAGAGAATCCCAACGGTGCGAACTGAAATTAATACTTGACCCCTTGGGCCGAGAGGCAACCATGGTTCATCAAGATCAAGACAAATTAGCAACTAACGACAAAACAACAATTTGATTGTCACTTTCGTCGTATGTTACAGATTTCACTTCTGTATCATCAAAACTCAATGAAGTTCTTTGACAACCATTGTCGTTAAGAAACCACAAAGCAGCCTTGAAAAGTGTATTCAATCCAGCTAGAAACTCCATCGGAACGGATGGCCATGGTGCATATCCTCCACAATGGAATAGATGAAGAAAGGACAGGCATAAAATCATGTTCAATTCCCTTCTGCTGCATAGACGATGATGCCAAATTTGTCTCAGCTCCCAGCAGGACTCAAACCGCTCTCCACACTTCCACACATCTCTCCGGGGAGTTGCTTCCGGCTTCTGTTGCTTGGTTCGAAATAATGCATATTAAATTATTATTTCATTAAAAATAAACTCTTTTTATGGCTTTCCCTTCATACATTATGTACCAACCAGCGTCACCACACCCCGCTTCTCGGAGAAACGGGCGAAAACGATTGAGTGGTAGTAGTAGAAGGAAAAAAGATGATTTATATATTGGCTTCAGCGCTTGTTGTGGCATTTCGCTTTCTTCGCCTTCAGCTATTCATCGGGTTTTCGGGCTTGTCGAAAAATGCTGCAAGTGAAGACGATGGAGAACCCTACACCCTCCCGCTGCTGGCTGGGTGGCTACCCCCTCTGGCGATGGCAGCCGGGCTCGACTAAGAACTCGGGAGAGTTACTTGCCCCGGGTATTATTTATTTAACGACTTTGACACGGAATGTGCAAGCGAGGCGAGCCGTCCTTGCCGTCGTCATCATCTTCGCCTTCCTTGTTTGCTTGCCGACGTGCTACCGGTTTAAAAAGGAGTGGAAGGACGAGTAACAGTGTACTTGTGGGGGAGGGAGGGGGAGGGGGATGATGTTGAAGAAATTGTAATAATGTTATTTGAAATTAATAAAGCCGGAAAACATAGGACGCCTTCGAGTTCCTTCCCCTTGCTGTGAGGGGTGTGAGAGTGTGACTCCTTGGGGACTGCCATTGCCACCTACCGGCTGACAGGATGGCGTTGGCAGGAAAGTCATTTAGTGTTGTAATATATGGATGTAAGTTCGTGTACGGAATTATGTGATCGTCGGTATTCCAGCCGCTGGGTGTGTATGTGTGCAATGATGTGTGAGTTTTGCGGAATGTGGCTGATTTTGCATGGTTGGTTTGATAGCCGACTGGAATGGCAGCGATATGCAAATTAGGATAGTATAAGCCGACTTCTAGACTCTCCATTTCTGAAACAGGAGGAATCAAGCATGAATTAAGATTTTTCAATAACAAAGTTGAGTGCATAAGATAGGTTGAGTAAACACAGAATATCGATATGAATCTTAAAAAATCTAAAAAAAATGCAATGCAGTGGTCATCCACAGCCATCCATCCGTCAAAAGGATGTCCAAATCAATGCGCAAGCACTCCTTCCCTGAATATTCAAAGCTCGAAATGCTGAATGGCTGCCAAAGCTCAGAAGTAACCCCAAATTAACAGTTCGTTCCATCAGCTTCATTAGGTAAAGACAAAAGCCAACCGAAACAACCCAGGAACAAACACACAAGACTTGATACTAACCAACGAGCATTCAGGAGAAAAGTTTCCCACCTTTTCCGTTCCACCCTTTTGATTCTCTCGGACACACAATCTTTTATGGCCGTCGTCTCTGCGATGGCTTGATGCTAGTTGGAGGTTTCTTGAAACTTGATTAAAGCAAACAAATAAATCAATGAAGGAAAGTCCCCTGCCAAGGGATCGTTTAGAGTACGCATAGTATAGTCATTGAGTCCACCCACCCAGGTAAGAGGATTACAATCGGGCACAAAGCTCCGAGAATCAACAGAAAACAAATATCTCCACCATCCGCACCTTGCACACCCTGGTCAAAGCACGCAAATCATCGATCCGGAAAACGAAACTCTTGACAATACCGCAGACTACACTTGTGGGATCTCCTTCATCTTCTATGAAGAGACCGGTCGCCTCGCCGGAGTGCAAAGGATCAATCGGGTCGGGTCTACTACACCGGGCAGGCAGAGGACAACAATCAAAGAAAGGAAAAATGTCACAGTGAGCAACTTTCCGGCTACAGCCTTTCGAACCTATTGAGGATGTCGTAATTAATTCTGTGGACCGCAGTTTGGCTGGTTAGGGACTTTTTTTTGGAAGCAAGAAATCCAAAGCTCGATAAAGACAATGACGAACGACGCCGACGACGACGACGAAGGCTGCTGATTGAGTCATCTCTTTCTCTCTGCCTCTCTATTCGGTTCGCCTCGGTCTTCGGAACAATACCCCAAGAGGATGTTGATTTAAACCACCCACCAGAAAAACAAATTGATGTTCATTTGAGCTTTTCGCATGGATTCCGATTGTTTGCGTGGGTGACCATTTTTCAATCCTGGATGGCAGGATAACGAACATTCTCTGTCTTCCGGTCGCTTGCTACTGTTTTCAACGTCCGCTAACGAGGAATCCAAGGTGAAACTCTTGGCAGCTAAAGGATTGGATTGTGAATTTGTTGGATTTGCGATTCAATCAAGGAACGCTTATATAATGGGAAGTAGATTTTGGTTCTTTTAATTAGAAAGCATGGAAGCGAAGCACGCGTATAAAGGAAATCCACACCGGGACAAAGCCGGTGGCCAACAATAAACTACCCACATAACCGCCAAAAAACATCGTTACCAAAGCGGTTCTTGAAATTTGTGCCGTCGCGACGAAAACCACCAACGACATACCATGTCAGATCTAAAATTTCGTAGTTTATTCACCCACGTTCAGAACACGTGTTGCCATTACCATATGACATGTTTTCGCTTTAACCAAGGCAAACTAAAGTTTAGAAAACCTTACAACAAAACACCGTCTGTGTAGGTTGAATTTTGCATGCATGAACTAGCTGAAAACTTTCTGACAAATAAATGAAAACAGATAACGAGACTCGGGACATCTAAAGTGTTTTATTTGTCTTTCAGTTATAATAATTCTTTTGTTCTTTTAAAAAACAAAACGCTCTATAACTAAAGATTTCATATTCAACCAGCATGAAATCTCCTAAAAAAAATTGTAGAAATATTCATCTTGGTGACTTCTATTACTGATCTAATTATTAATATTTACTTTTATGCAATTTCATGATATTTGTGCCTCAAATTTGGTACAAAAACAACCTTGTGATATTTTTGCCGGTCGACACCAATCACGAGTAGTGGCAGGATGTCAAATCCGGCCCAAATAGCGTCTCTTGAGACCACCGAAAGAGTAGCAGGCGATTCTGGAGGCACTCGTCTTGCTAGATTTGCCCACTCATGGTACCCATCGTGACGTATGGCTGGCTCTTCTCTCCACACCCACAGATGGCTAGCCAAACCAAAACCTTTTAGTGCATTTGTCCACTTTCGTCTTCCTCACCACCTCAGGAACGGCCAAACATTATAAGGCAACGTAAAACTCCTGTCCCAGCAATTGCTTCGTGTCCACCTTGATGTAATTTTCGTCGATCGGTCGTCAGCCACTCTCGGTACAGCTTCCAGGTTTTATTTGCCTTCCTGACCTTGAAGACGTGGAAGCCGACATGTTTCATCGTTTCTGCTACAAACCAGATGGAAAGCTCTCCATTTTTCACCACATCGTGGATCGAGAGGTTCGATCGACGCTTATAGAACCTTCTTAGCCTTCATCCGACTAGCTGTCTTCGGTTTTCTGCCACTGTCTGGCCGCCACTGGGTCGTTTGGGTCTCCTTGAATGACTTAACTACCTGGGACATCGTGGAATTATGGAATCTCAGGTGTTTTCCGATCCATCTGTGGGACGAGGTTTAATTTTCACGACGGCGCACAAACTTTTTGGAGGGTCTGCTCTTGTTCTAAGAGAGTTTCAGACAAAATGACATCAATTTTTCCTCACACGCTAAGAAGCGTACCATTGAAACTTTTTGTGTTTTTTTTAGTCCTTAGACCGAGTATTTAGTTTCTAGGATGGATGGTAAAAATATAATGAATTGCATTTTATTCATTAAGATTTTAAACACTTCACAAAAATGATGTAGAAGGAGATGTTCGCTCATCACCATGAGGCACCAAGAGTGAACTGTTGAAGTGGCGGACTTAGTCCGTGCTTCGACCTACCCCGCAGTGGGATGTTAGGCAAAAATGTCGTTGGTTCGAGTACCCCTGTACACATGTCCTTTTCGCTCAATTTCCTAAAACATCTGTTCTATTTCCAAGCCTGCCGCACACTGGCGGAACTATCAAAACTTTCTCTTCATATCTTTCATTCTAGCCAAAAACATTAATGTTCACTCTTGGTGCCTCATGGTGATGAGCGAACATCTCCTTCTACATCATAATCGTTACTCCACGCACGGAGAATACATAACATAACAATTAATGTTTGTTCACAAAAATACTTCTACTCCCTGCCGCGCCATCTTACAACATTTATTTATTTATTTACATGGTATAACGTCACAATACTATAACATAGCCTGATACGCAACATCCCTCCATAATGCCCGATTCGTGGCTGCTCCTCTCTTGGATACCTTGTACCCCCTAGGTCTTGCTCCACCTGGTCTGGCCATCTTGCTCGTTGTGCCCCACGTCGTCTTGTACCAACCGGGTTCCTGCCGAACACGTTTTTTGCAGGATAGTTGCCCGGCATTCTCGCAACATGTCCTGCCCAGCGTATCCTTCCAGCATTTGCCACCTTATATTCATGGGTTCGCCGGCGTGTTGCGCGAGCTCATGGTTAATCTTTCGCCTCCATAGTCGGTCCTCCTGTACTCCACCAAAGATGGTTCTTAACACCCGTCGCTCAAAAACTCCGCGTGCTCGCAGGTCCTCTTCAGGCATTGTAGAGAACAACCGGTCTTATTAGCGTTTTGTACAGGATGCACTTCGTACGGGAGCTAAGTCTGTTTGACCGTAGTTGCTTGTGGTCCATAGTAGGCACTTCCACTGATAATCCGCCTCCGGATCTCACGGCTGTTATCGTTGTCCGCAGTAACCAGTGAGCCGAGATAGACAAATTCATCGACTACCTCGAACTCATCGCCGTCGATCGTTTCACTGCTGCCCAGTCGGGTCCTTTCGTGCTTTGTTCCGCCTGCCAGCATGTACTTCGTTTTGGCGTATTTATCTTCAACCCAATCTTCTCTGCTTCGCATTTTAGTCTTGTGTACTGCTCTGCCACCGCCTCAAATGTTCTGTCAACAATACCCAGGTTATCGACAAAGCAGAAAAAATGGCCGGATCTGTTGAAAATCGTGCCTCGCATGTTAAATGCCGCTCATCGCATAACACCTTGGAGAGCAATGTTGAACAGGAGGCAAGAGAGACCATCACCTTGGCGAAGCCCCCTGCGGGATTCGAAAGAACCCGATAATCCACCCGATATCCTCACACAGCACTGAGTTCCATCCATCGTAGCCTTGATATGTCGGGTCAGCTTCCTTGGGAAGCTGTTCTCGTCCATGATCTTCCATAGCTCATATCGGTTAATTGTATCATATGGCTGATTAATGTTGAATGTAGATGTTGGAAAGTTCTTCTGCTTTTGCATAACCTTGACGATCAGCTGCTTCTGCATTTTGGCCATGCAATTATTGGAGTAGATCTTCCGTTTGCTGTTCACTCAAAAACATTCTATCGATCGCAGCTGCGGACCGTTGTATGGATTGGTGGTCTTTGGTAAAACGTACATCTTTAGTCAGTCCATCTCCTCCAGTGATCTCTTGGCATAATGTGCCGAGGCCAAGTCTGGTCAAAAGACCATATTTTCCTTCGCACGATACTTTTTGATGAATGGGCTGGCACTTCGTACTGTACATCTACAGTGTATCTTCGTTTACCACTTTTAAAACTGTAGGATACTTCCTTATTAATTTATCCGACACTGCCAAGACACCGTGATATAAACTCTAAGGATAAAAACTGCTATTCAGTTCAGAGTCTAGAAGGAACTAATCTTCCTGTTTATTCAGCCCGATCAGGAAACCGACGTTAATATTCAGATCGCCCGAAGGCGCACGAACATTTGACGTTCGCTTTGTTCGAATGCGCAGGGATACGCATGACATCACAACCACAAGAATCCAAGGAAAAAACAGCGGCTTGGACATTCCCTTTTTGCTGATCGTTAACCACAGAACTTGCTGTGGGAGATATATTTGAGGTCAACGCTTACCTTTTTGGTGGGGGACGTTAAGTATTCGGTTCTCTGCCAGTCGTTGCAGTCCAGCGCTAAAAAGGTCCCGTTATACATTATGACAACGAACGCTGGAAAGTTGATTTTCACCAGCACCTTCAGCCGCTCGTTCTGGGTGATTGCCAGGTACTCAGAAACAGCAAGCCTCGACTAATGCCTCCACATAACAATGTCTATCTTGCTCAGGTATTTCTTCAACCTCCAAGGCATGGGAGGCATGAGGACACCTTGCCCTCGATTTTCCTGTTCAGCTTCTGCTGAATTCAAAAGTCACGCAGCATTGTGGGACGGTTGGAACCAGGCTTCCGTTCGACGCTCTAGCCTTTCTCCTGAAGGAAGAGCGTGTTGTAGATGTCGGATCGGCTAAATCCGGCGGACTCGAAGTGCCTTACAATGTCCAAATTCTCCACACTGGTGTAGAGCTGGCAGTTTGATCAAACCATCGAGCGTAGTTGTTTGACTGTTTTCGCCATTGCTGATGCAAATCAACTGATAACGCTGTTATTTTTTTTACTCAACAGGATTGCTACAATTAGCGATGCATAAGTCTCAGATTACCCTGGAAAGTTCATAAATCATGTATATACAGGCAGATCTTTCGGATTATATAGGACTGAATAATAGCGATTATTGACCGAAATGGTTCCGCTATTGAATTAGTACTGTACTCTAATTGAGTATCATTATTGAAACGCAGCTAATTCTCGCAAATCCTTCAAAAAGGGGATGCTCTAAATCAGAAGAAGGGTAAACTTGGTAAAATCGGCGGATACGTTTTATGTCTTCCATTGTTACGCCGTATCCTTTTGAGGTCTGTGGTTGTAACGCCGGTTGCCTTGAAATGATCCTGTAAGACTTACCCCCTACGAACAGCAATGCGCCTTCCCACGAACAGCGATGCGCCTTCCGACGTTGGCTGATAGAATTTTTTTGGCAGCGACTCTTCACATATGACATCCTGAGTAATAACATCGATTGTTCAGCGCTCTTGAGTAACGTACAACTTAACGCTCTAGCAAGAATAACTCAGCGTATGGATTTCCTTCGCTTTGTACTTTGTTCGGACAGAACAATCCATTTGACTTTTGTTGTCGTAGGTTTAATGAAGTGTCTGACAATTTTGATTTTAGCACATCCATGACAATTTTCAAAAATAGTTTTAGTTTATGGTATAATCATTCTTATCTTACCTTGCCTTACCAATCAGACCAAGGCTGGTGTGGCCTCTGCTGTACACGTCGGTTTGTTTTCCAGAACCATTTTAACAAGGCTGTAGTCGACCGATTTTAGCGATGTGTACGATGGGAGGTTCTCCCAGCAACTGATGCAATTAATGATTCATTCGCCTCCTCCACGTCCCGTCTTCCATCTTCACCTTTCGGCACCTTCCGTTCAAAGATATCAATGGTCCTCCACTAACAATGCCCATGTTTCGTGGCCGTAGAGCTAACTTAATGTCTTTTAGATGGTCAACATTGTAGTTCGGTGAACTTTTTTCGGTCATAAGCGTCCTTCGGAGTCCAAACTAGGCACGATTGTCAGCCATAATGCGGCTTTGTATCTCTCTGCTGGTGTCGTTATCTGCGGTCACCAATGAGCCCAGATACACAAATTCGTATACTACCACGATTTCTTCACCGTCGATCTGAACTCGTGCTAGGAGGCTAACATTGTCTTCTCGTTAACCTCTTCTCTTCATGTATTTTATTTTCAACGCATTAATCACAAGCCCAATCCTACCAGCTTCAGCCTTAAGTCTGATGTACGTTTCCGCCATCGTCTCAAAGTTACGTGCCAGGATATCAACGTCGTCGGCGAAGCCAAATAGTTGGACAGACTTCCTGAAGATCGTGCCACTCGTGTCTATCCCAGCTCCCTCCAGTGCAATGTTAAACAACAAACACGACAATCCATCACCTTGCCGTAATCCTCTCCGAGATTCGAAGCGACTCGAGAGTGTCCCTGATACTCAGACGACACACATAACTCGACCTATCGTTGCTTTGACCAACCGCTTCAATTTTTTTCGGATTTCCATATTCGTGCATAATCTGCCATAGCTGGTCTCCATCGATTGTACCGTAAGCTGATTTGAAATCGATGAAAAGATGATGTGTGGGCACGTTATATTCCCGACATTTCTGCAGCTCTTGCCGAATTTGCGCGGGCACCCATGAATCCCGCTTCCTATTGCCGCAATTGGTGATAGGCGGCGGCATAAACTTTGAGAGAGCAACTTGTAGGCGACGATCAGTAGCGTGGTTGCACGATAATTGCAGCAATCCAGCTTGTCGTCTTTTTATAGGTGGGATGACACTAGTCTTTCCATCCAATCCTCCGGTAAACACTTCTCCTCCCGAATCTTGGTAATTACCCGTGCAGCGCCTTGGCCAGTGCTTCATCACCGTATTTTAATAGCTCGCTTGGGAGTTGGTCAACTACAGCAGCTTTGTTGTTTAATAATTTGTCTGTACAAGTAATTCGAATTCAAGTAAATAAATAAATAAATCATATGGCGTGCGATTTGTTTCGAATGAAACTCGCCATTTCTACACGTCAAAGAAGTTTCACATAGGATCATGTACAAATAATTTGACTTCGCAGAACTGCAGTGATAAATGATGCACATTTCCAAGAAACTAGCTACAGTTAATTGTTGTTTAATGTTCCATTTATGTACATGGTCCTACGCTCAAATTTACGCGAGATATATGATTACAAGTCTTAGTATTGTATGATATTTTGGAATACGCTACTGCTAATGTTCATATTTTTTTCAGTGCAGCACATTGGCTTTTTATGGAGCAAAAAATTTGTTTCATCAGTTTGGACTATTTTACAACTTGAAAGTGCCATTCCATAAACAGTGAAAGATACGATATATCCTATCAATTGGAGTACTTGAAATACGAATCCATGTATTAATGATTAAGTTATAATCCCACAAAACTGGACAACTTGTCAATACACCACAGAATTTAAGAATTAAAATAGAATGAAGTAGCTGAGCAGCACCTTTCGATGATATAACGTCTCATTATTTAATCAAAATTAGTCATTTGATCTGTAATTTCATCAAAAATTAGTCGTTTGACAGTTAAATCGATTAATATTTCATATAAATTATTCTGTATAGGAATATTTCCCAACCTCCCTAAGCATGAATAACATGTCACACAAAATATATATTCAGGTATTGGTGCCTTCTTTAAAAGACCACAATCGATAACTGTGGTAGAGCATTCATAAAACTAAGTTTGGTAGTAAAAAATCGTGACAAGATAAACATTATAATTTTCTTATATGAGTTACATTTAGCTTAAATTTATCTTAAATTTCACGTACAACTGATTGTACTGAGAAATCACAAAAAAATTAATTATTTATTTTTAAACTGTGTGCTGAATAAATAAAGAAATATTGAAACAATAATATTTTTCTGTACAGATTGATCCCAAATTTAAACAAAATACACAGAAGAAAAAAACGAATTTAAACAGACGCATAAAATATTCCCTCGTTGACTTGTAAGAATACTACAACTACACTACATACAAGCGTGGTCTGGCTTGACTCGAGGCAAAATATCCTATTAGCTAAACAGAAGAAAAAAAATGAATTTTAACAGGCACGAAAAATGTCCCATCGTTTATTCCAAGCCAAAGCAGGCGTAATCATCAAAATTGTTTGCAATGTTTCATGCGCCATACAACAATGTTTGTATTGTTTCATACAGCATTCTAGATGCAGGCGTTATATTGCTTCAATTTACATGAAATATCCTTTTATTTTCTGCCAAAGCTAGCATTCCCCTTACGTGCATTAGATTAAATGTTTCTTGCTATCTGTGTATAGCTAAATTTTAATTCAATATTCAGTCACATATTTTACAGATTTTGTTAAACGTTCAACATCTCTTCATATTTTCAAGCTTGACCTTGGTTGCATCTGTTACTTCGAAACAATAAAGTAAAAGCATTCAAGAATTCAACGCTCTATGCTGTCATGCTGAAGCTTTTGCGAAATTGAAAACGTTGAAATCGGCGGTATATTGGACTTCTACAGTAAGATGGATCAACATTGGAGGATTATGCCGACGAAGTTATCTACGACTGAGAGAAGAGGAATGTCGTATGCAGCGTTTGAATCCTCAGCACAGATTCGTTACGCTTTCACTCCGTCTGTGGGGATTGTTACGATAAACTATGAAAAACAACAACCTTATTTGGAAAAACACACAAACCGTAGGTGCCGTTGCATAAAGTTCGCCTGAAGCAACTTTGGTCTTTTGGAAAAGATAAATATTTGAATAGTATAATAATAACTCACTCGTAAGTTGCAAGTGGAAGCAAGACTGTAAAAGCAATCATATCGCACTCAACAAGCGATTCTCAATTGCCATATATTTACTACTAGTTACACACCCATACCGATGGAGACAGTTTATGTCAGCCTCGGGTGTTAACATAATAAGTTTGCGTGCGTTCTGTTTGTTCTGAGTCGGTTTGTCGCCACGTGTTGGTATTTGGGTGAGTGGATATTGTGCCAGGGCACCCACCATTCCTGCGAGAATAAAGCTCGGTTTCGTGATGGCATGCCAGCGGTAATAAACATGGAAATAAAATTACCTATTCGATAATAAAAACAATATATTGAGACACTAATTGAGGCAATACAAATGCTGCCATTATATGGCTAGTGCTCGTATATTTTGGTTTGGTTTGGTTAAAAGCGTTTAATAGCCAAAAAAAAGGCAGCAGGAAAAGGATGTAGGGTTTGCCTTCAGGGTTGGGATTTTTGTCGTTACCATGCTACCTGGTGGACAAACTGGAACCTCAAAGGAATCTATTCAATCTATTTCATTTCGATTGAAAATGGCACAGCTTTCCGACAAGGACATGCGTTTTGGAGTTTCTCAACAAACGTGTCTGTCGGAGTCCAAATGCTGTGCTGTGATCGGTTTAATTTCAGCTGTAAAACTAGGGTGCAGCTTGTATTTACGTCTCAAATTTAACAAATCTACTGTTAATGTATGATGATCAATGTTTCAGGGCAAGTGTTTTAAAATTCTACAAAGTTTCATGGATACCCCAATGACCAATCACAATATGTGAAGTTTAAAAATAATAAAAATAGTGTTAATCCAGCGGACTATATAATGATTTGAATTTAAAGCATAAATAAAAGTCTCAGCTCATCTGCGTGATTGAATTATTGGCTGTTGAAGTTAGCATTTTAAGCAACATGAAAGCCAACAAAACATTCGCTTCAAATATGGCATACTCCTTGAAGAATAAGAAGAAAAAGAAGATGTGTACATTTCGATCACTAAACGTTATACTGAAACAGAACATTTTTGCTGGTATTGGTAGGCTCTATGTGTATCAGAGTGGGAAATCAATCTGGTATGATGCAACTGAGTAACTCTTATCAGATTTTCATACCAGACGCACGACGATAACATCGAGATACGTAATTATGATGCTTCTAGTTTCCGAATGATGTTTCTCCTACTATTCATATCAGATGCTTCTGTATTTTTCCTTAAATGCAAGCTCACATCTCTGACAGGAATCTTTCAGAATGCTGTCTCATCGTATATCAACAACGAGGGCCCGGTGTCTATGAACCTTGGGTAGAATAATGGATCCTTTCTCAGAAAGTAGCACTGCTTCCTTCGGCTTTTTAATATAGGGCGAGTTATATCAACCCGTAAAGAGGCAGAAAATATGAATATATCCTACATCAGACAGACGCGGGGGACGAGAACCAGATCCTTCGAGCTGTTAACATATCAGCATCTAGACAATGCGCCTTGTCTCGTATAACGTATCAACATATTGTCCGCCCGCTATGGCTGCTACCTCTTTTCCCAAACCCCATCTACACAGGAACGGGAGCTTTCCGAAGAAAAGAAAAAAAAACAACAACCTATCCTTCGTCTGTTTTTAGCATCTTTCTGACAGCCCAGCCAACATCCGTCGCGCTATCGCCGTCACGCCCCAAATGGAAATGGATTCCTGTGTATGTACGTACCCATACATACATATGAATGTAAGCAAATATTTTAGCATTGCAGCAAATCTGTTGATATGCTTGCATTAGAGGAAGGCAAAAAGTAAATCTACTCCTCCTGATAGAGTGGCGGCTGAAGGGATTGGCGCAAAAACTAAGACTTCCTTGTTTAAAGGAGAGTTCTCGTATTTACACAGTTACTCAGCGGGATGAACAACATGGGCAAATACGAGTGAAGTGAATCATGTAACGGTTTTCTGACACGATTTAACAAGTGATCCTCATCATTTCACCTGTGTATTTGCGTAATATACATGGTAAATGGGATATTAATGCATTTGAAATTTTCATTTTCGTACTCATTGTGTATTGAATAGCATGAACATTAGCCTGCACAGAAAAAAAAAAGAATCTCAACAGGCGTAGAAAATTTCCCCTCGTTCCAAACCAAAGGAAGCGTAAACAACGAAAGTGTTTGCAATCTTTCATGCGCCATACAATAATGTTTGCAAAAATTCATACACTAGGCTAGATTCAGGCGTTGTCTGGCTTAAATTTACTAGAAATATCCCATTGATGTAGAAGGAGATGTTCGCTCATCACCATGAGGCACCAAGAGTGAACAACAATGTTTTTGGCTAGAATGAAAGATATGAAGAGAAAGTTTCGATAGTTCCGCTAGTGTGCGGCAGGCTTGGAAATATAGCAGATGTCTTAGGAAAATTGAGCGAAAAGGGGCATGTGTACAGTGGTACTCGAACCAACGACATTTTTGCCTAACATCCCACTGCGGAGCGAACATCTCCTTCTACATCATAATCGTTACTCCTCGCACGGAGAATATATAACATAACAATTAATGAATATCCCATTGTTTTCTGCCAAATCTAACGATTCCTTTATTAGCATTTTAGCATAAAGGAAACGTTTTCATTATGGTACAATATTTCAATATTTCTCGATTTGGCGACAACAATAGCATTGATCTTGATTGACAGGGGTCCAAATCTGAGCAACTCAGCCTCTCATCGATGTTGGGCAGTAGTGCTTCTAGACAGTTGAAACTTGCTAGCTCTCACCAGTGGGTAGTATTTACTACAGGGTCGTGTTTTCCAACTTACCAGGTCTTTTACCCGCCCCAAACACTCACAGGTACTCCCCAGCGAATGTGGAAACATCAAAAGAAAGAACCACGTTCCCACTGGTTTTGAACATGCGCAGAAGAAATAACATGATCAGCTTTTAAACAAAAGTGGTTCAAAGGCCTTCAAGAATCAATTTTTCAACTCTCCCTCAGAGGACGAGGCTATATGGCTCCTTTAAGAGCCCGAACAGAGCGAAACACGTAGCAAGTGGAACCTCATTGAACCAGGGATCGGACGGCCCACGGCCGCAGGTTATAGTTGGACAGTCCACCGACATCCTGTCGTCAACGATGGCGTTATCTACAACCACGATTGGAAAAGTCCTTTAATTTCGCAAAATTTCGTCTTGGTTTCGGCTTTCCAATATGGCCGCAGTGAAAAATCAGCCACTTTGTCTCCATACAAAGGCTCTCCAGATAATGGTTTCACCCAACAATGGCTACTCCCGACACAGGATCTCCCGACAATGGAAGATGTGGCATCCTTTTTGTACAGTATCGGTCCTGATCCGTTCAAATCCCAGAAAGAGGCTCCGGGAGGTGGGCCGTGTGGTACCTCAAGCGCAGAAGAGAAATTTGACGGTGAATGTAAGCTAATTGGCCAATTTTTTGTCGGTTAAAGCTTCCTGCAGGAACAGATACAAAAGAAAAAGGGGCCTTGATGGACACTAGCAACTTGTATGGACTTTTGATTTTAACGCTATACAATAGTTTCTTTTTAACGATTTCAACGTTTATACTTGCACGATTAACAACTTTTCGGACTTGTCTAAACACTACGTACTTTTACTTTTAATACGGATTCTTACACTGCCTAAAACTCTCTCAACAGGAAAAAATATTTGACGTCACGCATTACTTTTTCTTCTGAGATTACAACCGAAAAGCAAGGTTCTTGAGTGCGGCCGAGATTATATGCATAACTGTGTAAAATTGGAGCACAAACATCGTGCCAAACCACGAAGTTTGACATTTCACAAACAGCAGTGCCATCTATGTTTGATATTTTTATGGATATGGGCAAGCGTTAAAGTGTCAGTTCAAACCACTCCAGTGAACAACCGTGAGGCTGGGAGTTTAAGATTAATGATACTCATTTATACTCATTTGTGGTTGGGTATAGACTCTTGGATGAAAGTTTGGCGAAAACTGCACGATAGCTTATTAAAAACGACGCATCTTATAAGATAAACAAAGTTTTGAACGAAAAAATGTCAATCTCCAGGTTTCTGATATTTAAAATCAACTCCTCGGCCAACTCAACACCCACCCATGCCTCGAGCTCCAGTTTAACCGTTGAAGGGAGCTTAAAGTTTCCAGGATGAACCACGGGGAGGTGAACTACTTCCACACCGAAGCCTAAGTATCCGCTTCTGTACCTAGGAGTAGACTTCGAATCAAACGATCCATGGCTATCCAGCGCCAGCCTCACAGTTAGCTAATAATCCGCAGATCACAATCCACTTGATCGATCCATATTGCCCGTTGTTCCTAGTAGTCTTGTCGTTCGGCACTTTTAGTACGTGTCTGTCGGAAGGCTTCAGATTTGAGACAGACGTTGAAAAGAATGGATGGTCTTGACCGTGTGCGAACAAACGAGTGGAAATTAAAATGGAGCCTTCCGACAGTGTCCAGATCATGGTAGTCTACTATTTTCCTCGGTGTGAATAATCGAAGCTTCTCTCAGTAACTTGGTACTCGCAATCATTTGTGGTCATAGAGAGCTACTGGTCAATTCACTGTCTATTGGATTTTTAAATTTGTTATGCGATGAACTTTGTTCAAAGTTCAAAGTAAGCACGATTTTCTCCCATAATATTTGTATCTCTCTACTGGTAACGTTGTGCGATAACAAATAAGCCCAAATACACGAATTTGTCCACCTCCTCAATTTGATCACCGTTGATCTAAACTCGATATGTGAGGTTATTTTTATCTTCTCGCGAACCTCTTGATTGTTTTTTACCCTTCTTACATCAATAGAAGGGTATTAAGATCGCTTGAAAACTCGACTTTTTATCCGAGGCCCACAGGGCCGAGTGTCATATACCATTCGACTCAGCTCGACGAACTGAGCACATGTCTGTGTGTATGTATGTGTGTGTATGTGTGTGTGTGTGTGTGTGTGTGTGTGTGTGCGTTACAAATAATGTCACATCGGTTTCTCAGCCATCTGTGAACCGATTTCAGTTCTGTTGACGGCAAATGGAAGCTACAACATTCCCATAGAACGCTATTGATTTTTTTTTCATTCGGACATTTCGTTACGAAGATATGAACGAAACAGTACTTGAAGGCCTATTATAATAGTAATCAAACAGTTTAGTCTCCGATTACATACTGAGCTATTTGTGTACCGATTTTAGTTTTGTTGGTGTCAAATCAAAGCTATGATATTTCCAAATAACTGGTCAAAATTTCATTATGATTGGATAATTCTTCATGGAGATATGACCAAAACAATACCTGAGAGCACATAATTGTGAGATGACAATATACTCGTTGCAGTGCAAAACCGAACAAGACCAATCACACCAATCGATGCCGCTTGCATTCTATTGTGTCGTATCTGGAGCGCTGTATAGCACATACAGCGGACTAGCCACACTATGCTACTGTATAGAATTAGAGCAGCATCGATTGGCTCGAGTGGCTGGTTTTCAACTGCAACGAGTATATTCGAAAATTACACAAAGTCTCCATTTACTATTTTCAACGAATATGTACTTATTTAAGCATCTTGAATCCATATCGATAATCAAAATTGAAGCTCAGGATTGAAGCTTTGTTAACGCCAAATTAAAGTTATAAAATTTCCAAATAAGTGTTCAAAATTTCATTATGTTAACTTCCCTTTTTTTACTTTAAGTTTGATTTTTAATTATTTCTAGCATTAACATAAACTGATTTTTTGAACACTGTTAATGTCATTTTTCACTATTCATTATGTTTTATTAATTGAACATATGAAAAATTGAATATCTTCGTAACTTCCGTCTTTTACCCTTCTTACATCAATAGAAGGGTATTAAGATCGCTTGAAAACTCGACTTTTTATCCGAGGGTCCACAGGGCCGAGTGTCATATACCATTCGACTCAGCTCGACGAACTGAGCACATGTCTGTGTGTATGTATGTGTGTGTGTGTGTGTATGTGTGTGTGTATGTGTGTGTGTGCGTTACAAATAATGTCACATCGGTTTCTCAGCCATCTGTGAACCGATTTCAGTTCTGTTGACGGCAAATGGAAGCTACAACATTCCCATAGAACGCTATTGATTTTTTTTCATTCGGACATTTCGTTACAAAGATATGAACGAAACAGTACTTGAAGGCCTATTATAATAGTAATCAAACAGTTTAGTCTCCGATTACATACTGAGCTATTTGTGTACCGATTTTAGTTTTGTTGGTGTCA
This sequence comes from Aedes japonicus, assembly GCA_034211315.2. Lineage (NCBI taxonomy): Eukaryota > Metazoa > Arthropoda > Insecta > Diptera > Culicidae > Aedes > Aedes japonicus. The sequence goes on along the minus strand of JASCZW010000680.1, from coordinate 106,713 downwards.
AATCAAAGCTATGATATCTCCAAATAACTGGTCAAAATTTCATTATGATTGGATAATTCTTCATGGAGATATGACCAAAACAATACCTGAGAGCACATAATTGTGAGATGACAATATACTCGTTGCAGTGCAAAACCGAACAAGACCAATCACACCAATCGATGCCGCTTGCATTCTATTGTGTCGCATCTGGTGCGTTGTATAGCACATACAGCGGACTAGCCACACTATGCGACTCTATAGAATTAGAGCAGCATCGATTGGCTCGAGTGGTCTGGTTTTGAACTGCAACGAGTATATTCGAAAATTATACTTAGTCTCCGTTTACTAAATTCATGTACTTATTAAGCATCTTGAATCCATATCGATAATCAAAATTGACGTTTAGGATTGTCTAATAATTCATTCTCTGGACTGATTATATGAAATTTCTAAAATTTATGTAATCTCCCCTCTTATATAATTAACATAAACAGGCTGTTACAGACTATTAATGGCAATATGTTAATCACTTGGATGAACAATACGTTCAGGATTGACAAATAGTTAATTTTATAAACTGAATGTATGACATATCGAATGTTCCTGGATCTTCCTGGGATTTCTAATGAAAATATCTATCTAGTACATTATTGGCCACATTTGAGTTCGTTATTCTGGTGAAGTGTAAGAAGGGTTCAGTCTCACCATCGGTGGATTAATGCGGGTTTTTTTTTTCATGTATTTGGTTGTCAAAGCATTAGGGCCTAAAAGCCTGAAAAGTTGGACAGACTTCCTGTAAAATCGTTCATTTCGTGTTTTTCTCAGCGCTCGGAACCACCTCCAGCATCTTATCGTTACTCTTTTCGAGATTTGAACGAATTCGATAGTGTCTCGGAAACTCTAACGACAGACATCATTTGATCTATTGTTGTCTTGACCAACCGCATCAATTTATCTGGAAATTCATATATTACTCTACTCGATCCAGTCAGCATTAAATAAGCTATCAAGCCCTGTCGATGTCAACAAGTAGGAAACGTCGTCTTTATCAGGTTGGGAGTCCATTTAAAATAAAATAGTACTGGAATCGGCTGCATAAGGGTTGGTCTAAGTTGGTGTCGGCCGATGGTTGGTTTGCACCATCTTCTTTGAGTTAAAGTTTACAGGGTGACTGGGAATTTCTGTCAAGTATATGGTTATGAAAATGAAAAGCTTGAATTTAAATTTTCTAGTTCCTGTTTGGTATATCTTAATTTAGTTTGGGTCCTCCTTTAACTCAGTGGGTAAAGCCACGGCAACAAAGCCGCACCATACTGGAGGTGGCTGGGTTCGATTCCCGGTCTGGTCTATGAAAGTTTCGTTAAGGAAAATTGCTTGACTCCCTGGGCATAGCGTACGATTGTACTTGCCACACAATCGTACTAATGTAAAAATGGTGCTTGGCTTCGAAAGCTCTCAATTAATAACTGTGGAAGTGCATTTAGAACACTAAATTGAGAGCAAGCAACAAGCTAATTGTGAAAGCAATGAGCTTGAAATGCTAGAGAAGAAGAAGAAAATATCTTACTTATGTTCAGTTTATAATTTTTTCCATTTGCCATAATTGCCAGACGCATGCATTGTTGGAAAGCGTCACAGCTGGTACGCACGATGTCTTGAGGCATGTCATTCCATACTTTCACCGAACGTTTCTTAAAAGTTTCCATAGTTAGTCCTTTGGTAAACCCCAGTTTACCCAGCATGAAGCCCAGCGCAAAGACGTCGAGAGGATTCAAATCAGGTGAAGAGGCAGGCCATTCATTCGACGAAATAATATCGGGAAAATTGTCCTCACACCAAACCTGTCTAGCTTTCGCATGGTGGGCGGTGCAGAGTTTTGTTGGGAGCAGTGTGTAGTATTCCTGTAATGTTTCATGACGAAAAACATTCTTCAATACATTATCGATGTTATATTTACTATTGGTTTAAACACCAAGTTCCATGTACAGCAATGAAACCCTCAAAGTTTTGGACGAACATCCTCAAACCATTACTTTGGAAACTTTCCGGGACCATTGGACAGCTAGTTTAGCACGAAGAATATCAGAAAGATGTGCTGCATACATCCGGTCCTTTTTTCTGGTTGTGATGATCCTGTAGCAGGAAACATTTTATCGTCCAAAAACCTAATTTCACAATCAACGCTCCACTTGAGCAGTCATCTTTCCATTCTTGCAATCTACTGCTTTTCAGTCAAACCACACGTTGGTTTTTGTTTGGATTCAGTCCAAGGTCGTCTTTCGCAATACTTCTGATCGTTGTCTCCGACATTGCCAGTTCATTGGCCATCTTTCAGCCAGACTCACCAGGAGTCCGCCAAATTCGCTCTCTCACTCCTTTGATAGCTTCGGGACATCGACAGTGCGTTAACGGCCAGGTCTGGGAGGTATTTTTGAAGAACTGGTTTCTATGTAGCGTTTGATGGTGCAAAAGATGAATCTTTGGTTTATTCTGAGTGGTTTCAATTTCTTTAAAATAGTAGCCGGTCCAAATGCTTCAAAAACATACTTATCGCAATCTCCCTTTTTGCCATCATGATAACCACGAGTCTCACAAACAAATGAAATTCAAAACAAACTTGCAACTCATGTTAACATATGAATACACTGTAAAAAAATATGAAAACATGTCTGGTGATTAACCAAAGTTACTCATGTTTTTAAAATCACTGTCAGGAATTACCACTCGCCCTGTTTTTCATATTTGGGCTGCTTCAAACTCAACAGCGCCAAAGTATTCCAAACCGTTCCAAATTTATTTATAATGTTTATTTATACCGATTTATAAGAACGAACGACTTATGTACTTTCAACTCAGGCAGGTCATATGTAATTCCAAAAAATTTCAAATATTAAAAAATAAATACAAATTCCGTTTAAATTTTGCTTATTCTAACCCGTAAGCAATCACAAGTACATTATTAACCCATAAAATTTAAACTGCGCTGTGTGATGAATTAGTATGAAAAACAGTTATCATTGAATACATTTCATTTGAATTTAGCAACTGTTCTAATTGCCGTTGGGCAACAATTTGCACTTTTACATTATGTCATATTATATTGGCGGCATCTGCACACTTATTTATAATGCCTTTAAAAATAGTTTCTCCCAAGAAATCGAAATAATTTCACGTTAACCTTTTCATTCATTATTGATCCTCAAATAAAACTTTTCAAGTTTTTGAACTCATCCAGGAAGTCAATCGGAATGCACTTCGAAGTTCACATGACCGCAAAACTGAATTAATGTTTGAATCGTTCTTTAAGCCATCCCCGATTTCATTCAACTCACTTGCCCATTAGATTAAGGACTTCCAGCCATACAGAACTAATCGACTCACGGGCGGCTAGTCGGTCGAGAAAACTGGAGGAGGTGGGACCATCCTAGATGTTAAATACCTCTGGGACACGCTGCAGCCTACCCCCAATGCGGAAGGATGCAAGGAAAGATAGAATTAGGCGAGGTAAAATTTGGTTGCTGATCGATCCGCAGAACTATATTCATGTCTACGGTTTAAGACGGCAACGGACGTATAACACACAAGCTTATTATGACAAATTATAACAGTATCGTTTCAACTGCACAGTCGCAAACTAGCTGGTCCAAAGAATATCGTCCGATAGTGATAGGCCTGAAATGTTCCAGAATCAAAATCACGGGTGACATTATTGAAACAAAGCTGCTGCAGGAGAGGGACTTGTCAGCGCTTACTATGTAACCGGCGTTTGTTTCAACAAATAAAAATGCACATTGGCTACCATGATTACCACAGTAACCCAAAAACAAACTTGAAGGGAAAGGACCAGAATATTGGTGGTGTGAGAAATTTGGCCGCATTGCAAAAAAAATGTCAAGCTAAGGAGCCAGTGAAAAAAAGTCGGCCGGAGAGTATAGGATATACTGTTGGAAAAACTGCGTATGGCGGATGGTAGTATCCTCGTGGCAAACAAGATAGATGACAAAGATCGTACCACCTCTAAGAGACAAACCTTGAGTTGATTCCGGAGCAAACCCAGCAATCCTGGCAGCACGGTTATCGCTATAGCAAGCAGTTGAACGAGTTGTATAAGCTGCAGCAGAAGAGCTCACCGTCGCTTGCGTGCTCAATCCAAGCATCAGCGAATTGGAACTGGAATTAAATCGGACATTTACAGACCAATAAAGGAAACATCGTTTTAAGGATCACGTTACACTCATCGTTTACCGACGATGCGGAAGGCGCACCAAACCACAGAGGAAGGCGCTGCAAAAGATCAAGGAGTGCCATTGCATGATCTAGAGGCAGATTGTCAAAAAGCTTGATAGACAACAACTGGAATTTCAAGAACAAAAGCTCCGAAACATCTTGAAGCTGTTGTTTAAGAATCCGAAACTAGCATCTTCAACTACAAATTTGTGTCCCAAGCTAAAGCTCATATGATTCTTACGCTATGGATTCAAACCTAGTTTGGAATGTGAACTACTGCTAATATATTTTAACATTTGTGTTTCTGTTATCAATAGTTGGTCATAAAATTCTATGTTTTACTCACCACAAATAAAAATTCCAAAACCATGTCTGACGTCCTATCACAACCAACTAAGCAATTTAAAGTTTAGAGTAGTATATAGTTGAGCATTTCGATAACCCTTGCATAACACAGTTGATATTGTGGATGACTTGTTTACAAACACTTCAAACAATGGAAATAGTACTTGCAAGCATTTCAACAGCGCAAACAAATAATCAGACCAGTCCATTACGATTCAAACCACACCCATCCACACAGCTCCGATTCCAGACGGGTTTGCACTTTCAATTCCACTCCAACCCCCTTTCAAACTAGTCACAAACCATAACACAAAGCATGTTCCCCACCCTCTGGATACAGGGGGACGGCAGTGTGGGCACCAGAAACGGATTATTACAACTGTGCTTACATCAACGAGTGCCCCAGTCTCTGCTTCGGCGTCCGAAGGCAAGTAAGAAGGATTAGCTCATGTTCAGCGTCCATCTCGGCACCCGACCAGATTGATGGAGAGTGAAGAAAGTGTAGAATTGCGCCATCAACACTATGGCAGGGTTGGCCATAGTAGGACCTGGAATTCTTCCATCGCAGCAGTTGGTTCTCATCCTGCTTCCTTAGTCAAACAGAAGCACATGCGAAATGATTGATTTAAAATGCAAACAGATACCATCCTTTCCATGATTTATGGCTTTAAATGTAAGGCGAATCTATCCGTCCGAAGTCGTTGCAATTCCAATATTTGCCTTCATTCCAGAAACGTCGCTAGTCGGTGCAAATGGAGAAGTTTTCGTAACTCAAACCAGCTGATTGCGTACATCCGATTCAATTAATTTATGAAATCAATTTTCTCAACTTCGTCTCGAAGACCCTGTTGTTCCCCCGAGAAAAGTAGTGGAAACTTCGGCCATTAAACGTCACCACTCTTGTATTAATTTGCAACAAAACCATTCCCCGTGCTCGGAATTTGTTTTGCTTACAGATATTCCTTTGAATATGCAAAAGTCCAGAATTAATTAAAAAAGGGCGACACACTCTACCCCGTTGCCGAAGATCCATGCTGGGAAGTAGTCATCGTGCTCACTGGGCGTTGAGTTTCACCATGTTACAACGACTGGTGTATCGCCAAATCCATAAATTTATTAGTTTTATTGGAGCCCATGTTATCTTTGTTATCATAAAAGCATTGTGCAGCTACGAACTCTGATGAAGGCAGAACTCAGGGCCCTGGAAACACCAACTGTGCAATCGGGACTATTTCTTGACCCGGCAAGGCGAAAGGTGAAGCTCTAGTTTTAAGCTTTCGTGGCACATAAATACACAGATAAAGGCACGAGAGACGCTAGTCGAAAAATCAGCTCGAAGCTTATGGAAAAGAAGAAGGTGGTAGAGCGCGAATGCGGACACACTTTTAAAATTGGTTCGAGAGTTTGAATCTGTGCTAGAGTCCTGTTCAGCGCACAGTGATTCCGCAAGGCGGTGAGAAAGTAGAATAATTCCATATCAATATGTTTAAATATTGTTTTGTGACCAACGGTTTAGAACCGTGAAATGAGAGCAGCAACCAAAGGCGAAATGAAGACCATTTCTCTTCATTGCACAGAGAAAAAACTCATGGTTGTAATTTACAAGCAGGCATAAACAACGCCTGATCAACTGATTATAAGTTTAACAGTCGTTACACACTTAGAAAATTTTACAGTATTCGGTAATTTTTACCGAACTTCAACAGCTGAACGTTCGGTAATCGAATTTACCGGGTTTCGTGATATTTACAGTATTCCGGTAAAGAAATTACTGAACTTGTCAATTTACCGAAATCCGTTAATTGATTACCGAACTGTTAGTGTTGAAAGTCGTAAAAATTACCGAATATGTAAATGAGTTAAATAAAACCTGGCTATTTATTTTTTCATCTGGTACAATCCTTTTGTCATTATTGTAATCTCTCTTTTGGTTTTGTTTTCCCTCTATTTGTTAATTTCTGGATGTTCTTTCGTGAATAATCAACAAATCTGTTTTTCAATGTACGGCCTAAAGGACTACCAATATCCAATAAAAAATACCAAAAACTATCTGGAAAACTTTTCAAAGACAACAATTATTTCCTTCTATAAAAGCTTCCAGACCCACTGTTGAGCGGAATGGCAAAGAAAACTGCTGGAGCGATATTGTTCAAAAAGAAATACGAGAGCTGCAGATAGCAAAACACGAAAGGGAAATTCAGTGGTGAAAAAAAAAATGCCGGAGCAGTGCACGGCTGTAAACGAACAAAGTTGTTTGTGAATGGTAATTCTGGAATAGAAATAGGGTTGCAGGATGTTTTGTTTTTCAGAGTCAAGAAATTTCCAATTAAAAAAAATCTTACTCCACATGGAGAATCGAACAAAGCCTCCTCCAGCATGGGGTTGCTTTGGAGCTACGCCTTGCTAACTGACTGAGCATTGGCAGGATCCAAGCATCATCCCTTGGTGATCGAACTTGTGTCTTTTTTATTGGGTGCTACGTAAGCCTCATTCGCAGGTTTCGTTTCATACAGATTTCATAAGTATTACTAACCTGGTTCTAAAACATACAATTAGTCCGTATTTATTGATAACCGACTTGTTTGAGCCACACCTCATATGTATTATGTGTAAACGGTCTATTTTGATACTTACATAAGCCTATACCGCCCTGACTCAAATAATAATTGAGACAAGTAGTAGACAATGATGATGATGATGATGATGATGATGATGATGATGATGATGATGATGGGGAAGAGAATCTCCTTCCTGAAACAAGTTCACACTGACAGCACTAGAGTCGAGCCCTTGATTGACAGAATAAACCCAATAGATGGGGTCGAAGAGCCTGCCCTCTTTCCACGAAATGTTACAATAGGGAGGAGCCAGGTCCATGCTCCTTGTCCAAATTGTTCTACTTGGGTACCCTGATGGTCCCTCCTTTTCCCTGTTATATTTTATTTAATATTTAGTATGTTTTGTTGTGGTCATGAGATTGCTTACCTTGTGTTAGAAAATTTGGCTGATAGTAAAATTGGTAAGGATTTAATACCGTTCATTACTTATTGCTTTATATGTTGTACACGGCGGGACAATTTAACTCAATTTTGAATCGTTTTTCACTCACTTTTGTCAAAAGTGGAGTCACTCATTTATGAGTAAATGTGACTGGGATTGACAAGTTGACATATCTAAAACATCGATCTGATTTAAGTGGGTGTCTTAGATATGTCGACTTGTCACATTTACTCATATATGAGTGACTCCACTTTTGACGAACGTGAGTCAAAAACGATTCACAATTGAGTTAAATTGTCCCGCCGTGTAGTGTCCAGGTTGTCTTCACGCTGTGCAATATGGTAGTTCTCGCGGTCATGGGATAGGGAAGACAACAAGAGAAAGGAGCGAAAGCATTAGTAATTGGTAACATGCTATGCGCATGTGAGATTTTCATGATGACATACTCTTAACGGCTGTTCAGAATGGTTCAACGGATGCATATGAGAAATCATTCCCGTTGAATTACTACTCGTTTACTCAAAAAAAATTATACTACGTGCTATATTTTTTGAATATCAGGGCAATGATCTTTCATCGATAGTGATCATTGCAGGCTGTCCATTTGGTTCAGGCACTTTTGAACGTTGATGTGGCAGCCTATTCACACATGAAATCTGCCGCGACCAACTCAGAAGAAGGAGCCCATATCCCTTTCTGAACCGAAGGGCAGGGCTTAGACAAATAGTAGACAATGCCTCAAAACCTACATAAAATTTCAAATGTTGCTTGGGGTTCGTACACGAGCAAATGCTGCAGAAATGTCGCGAAGTCATTAAAGAAAGTGGACACCTGTTTCTCGAAGAAAAATATTTGTTTTCGACTAAATTCATAAGTTTGCTTTATATAAATAAAATCAACATACACATGGCCAAATTCACGTGAGTTTGGATAGTTACTTCTCCATTCTCTTCTCTCTTAAAACTTCCCATCAGATTCTGCACAACTTTCTCCAACTTTTCGTTGTGGAGCAGACCAAATTTTCATAAAGCAGTCAACAGAAGTTGCCTCTCTTTCATTTTTCTTAAGATGCCGCTTAATTATTGCCCAGTATCTTTGGAAAGGATGCAGTTCAGAGCAGTTTGGGAAATTTTGGCATTTTGCGACAAAATCGTTTTTTTTTTCCTAGGTATAAACAAAATAATAATAGGTAAACGTTATGTACTTAGAAAATAGTATATATACGGCAGGTGGCGAAGGTTTTCTTTAAGTCGAGTTATTAGTACGAGACACTGAAGAAGTCTGCACATTGTAGACGAAATACGCGTATCTGTCGACTTTTTCCTTCTTGAGCATATCTAACGTAGCTAAAGCGTAGTTAGCAGATCCCATTTCTAGCCAAAACAATTCAGCATGCGATGCTTTTGTTATATTTGTTTAATTGCTATGATAGGTTATGTTTTGTTATAATGAGTAGATGCCATTTTTTGATGCATTCGTTTCTGTTATGTCCACCACCGTTGATTGAAATATGAAGAACTTCTCAAGCCATAAGAGCAAATGGCTGGCCACACCAAAACCTGTTTCCCAAATTTTTCGGTTTGTATGTATCGTACATCATCAGGCACATCTGTCCTCTACTATGCGTTGAAAAATTGCGGCCCTGTAAGTGGACTGCTATGCAATTTAACGTACATCTTGTCGTCGATCAAAATACACCGGTTTGGTTTTTGGAAGAGAACGTCATACAAGTTCCGTGACCATTTCCTCTCCTTTCGATTTCCCAAAATTTGGCTTCACAATGGCCCAATATTACAATTGGACGAAGTTTAGGGGTGAGGATACCAGTTCTTTGGTACAATGTTGACGTTGTGTCCTGCATACCACTCCTGAGCAGACTTACCATAATAGCAAGACGCCAAATCAGGCCAGCCAGAACTTTTTGGTCTTGAAATGATCGTCAATTTTGCCACGTTGTAATGCGGTATAAAACTCAAGACCAACAAGCGGCGTGAAATCTGTTTTGACGTTTCATCCATAACCACGCATTCAAATTTTGTCAGCAATTGAAGGCACGAAGATGTCCATCAATAAGAGTCGTGCCATATGTTACAACTTGAATCTGGTGGTATCCGAAAGAATTATTCGCTATAGACTGCAAGAATCAGGATTGAAGAGCAAGTATGCAAGTCGGCGTCCTCTACAGTGTGTCTCACAGTAGGTGTCACCTTTTTTCAGTCTTTTGGGTTTATTTCAGCTGGGTTATTTTAACAGCGGAATTGCTTATAACCGTTTTGAGTGTATTCTTTTGACAGCTTATCGCTGAAGATAGAAACGCGAATCCGTTTGTTTATATATATCAGCTACTATGGAAGCCATAAGAAACAAACCATTAAAAGTGAGTAAGCATTTTTTTTCGTACCTTAAAACGGTTCAAGGAAACTGGAAATGACCATATTCAACATAAAGGAGGTGCCAGACAAACTGCCAGAATGAAGAAAAAAATCAAATGTGTGAGGGAGCGAATAAGACGTAGTCAGGCCGTATCTGGCCGTAAATTTAGCAAATGTCCCAGTGGACACCTGTTCAATAAACAAGCTCCTCAGCCATGATCTGGAATGCAGGCAGTAGAAGAAGCAACGAGATCACAGGTTGACTGAGCGTCAAAATCAAGCCAGGGTCAAAAGAAGCAGAAATCTTCTGGTTCAGCACGGTGACGGCGAGATTTTATTTTTGGATGAAAAGCTTTTCCTCCTTCAGGACAGCCATAATCAACCAAATGATCGTGTGAACGGCAAATGTTTTGCCAATATTCCAAGAGATAAACTAGCTGTAGAACGCTATCAGAATGTATAAAAAATCATGGAATTGGGCGCCGTTTCACAAAATGGAAAAATTCGACTTCTCTTCATAGAACCTAATGTAAAAATCAACACTGAACATTACATCGAGCAGGTTTTGAAGAACCATCTGCTTCATGGGAATACACCATATTCACCACTGCATGGGAATACACCATATTGTTTCCAACACTCTCAGCTCCAGCTGACAAGGCAAAGAAGACACAAGCGTGATGCGCGGAAAATTTGCCCGATTTCATCACAAGCGAAGAATGGCCTGCATCTTCACCGGATCGCCACCCACTTGACTTCTTTGTTTGAGGTTATATGCTTCAACATATAGGCCCTTCAAAAGAGCTTACTTTCGATCGATTCAAGAAACATTTGGTTGATATTTGGAACCAAATTCCTCAGGAAATCGTGCGTGCAAGCTGTGATGAGTTTACAATGTGTTTGCGCAAAGTTATCAAAGAAAAGGGCGAGAGATTCGAATTGAATTAATATGGTTTATTTTTATAACAGGTATCTTTAAAATGAAAAATAAATGCTATGATTCAAACAGTTAAACATCGATTCTAAGAAGCTTAAAAATTGAGTCGGAGTGCTGCTGGCTGAACTCGTTTGTCTCTTCTCTTGCTCTTGTTCCACAGCACCAGTTGTAAGCTAGTTTTCTGGCGGATTGATGCTTCAACAGCAAATAGCAGGTTGGCTTGACCTGAACTGATGAATTTATTCAAATATTGACTTAATTGGAGACATGAAAGTAACTTCTTCTCAAATTATTCTCGCTTATTTTAAAAATCAGAGTTAAATAGAGAGCTCGGTTTGTTTGACAGCGGTTGTGCAAAAACAGAGAGGAAACAAATGACAGTGCACGTGAGTTACTCGAGGTAGCTCAAACGCAACTCTGAAATAGCTCGTGATAATGAACTGTCTTGCCCCTTGTCATTCTCCGACAAATCCATATAACGGAGAGAAAAAACTATATTATTCGTATCGCTAAATTCTACAAACTATAAATCATAATGATGAATTTTAGGGGACGACTTATTTTTTAAAGGGTTTTCCTCATAGTCTTATCGGACATGAATGCGTATTTTAAGAAACGACTTTCATTTTCTTTTGGTTCTTTTATAAGTTGTTACATGCAAAAGTAAGTTTGCACAAAAAATTATATTGCAATGTTAGATTTATTATAAATAATTCGTTGAAAAACTCCAGGGGGTCGAGTATATTGTATCAAGCAAAAACATAAAAAACATACAGAAGGGTCAACCAATCTGCTTTTTTAATAGATTTGTGGAGATGACGAGAGAGATGAGTGGCTTTCAATTATTAAATATGAAAACTTTGATGACAATCTGCTTTAAAAAATAATTGCAACCCATAAATCTGCCCAGGCAGTAGGTCAACGGACGACCCTAATCGTATACCCCTTTTTCAGAGCATACCAGGCTCTAATCATAATGAAAGGCAACAATTATGCCCAGTTACACACTGCTCAGCCGGCAATATTATTCGATGGAAACTCTAACAGCCATCCAGCAACAGTTCAATAGCATTCGTATTCACAACTAAACCCTAGTGCTTGAAAACATTCTGAAAAGCTACCTCTATCCGTCCCGACCTCCCCCGTATCGATTGCCCCCGTCGTCGAATGAATCCCGTTTAAGCCAGCTCCGCTATTTTCCCGACTGTGTCCGTACCGAGTGGCAGAGCCTGCATAGCAGCAGAATGGCCATTGAATCCGTAAGCAGAGCACAATGCAGAAAAAAAAATAACCTAAACGAAAACACACTCTTTATCGTCCTAGATTTGAATTGTGAAAATGCTTTGTTGTAGTGATTATATGCATACAGAAGAAGGCAATAAAATGGTTTTATGTCCCGTCGTCCCTCGCTTGCGCATCCGATACTCGTCCCGCCTACATTAAATTGGATCAACCATTTGCGAAGATCCCTAGGTTGGTGTACAGTCTGTAGCTGACCAAGGCACTTTTTCTCGCTTTGCTGCCCGTCCGGTCAGTTCTGTTTCAGTATTGCACACACTCGGAAAAAGAGCACTCTGGCGAATCCCGGGAAGATTTAGTGCGCTAGATATCGGCGCAAAACACTTCATAAATCAGTTTATTAGTATAAATATTGATTTCCGGATCAGACTGCGTCTCGTTCATTCCTCGTCCCTGCATTGAATCTCGAGCACCGGCAATAAACGGAGGATTTTATTTCGTTCCTGGACTTCATAACTTATTAATTAGAGCCAGTCGATATTGCACGAAATATGGTGCACGCTTTTAGGCGGAGCTATTATTTTTCTCGCAAAACGACTCCAGCTCCGCCCAGCCAACTCCTCATTCCGGTCATTTGAAGGCCATGCTTGTTTTTATGTTGAAATCCAGGTCATAGGCGGCAACACTGCACTAGGCAATCTGGCACCGTTCCGTCGGCCGTCCGCGGTTTATCGCTCTTTAATGGCTGACCAAGTGTGCACCATCAGTCCATGGCCCTCGCTTCTGGAAGACGCGAAACTTGTGCAGTTGCCCCTAATCACAATGCTGCTGTGGTTGCGGTCCGGAAGTTTAGACTGTCGTTGCTCTACGACACGACAACAGGCCAGAATTCTACTAGTACGGCAGTCGGCGGTGGCAGCGGCTGCAATTAATTGACGCTGTTGGTGCAAAATGGAATTTCCCAGCTAGACCACGATCCGGCGATAAAGAAAAAAACACTCACCAGGGTAAAAATACTCAACAAACGAACAACTCATCGTCACGAAAAACTGCGAAAACTGTGCGGGACAGTGGCAAAAAAAGTGCACGCAGTACAAAATCAGATTACCGTCCAAATCTTATCTGACACCGCTTTCTGTGGTATTGTATTTCCGGGCAATAATTCACTTAGCATGCATTGTGAACGAATGAAATATTTTCGACATGATGGGCGCGACGTTAATTCAATTGTCACTTGCTGGCATGGTCATTGGAGCACGGAAAGACTGTTAAAAAGGATTCAATCACTGTGAAAATCTTCATGCTAGAGCCAAGAATAGACTTTGCGTTGGTAGTAGACTCTTTCAAATTTATTCCCTGCGAAAACTTTGTAATCCATTCGTATTTGCTTTTTTTTTTAAATTAAGGTAAAATTCAACGGAATAATAAATTACTTTCCGCACATCAACCGCTGCTTGAGGAAAACAATTTGAGGTCTTACTTAACGAAGGTGAAAGTAGCTTCGCATATTTATGCCACCCATCTGCCAGCATCTTATGTACTGTCACTTGGGGTTGAAAGGAACTCCACCCTTCCAGCCCATCAAGAGCCGGCAAAATTCCCACAGAAACGACACACACAAAAAAACCAAATCTGAGCTCAAATTAATTCGACAGGGTGAATTCTACTCACACTAGGGTTCACATCATACGCGCTCAAAATAATTAAGCTGTTTTGAGACGAGAAAAATCTCTGTGGTAAATTTAAAATAACATAATCCTATCCCATTCAGCACCCTTCGGGAAAGTTGATGAGCATCGCACACAAAAAAGTGAATAATGCTGGAGAGAATAAAAAATATTTGCATTTTGCCTAAGCTTTAAGTCTGTTCTTTGGAATCTCGAAATACCCAGACAATTCCCGCATATGTTGGCAACTTTTTTCACTCATAAATTTGAAGAGATTTTCGAATAAATTTACCAAAAACTCTTATCCTGCTTCTCTGCTTCTACGGCATCAAAAAAAAAGTAAAAAAGGGTGAAGCCATTTTTCAACAAAAATCTTAGCTTACGTTCCATTTTTGCTCTTGTGAAGCTTTCGAAAGGATCTAATTATGCCTCGTGATGACCCACTATGCATCCATCCCGAGCAAGGTCATGGTTAGTTTTGGAACTCCTGTTTACCTCGCGTGGCAGAGCAAATAATTAGATTCGCTGGCTGTTTTTTCCTGGCGTGATTCAGATACTAAAAAGCCAACGAAAACAAAGGAGGTACGAATAGTTTAATGATTCTGCAATTAGGTTTACACGGTAAGAGCGAAATACTCTGGAACCGATAAATTTCACCTAGACTTAATAATGTACTCGAAAAAAATGCAACTGACAAAAAATCATTTTTAGTCGGATATGTTGAAAACTCTCAGGAATTTAAAAAACACATACTAACAATGTTTTTGCAGAGCTGGTTTATTCAACCTCCTCTACTTTGCCAAATGCTCGCAGCTTAAACTTAACGCTACTCATCGAATCGTTTTTAAAGACCTTCCCTGTTTTCGGAGCTTGCCCTTCAGAATCGCCAGAATTTTTTCTAGTTTGGCAGAGTTGCTTCCTTCGGCAAAACAATCAAATCGTTGGCACCGGTTTCGCATAATGGCAGAATGCCAGATCCGATCAAAATAGAGTGTCACCATCGTGGATCCAGAGGAAGGGCAGCAGACGCTTCTGGAGGCATTCTTTTTCTATATATTTGGCCGTTGGTGGTGCCGGTAGTTATGTACAGCTTGCTGAATTTGCCGCATCCACAGATCGCATACCACACCTTCTACTTCTTGGCAAATGTGTCGACCTTCTTCTTCCGGAACTTCTTCGGAATAGCAAGACGGGACTTGCCGGCCAAAAGCTCCAGGCCACGGATTTGCTTGGTGTTCTCTTTAATGTACGTGTTGTCGTCCATTACGAAGCATTTTAGCTGCACCAACCACTCGCGGTACAGCTTCCTTGCACAGTATTTGGCACCGTATTCTGTTTATCGGTTCAGTTAAGCGCCTTCCTTACCTTGAAGACATGAAGTTCGGCCCGCTTAATTGTCTGCTGAGTGAACGAGACGAAAGAATTGACATTCTTGACCACGTCCCGAATCGAATAGTTCGTGTTGCACTTGAAGTAATCCCTCACCTTCTTTGCGATCACGGTGTCGGTCGTCTTCCCTTTTCTTCTCGAGCAGGACTGAATAACTTGATAACTGGCCTTGGTATTTATGAGTTCAGATTAAGAGGTAAAATACCTGATGATAGTACCATAAAATTGTTCCCGCAATGCTATGCGAATACCAAAATGAGGTAAGACAATACCAAAATACCTCTCAGCTATTCCAAGGTATCCAAAATAACAAGTTTGGTTGTTCGAGAGATATTTTGCTTGCAATTCTTAGGTATTTTGCTTAAGTATTTTACCTCTTAATCTGAGCTCTTTAATACCAAGGCCAGTTATCAAGATCAAAATTAGGTATCCATATGTTGTTGTCTCCTGCACGGGTTTCACTGCCAGATCGCCGCTGGATCGTCTGAGACTCATTGAACGATTTTACCACACGGGAAAAAGGTCGAATTGTCAATTCCCAGCTGTTTCGCGATTCACCTGTGGAACTGGCCTGGATTTTCCACGAACACCCATATTGTTATTTGGGATACCTGGGAATACATGACTGGTACTATTTTGGTATTGTTATACCTCAATTTGGTAATGGTATGCTTTTTAAAAACATAAATATATATATAGCTTCCTTGGTTGTCTGTCCGTAACGCTCAAGGTTGCTAAACAAGGGTGGGAAGATGGCAACACCAAGGTGTATATAAAAGGTGGGCACTTATATAAGATTGTATAGAAGAAGAAGAAGAAGAAGAAGAAGAAAAAAAAAGAACGTCCCATAAGAAAAACAGAATGTTCTGGAAAAAAGGAATGATCTGGAAGGGAAAAGAATGTTCTGGAAGGAGGACGAATGTTCTGGAAGCAAGAAGAATGTTCTGGAAGGAAGAAGAATGTTCTGGAAAAAAGGAATGTTCTGGAAGGAAAAATGAATATTCTGGAAAAAAGAATGATCTGGAAGGAAATAGAATGTTCTGGAAGAAGAAAAAAAATTTCTGGAAGGAAGAAGAATGCTCTGGAAAGAAGAAGAATGTTCTGGAAGGAAGAAGAATGTTCTGGAAGGAAAAAAATGTTCTGGAAGGAAGAAGAATGTTCTGGAAGGGAAAAGAATGTTCTGCCCAACTAACATTTTTCATTAGAAAAACGCTTCATTGGCAATACAGGTATACCTCGATATTAGTTTTTAGATCAATCTGTAGTTTTTATGCAATTGAGATTTCAATTGAGCAAGTTGATGTACGTACTATCGAGGTATACCTGTACGTATACAACGTTAAACTGAGTAATGGCTAAGTAGTGGTTGCACAAGCGCCCAGCAAATATTTTCACAGGCAAATCTGGCAAATCTACCCAGCTTCATGAAAATGCAAAAATAGTAGCTTTTGCACAGCCTTTAGAAAACCCGTCATGCGGTATATGTAATCGGTTTATAACCTAGGAAGCTTTTATCCAAAAATTATACAACTTATTACGTAACTGTTCTCAAAGACAGTACTTTTGAAACGCATATACAGCATATTTATTTGTTCATAGCAATTTCTATTTTTAGAACTGTGGCAAACAGCTTCTTATTGCTAGTCTTAACACGGTGATATAAACGCTTAAACATATTTTATAAACAGCAATCGAAAAAATATGTATGTCAAACACGGTTAACAATACTCGTGGACGATATTTACGGCAATGGTACTGTTTTACCGTAGTAAAGCGCAATTAACATTTAATGTTTATATAGATGTATATATCTATATATCACTTACCCGTGTACTTACCAGATTCGAACTCTGCACCTTTACCATAAGAACGGTGACTCTATCCTCAGATCCATATCAGCTGTGAGGAATTCCAGTACCCGTATTCAAAGTGCTCAAACCATATTTTAGTTTTAATAATGCTGAACAACAGTAATTGCTGAAGCTCTTTACGAAAAGGTTCATACTGTTTTGAAAATCAGTGTTACCGAGATTCTTATAATCTAAACATGATCACCATCTAATTTTCAGTGCTATCTGTGCCACGCTCGGATTCATTTGTTATAATTTTTTAAACGACAATTTCATTTATAACTGTTGTTATAGATTGCTATGATCTATATAGCAATGATTAATGCTATATTAATGGTACAATGATGCATAGAATGACAGTACTTGCCTATAAAAAATATTTGCACATTGTACAAACAGTTTCCCCCGAGTAAATCCTAACAAATAATGCAAATAATGCGTCCGCAGTCGACTAGACTAACAAATAAATGACAATCGTCAACACCGCCGACGGTTGCTACGATTTTCAACCAAAATTAAGTTGAAAATACTCAACCGTTCATTGCACGAAGAGAACGTGATGATTGAGTAGCTTCAACTTAAAATTGAGTTGTTTTGATCTTCAAATTAAAATAAAAACAAGTTAGGTTTGGAAATACAAGTTAACAATAGCTAATGGTCCTCATTAAATGTTCAAGCATTGTTGATAATATAGATCTATAAGCAAATAACAAATGTTGTAATTCACGACGTATACAAACCTGCCAAATATTTTTGTTTAAATTGGAATAAAATATCGAGCACCAAAAAAATCATTAGTGACTAGATGGGTGAATTCTACCTACATCAATTTTTGTATTCACCCAACTGCTAACCTCACTTGACAGAACTCAACGTTGAGTTTTTTTTACTTAATTTTGGGTACTTTTTTCTTAGCGTGTACACTTTCGATTGACATCAATCATTACGCGTGTTTAGTCTCGTGGGAATTGGCTAGGCTCTGGATGCCGAGGTTCATGGTTCGAATCCCGATCG
This sequence comes from Aedes japonicus, assembly GCA_034211315.2. Taxonomy (NCBI): domain Eukaryota; kingdom Metazoa; phylum Arthropoda; class Insecta; order Diptera; family Culicidae; genus Aedes; species Aedes japonicus. The sequence goes on along the minus strand of JASCZW010000680.1, from coordinate 88,691 downwards.
CAACTTTTTTTTTCATGTGAGGAAAATATTCATACGATCGTCATATGAACTATGAAGGGAATCGTATAAAACTAGCAATAATGTCTTCTGGCAAATTTCCATACAATATTCGAATGATTTCCTCTCGATTTGTTCGCTCAGTGTACTTATACAACATTTTATACAGCTATAATCACTAAGCTGTATAGCGGCTAAGGTATTTTTAATATAAAGGCTTTTGAAAAGCTATATCAAAGCCAACAAATAAAACTGTGTAAGAGAACACAGAATGATCATTCAAAAGCTTAACCGACTAATTTCTTAGCTACATAAACAAGCTGTGTAAATGCAGACAAACATTGTTCGCATAAGAACTTTCTTTTCAAAGTATGCAACCTAGAGCTAAATGTTGTGTTAAAGCTGTGTTACATTACCCATAAGTACTGTATCGATTTTTTAATTCTGCTTATTGCTTATTCAGCTTCACTTGCTTTTATACAATTATAAAACAGCTTATAAGTTCTTAACTTCGGCTTAGGCAACTAAAAATGTTAGTTGGGTGAAAAAAAAATGTTCTGAAAGAAAAGAAGTTTCTGGAAGAAAAAAACAATTTCTGGAAGGAAAAAGAGGGTTCTGGAAGTAAAAAGAATGTTCTGGAAGAAAGACATCGCTTGAAGTCTAAAATTCGATAACATTCTAGAATCTCCGAATATGCAGTATATGGGCTTCCTCACGCTCACATGTTGGTAGTGTTGGAAGAAGAAGATAAGTTTTAAACTTCAGAACGAATTGATGCAGCTGTGTGTGCTGCAAGCATGGGAAAAATCGGTTCACTTAGCGCTCATTTTCACTCACACGCAGAAACATTCAGAAGTGAGCGTTACCACGTTTAAATTATTCCGATTCTGTTCATTAGTATTCTGCTTTTATTCTATTCGTAGAAAACAGAATTGAGCAAAACTGGCAGCTCATCGTACAGCGAATGAATCGGACGGTAGCAGTGTGGACGTTCTCTCATTGTCTATTTTTTACCCGTTCAATCATTAACGATTGCATTCTGTTGGATTCAGCTGAGCGAGATTGAATAAATCTCACTCATTTCTTCAAATCATACCTTACACTGTGCTGAAATTCCTGAAAGTGAACAGAACCCCGTCCTTTTCTCGAAGCAGTAACGAAGTTCATGATACACGGTCCATGTGGTCCCGTTTGCCCATCAGCACCATGTATGGAGAATGGAGAATGTAAGAAGCAATTTCCAAAACAGCTTCAGCCCGAAACAGTAACTAATGCCAACGGTTATCCTTTGTACCACCGGTGAGATGTTAGTGTAACGGTTGGAAATCGTGAACTTGACAATCGTTATGTGGTACCGTTTAACAGATATCTTCTGTTGAAATACAATGCCCACATTAGCACTGAGATTTGTACATAATTGAAAGCAGTAAAGTACATTTATAAATACGTTTATAAAGGATTTGACTGTGCAAACATTGTTGCATTAAAATAATTCAATGAGGATTGAGGAACTGAGGTGGCAGAATGCCACCGAAGTCTCCGAAATCCGAAATGTAAGCATTGCGTCGATTCGATTCTTAGCAAACGACTGATTCAAACGTTTGCCCGGTTTAATGCAAACAGATGATGTTTTTTTTTAGTTATGGTCCGACGAGCCTTAGCGAGTTGGACGGCAAGCGTCTGCCCGGTATAATGCAATCGTAGTTTTCTGCAATTACTGTTATTGTGCATTATGAGTACGTAATGTTACCTTCACCTATGATCTTTTATGCACTTAAAACGGTTCGGTGAAATAGTCCGCCATTGACAGGCCCTCAGACAATAACATAACATCTGTCCTGAGTTGTACAAGGACGATTAAATTACATTTTCAATGATTTTTAATCGTGGCTAGCCACGACGGATCAACTAGGTTCTATGATATTATTCAAAAGTATTCTACCACTTTTTCGACGCTCATCGGTACCAACTTCAGTAATGTATACACCCGTTCCTACTGGGGTATTTCTGAAAACAATTGACTACACTTCCACAGATCTTTATCTAGAGCTTAAGATGCCTGTAGTTTTGCATTGTGCGACATTCTTAGGACACGAATATTTGAAAAAACAAAACTTCGTTCAACTTTGATTTTTAAGAGCCTTTAAGGTCCCATTATCTGTGCAAAACTTAAGCTCGATCGGTGCAACTATATCTTAGCGCCCTTAGTTTAATTGCCTATGGGACTGCTCATAAACCACGTAGACTTATTTTTGAAAATGTCAGACACCCCCCTTCACTAGCAAATACTCCGTTGTCAACTCAACGCCACACAGTTGATAAATAATGTACGTTTTTAGACAATATTACACAAAAGTTGTTCATTGTGTTACTTTTTAGATCATCATAATTTGTTCTTAGCGTGTGGCAGTCCCGGCAACATGACAATACAAAGAAAACTGCTAACCGGAAGCAATGGCCGCAGGAAAATGTTGCAGCGTTCCGTAAAAAAAAGGGTTAATTATCTCTGGCTGCTCGAAATGGGTAATTAATTGTGCACTGGCTTTGGGAAAAGTTGTCTCGTGCTCCAGACTAGTTTTAATTTGATGCTATTATTATTGATGGTAAATATGCTGTGAAAGTAGAATGGTTCTTGACGCTTGCTAATAACGATCGAACAGTTGTTGAAATGCTAGATTTGGCAGAAAATAATAGGATATTTCATGTAAATTTAAGACAAATAACGCCTTAACTTAGCCTGTTGTATGCAAAATTTCAAACATTGCTGTATGGCTTATGAAAGATTGCAAACAATTCCGTTGTTCATGCCGCATTTCGCTTGGAATTAATCGACAGAAAATTTTAAGTGCATGATTGAATTCATTATTTTTTTCGGTATTGTTTAGTTACATTCTTACGACGAAATTTATAAAAAACTCTTAGGCTTCCATGACAAAAAAAAAGTTCAGAATGTTAGGCTTTCTTGAATTTATCAACAGTCAACCCAGTCAAAACAGTCAAAATCGCGAGATATATTTAGGTGAATTCGGACAAAACGAACAAAACGTTGCCATCCAATGACTGCAATTCAAAACTTGCAGCAAAAGAGAACGTCAAAGGAGGCACATTATGAAATCTCTGAAGATTACTAGTGATCTTTTTCAAACAAAATTTTTACGCTTCAACTTCAAACACAACCAACACAGTTTGAGAAAAACATTGAATTTTCTACTGGAATCTAGTCTGTTGTGAAGAAGATTACAAACATTGTTGTATTGGGTATGAAAGATTGCAAACATTTTTTTTTATTTACGCTTCCATTGGCTTGGAATCAAACGAGGGGAAATTTTTTTCGCCTGCTCCACTCATTAAAATCCTTTTTTTCTGTGAACGCTATCAAGCTAATCAATGTTACAAATTAAAAAAAAAAACAATTTTTCATGTACATATATGGGTGGTTCCAAACAACGATTCAGCTCCACTCCACTCATTCAATTACAAACCAGGTCCTGATTCTTTTCCTAAAATTTGAACTCAATGGTAATTCGAAATGCACTGGTTCATTGAAGTTTCTATAGGACTTAGTATGGGAAACCCAAAAAATTTGCTCTAATTTTTTTAGATCTTCAGTATAAAAATAAATGGGAATTCTTACTATCTGTCTATAAGCAAAATCTTTCGATCAACAACTTTACATTAAGATTAAAACTAAAGATATCTTTTGATTGAAAGTCTCGTATTAAGATGACTAATAATTGATTTCTACGGCAATAGCTTTCAAATATAAATTATCCACAGCTTTCAAGTCAACCCTGTTTGCCTACTGTATGTCACAGTAGCCTTGGTTTTTGCCTGCTGAGTAGTTGACGGAGCAGGTGAAAGCACTGTTTCGCTTATTAAATAATATCTAATTATGCTGATGAGCAATCCAAAAGTAGTCTTGAGAAAAGTTGGCTATGCTATTGAGCAAAGAAGTCGTTTTCTTTTTCCGTCATAGTAAATTTTTGTTTTGCCTTTTTTTTTACACAGAAAAAAATAATTAAATTTAACCGGCCCGTAGAATTTCCTTCCGTTTAATTCCTAGCCAAAAAAGGCGTAAGCAACCAAATCTTTTGCAATCTTACATGCGCCATATAACAATCCTTGCAATCTTCTATTCAAAGGACTAGATTCAGGCGTTATCTGGCCTTAATTTACATGAAATATCCCATTATTTTCGGCCAAAACTACACAGATAAAAAGAAACATTGAATTTTCTGCGTTATCTAACGCACATAAAGGAAATGCTAGATTTGGCAGAAAATAATGAGATATTTTATGTAAATTTAAGCCACATAACGCCTGACTCAAGCCTATTGTATGAAAGATTGCAAACATTGTTTTATGGCTCATCAAAGACTACAACCAATTGCGCCTCCTTTGGCTTGGAATTAAACGAGGGGAAATGTTACGCGCTTGTTAAAATTAATTTATTTTTTTCTGTGTAGCATTTTATGTGTTTTTATGTTTGTAACGCAGAAAAATCAATGTTTTTATCTGTGTAGATATCATCGTGTTTTCGCCGAAATTAAGAACTAAAGCGTACCAAAGTTCATCTGAATAGGTTTTTCTCACAGGTATTGCAAAATCTGTGCATTCCCGGTCCGTTTTCGAAGTATCTTCCGTATCATAAAAGGAAGGAAGAGTGTTTTACGTGTGACGTGTGGCAAATGAAAAGAAGTTTCAGAAGTGGCTGTGTGGCCCAGTGGTTACCCGGTTTGCGTACTGACCACATGGTCGGGAATTCATTCCCAGGCCCGTCCCCTTAATTGCCAATTTGTCACTTACCTCTTTCTATCACCACCAGATTTAAAATAAAAGCAGTCTAGCGGCAGCGCTTTCATTGATTGCATCACTTACCACATTATCGATAAATAACCTGCCTCACTAACACAAAACTATCCTTCCCTTGGCAATTGTGGAGACGCAGCAGTAAAACATGGCCTCTACCAATGACTGACAAACTAATCATCCTTCCTCCACCCCCCTCCCCCTCTCCTCCCCACAACCCGCGAGGACGTGGCCGGCCACGGTACTGATCATCTACAAATAGAATGAATTAGTGAACTTGTACATTGAAGATGTAAAGCTACTCCCAAGCTCCATCTATGTGGTTCTCTGTGCAATTAAACTAGTTCTGGTCAGTAATGGAGTAGCAATACGATATGCACGGTCTTTTAAAAAAAGTAATAAATAAATAAAAGGAGTTTGTTACAGAGCATTTATATGTAAAATATGTAACATTCCAAATCAATTACGTGCGAATCAATTTGCTATGATGCCAGTTTAACAATCTACAGGAAAATATAATAATTTGCGATCACAAATTTCCGTTTTTAATGTCTAAATTTCTGAGCTGGCTTTGGGGCAAAATGCGCAATATTGCTTGGTAACTCGGTTATGAGGTAACTGGTGTTAAGAGTTTCGGAAGCCATAAGTTTCCGAAGGTGGGAACCCGGCCGAGGTTGTTTGTCGTTATAGGGGGCGCACTATAACCCGGGCAGCTGATCATTTCACTTGAATGTCTCGCCAATCGCGTTTACGGAGAACATATTTTGTAAAACCGTTTTTTAAGTAATAATTTCACATATCAATAAGAGTTCCCTTCGAACCTAGTTAGCAAGTAAGACTAATGAGCTCATCAAATTAAACACCCCTCACGAAACTGATCGATTTTATACAATAAATGATCAATAATAATTTACTGTATAAAATCGATTAGTTTCTTGAGGGGCGCATTTAACCACCTGGTACCCTACACATGAAGTATACGAAATCAAAAAAAAACCTGTGCCGACAGTACCTTTTTTCAAAACTACCATTAAATTTCAGTATAATTTACTTCGTTTATGGTACAACATTCTACATTTGTGGTATATTTGACAGACCTCGTATTGATATCAATTAGATGGTTGATCTAATCGCAGACATGGTTAATTTTAACGCATTTATAGTCAGGTGAAAATTGTTGGTGTTAATTTAACCTTCGCTTAATTTAACCCTCGAAAAGGTAGTTTCTACTGCGGTTTTTCTTTGCGTGTAGGCTATGATCTATTTCACACTGTTCTACAGTACTCAGCAAGTGCAATAATTTTTAACGCGGCTGAGGTCAATCTTCTTTATCGACTACACGAATAAGATCATTAAATAAAACCATCTTGCCGCGAATGGCAGATTCTTCTTCACATCGTTGCCCTTCGCAATCCTAGCCAAGTTCTAGCGACAGCCCAGGAGGCAGCCTTCTGCGATGGCAGCGAGGGAGGGAATGCAGAAACGGAACATGACCTCTTGTGGCTTGTATATTATCGTCGCGCCGACATTGCCCTTGCCACTGTTGTTCTTGTGCTGTCGTGAATCGCAAGCTCGATGACCGACAATGTAAAATATAGAAACGGTAACGATGAATCTTGAACCGAACAGCGACGTCGGCGAGGCCCTCCAAGTTTTCGCAATATAAACTTTACTGCATCTCTGTGCATGGGCCGGGGATGAATGCGCCACAAGGGTGAAAGCCGGATGACAAACGAGAGCCATACAACACTTTTCTTCTCCGAGAACAAAGATATAGCTTTGAAGTGTGGAATGTGGAGCGAAATTAAAACCAGTGCTAGCTCAGGGCTGTATTCAAGCAAAACAGTGTCGTCAGTGATGACCCACTTGAACTACGTCTCCAACGAACCGACGGACCGGGGGGCAACTGCTCTTCATCACATTCCCGGTTGGCAAGAAAACCCAAACAACAATAGCGAAGCGAAAAACAAGACCGCTTCGCTTAACCAGTTCATTGCACCACCGTTGGCCGCTGCACAAGATGAACGAATCCGTGGAGCTGTTCCTCCAGGCGACATTCTGGAGCACTTCTGATGATGGAATAAAAACCGACCAGAGCGGGTGATAGGCCCTCGTGCCACGCGTGATTGTTGCAAAACTGGTTTGCTGCATTAAAACCTATTTTATGCATACAGAGTGGCATTGGCAATGGGAGGGCAAAGGAATTGGAGAAAATTAGTTCACCGTTTAAATAATCGAGCTGTCTTCCGCTGATATCTAGTTTCGCTTGGTGGTCAACCGGTTCCAGGTAGAAAGACGCAAGAAGAATGTCGGCACATGGTAATCCATTTTCTGTCAGTGACATCCGGGGACATTTTTCTGGTTTACTGAGCTCGACTTGTTTACTTGTGGAGACCTGGATGTGGATAGTAAGCTGGAACATCGGTTGATGATTTACTCTTAAAGCTATTCAAGTTCATTCATTTCTATTAAATAGCTTTTCATTAAATACTAAAACAGATAAGTTAATAGAACATAATATTTACTACTCTTTTTTTCTCTTTTTCTTTTTCTAGGTGAGTACCAACGTGAGAGAAACTTAAAAACATGTAAACAGGACGCAAAACATCCACCAAACAATGAATCATCTAACCGTCACACAAAAACCGACATATGCCATGAGTGGAAAGATACATAAGAGGTTAAACATATTAAGAATCGAAAACCAAATGTAAAATTATTCAATCGTCAGCACATTACTGCTCAAATAATTCATATTTCTCCATAGCTGAATCCGTCCCACGACATTTCTGTCTTACCCACTTTCAGCTGTACCGCTTGTACTTTCATTATTCTATGAGTGGACTAATTTTGGACATAAAGTTGTCCATATTTGAATTCAAAAGTAACCATTCAGTTCAATTTCTGCCAACTTCCACTACCAAGAGCCGAACAACCTTCATTTGTATGGAGCTGTTAGTAAACTATTTAAAAATTAAGGAGATTCTTAGAGTTAAATTGTTATTGTTTGGTAAAAAATTCAACGATATCTTTAATTTCTCCATACCAGAAGTAAATCTCTTCTACCACTGGGGAGACAGCATCTGTTGAAAAGCCGATAGAAACATGATGTGGAAATAATGGTTAATTGGGTTGAAATCTTTTTTTTTTTTCGACTTAATAAGCTCAACTAAGTTTATGCACATATTTTATCGAGAAATAGATTGTGACTGTCAGAAATAAGTAAGAGTTTGGTTTCTTATGTATCATTCATCCACCCTGATTTCTCGGGTTTCCTTCCACCTATGGAACTGATTATCTGTATGTAGTTAGGAATTATGATAACCTTGTTACTTACTGAAAATCAGTGAGATTAGCTGATTAGCTGAGATATTTAGATGGGTGGTTGTCAGCTCCCATAGTTCAGTCAGCAAAATCGCAGCTACAAAGCAACACCATGCTGAAGGTGGCTGGGGGTTTGATCTAGGGATTTTTCGTTAAGGAAAACGTCTCGACTCCCTGAGCATAGGGTATGATTGTACTTGCCATACTAATGCAAAAATGGTACCTGGCATCAAAAACTCTCAATTAAGGTCTGTATCCGAAATAATCCGGACACCTCAAAACATGAATAAAACAGAAACATCGCATTATATTTCCGTCGTAGTTGTTTATTCATGAGATGTATTTTAACAATTCGTGAAGACAAAGCATAGTTATTCGGTGTTTGCATAAAATTTTCGAACTTTGCGCTTAACTCCGTCTATTAGGGTTTGTACAGACTCTTCAGAAATCGTAGAAGCCGTCTTTGTCTTAATCTTTGCTGGAAGTGTTTGATGTCTTTGATTCCTTGCTTCTTTCCAGAAAGCTTTCGCTTCATCAGAGTCCAATATATCTCGATTCGTCGTAGCTCTGGGCAATTTGGTGGGTTTGAGGTTTTTGGTACAATGTTCATATGATTTGCTTGGTACCACTCCATCACAGTTTTAGCATAGTGGCATGATGCCAAATTGGGCCAGAACAAAGGGTAGCAATCGCTTCTGCAGACACTCTTTCTGATAGATCTCCTTGTTGATTGTGCCTGTAGTGACGAAAGATTTACTCTTTTTGCCACACGTGCCAATTGCTTGCAACACAAAGTATTTTTTGGGAAATTTCGATGCCTTTTTCGTTCTGAAATGCACAGCTGTAGCATTTCTGGCCATAGCCGAATAAAAAGCCAGCCCTGGAAGCTGCTTGAAATCCACCAGGACATAAGTTTCATCGTCCATAACAACACATGAAAACTTCGTCAAATATTCGCAGTACAAACGTCGAGCCCGTGATTTTGCTGCCAAATTCTGTTTGTTATAGCGATTTGGAACTGTTTTTACTTTATACGACTTAAGTCCCAAACGTTGTTTTGATTTTGGGACAAAACCAGGTGACATCCCTATTTTACGAGCCACCGTTTGAATGGAGAGATTTGGGTTTTTCGTTAATATCCTTTTCACCTTTTGGCCCATGGCAGGATCAGCGCGTCCAATGTTTATGTCACTTCTCGGTTTCCTCTCACCCGTCAAACATTCCGAAAATGATTTGAGCACATCGTGAACAGTGGATTTAGGAAAATCCAATGTTTTTGCAAGGTCCCGTATTGACAAGTCAGCATTTGCCGTACGCCCGTACAAAATTCACTCGCGAACTTGTTTTTTTTTTTTTGAGTCTCCATCTTGAATACTAAACATGAAATGTAAACATCAATCATAGTCTTTCTTTCTTTTTTTTTAGTCATAGACTCTCAGCTAAACCACAGTGAAATTCCTACGTGCAATATTCCAAAAGTTACAATGATTTGAAGGTGTCCGTATTAATGTGGATACAGATTTTAATAAGGGTGGAAGTGTATTTAGAACGACAAGCTTAGATCGAACAATTTTACAAATCTCATTATTTAACTGGATATAAGCTTACCATAGTGGATAAATAATTGATTGAGTCCATCGATTTATGTCTTATTTTCTGATCGATACTCCCAAGATGGCTGATTAGACGAAAGATGTGCTTCCACACATGTATTTTCCAGGTAGATATTACGAATCTAATTTCAACAACACACATTTCCCACTACTCGTTATGCAAGAGCAAATTAACATCCAACCAGCAACAGTTTCCTCCAACGAATGGAAACACAAGCTCCACTCGACGCTAGTCTCAGTGGATGGAGTATCCAACCTCATAAGGTACACCGGTTTCATGCATCTGTTTTCCTTCCTTCTCGCATAACGGTAAGATATCGAAAAAAAACTCGAAAACATCCCTCGTCTTCTTCATATGCTCGTCTCAATACAGTAGTGCGGCAAAGGTAGCAGAACCAATTATGCTGTTCTAAACACCCAAGGGCTTATGCATTCCCCAGTATGGTCGAGCGCTGCTGGTAAACATTCGTTTATAACCAGCGACTTTCGTTCCTTTTCTGACCAACTAGTAGCAAATCCACTCGGCAATAGGGTTTTGCGAACGAATGTTATTTGCCTGAGTTCACAACGCAAGTGCCTAGGAAAAGCTAACCAATCGACAGGGTGGAGTCAAAGATAGATCTTTTCGCTCGTACGATATTTACACTTCGGTATGAAAACTGAGACAAATTTAACGTAATACCTATTACGTTCCCGAGTACTGAATTGAAAAACTTCATAAAAAACATTACTATATTCGACAGCATGAACATATGTTCTAATTAGTCGTGCAATAATACTGTCGTGCAATGCTACTATCTTCAATTGTAATCTCGTCCAACGCTCTTTATTGTTGGGTTTCTTTCAAAATATCGTCAGTTCCACTCCACTCAATCGATTCTAAATCAGGCCCTGCTTATCTTTCAAACTTAAACTCGATTGGTTGCGAGCTCGATCCGCACCCACCCTTTGGAGTTTCAATGGACCACAATGGCCAACACTTATTTTTGTTAACAACTTTTCGCTACTTTCGTAAACTTGGAGTTTGTACATAGAACAAATGCCTTGTAAATTGTGTGAAACATTCATATTGCTTGTCATCCGGTGAAATCCTATCATAACATCTTTTTGTACAATGCATGAAACGAATTCCGTGAAGGCCAGTCAATCATTGTTGCTTTATATAAATGACAATCAAAATACATGCGGCTAAGACAGATAATTGCTTTTGAAAATTTCCGTTGGAAGGTAATTATTTAAGCTTACTTGCAAAAAGATTCTACGGCCTTGCGAGCGGCCTTCCAGCAGTTAACCGGAACATTTGCCATGGTGGACGAAAACATGCGTATAGGCATGTTTTTGAGTTCTTTCTTCGTTTCATTTATCAATTCCTCAGTTTTCGCGGCAAAATTGTTGGAGTAGATCTTACGCTTCAGGTTAGCCTAGAAGTTCTCGATGGGACGCAGCTTGGGGACGTTGGGCGGGTTCGCCGCCTTGGGTACCGAATCGATATTCAGTCACTCCATCTCCTCCAACGATCGCATCGAGTAGTGGGACGACGCCAGATCCGGCCAGAGCACCGCATCTTCGCTATTATGGCATTTGTTGATGAACGACACAGCTTCCGGCAGGCATTTTGTACTATAAATTCCAAATTCACGGCCAGTCGACAACGAAAGAAGACCAGCTATGATATCCCCTTCTCGCTGATTGTCACCACAACAGCATCTTCTTGGGGAACTTGGTGTGTGAAATGAACTTCACCTCGTACTCACGTTCTTCGTGGGGGAAGTAAAATACGAAGTATTTTCATGTTCGCCAGGTACTTTTTGACTGTTTGGCCTGTTGAACTCGCTTATCGCTCATCGGCCGTCCGGAACCGGGCTTCCTTTCAATGCTCTGACTGTAGTCTAATAGTGCCAAGATGTTGTAGATGCCGGAACGGTCGTATTCGGCGTCCACAAAGTGCCACACGATGTCCGTTTTCGACGCAGTTTTTTCAACGCGCACACTTCTGAACGGAGTTGCTTCACTGATTCGCTATCATGGTTAGAGTTCGACTGATAGAGCTGTCAAATTTTGTCTGCTGACTCATGGGTTACTATGATTGGTGCTGCATGGGTTTCGTCAGTGCGGGTGAAGATAAACCCATAAAAATATCGTCTATTTTTGTCAATTTTTTTTAATGCAAACGTTGCTACTCATTTCTGAAGAACGTTCGGACATTTCTCTTCATATCTCCAATTCGATTCTGCACAACTTTATCCGTAACTTTTCGTTGTGCTGCAGACCAAATTATCTTGAAGCAGTTAACAGAGCTTGCTCCTCTTCCATCTTTCTTAAGATACCGCTTAATTATTGCCCAATATCTTTCGATAGAACGCAGTTCAGGGCAGTTTGGTGGATTTGGGCATTTTGGCAACATTTTCGAAAAAATTGACTTTTTCCTTCTGGAGCATCTCCAACGTAGCAGAAGCGTAGTGAGCAAATGTAAGATCCAGCTAAAACAATGGAGATTTCGTATGCTTTTGGTAGTAACTGGAAGTCGTTTTTTGATGCATTCTATACTTTAATTTTCTAACGTTTATTTTACCCGCTGTGAAATATAAAAAACTCTTCAAGTCAAAGAGCAAATTGCACCAAAACCCCAAAACCTTTCTCGGTGCGGATGTATCGCGCATCATCTGGCACATCTGTCCTCACCTCAGCGTTGGAAATTGCGGCCCCGGAAGTGGATACCTGTAATTTTAAGCACGTCTCGTCATCCATCAAAATGCACACATCCGGCTTTTGGAGGAGAACGTCATACAAGTTCCGTCACCGTATTTTCGAAGAAGCTTCCTGTGAATCCATCCGTTTGGATGCTTTCTGTTTCTTTTCTTGTTGGTTGTGATATTGTTTGCTATTTTTTTGCTTTTTTTTTGCTATGCTGCACAGTTCCGACGCTAATGAAAGTGGACAATTTCACGAACACAATACGGTTGATGCGATTTCAAAAGGCGTACCGCTGCCAACTCTTTTTCTGGTTTCGGTAAATCTTCAAAAGAACTTTGTAACCATCTTGAACACTGCAGATTTAGTGCACGTCACGCTTTTTGTCAATTCTCGAGACTTCAACATTTGTATGGAGCATAACGAACAAATTTTCTTTGGACTGCTTCAATCTTCGCAATCCAGATTCTTTGATACGGGCACCACACTAAGGCTCTAAATTCCAGGATTGAACGCACGAGGGAGCAGTACAATGCTTTCAGACAGGTGGAATCACGATACTCGTCGGAGACCTTAAACATGAAACCGAGCTGTCTGTTGGCTTTGGTAATCATATCCGTGTAGTGTTGTCCAAATGTCAAACCGGAGTCAAGCGTGATGCTAAGGTCATGAACAGTATCAACTTCCAGTAGAAGCTGATTGCTTTTTTTTTATTTTTTTAATAATCATTTATTTGTACAGGCTCAATCGAATTAACTTTACAGAGCCAAATTTTCATATTTTTATACATCATTTATCTTAAAACTAAAGTTAGGAGGATAGAGCCGATTACTCGCGGCCGTCTCGAGGTTAATAGGAATTACAAATTACGAATGGGAAGGAGGGTGTGAATTTAAAGTATGGTTTACATAACACATTCAATTTAAATTCTAAATTATCTAAACACTTATAACTATACAACTTATGGTTTTCTTTTGACTTGAACATTTCTTGAAAAGAAAAAAAAACACACTCACACACATACACATATAAAAAAACTTATACTAAACATACAGGTTAAACTAACTACAATCTAATGCTAATGTTAGTCAAAAACACATAAATGAGTTTCATGTACTCCAAATCACGTACAGCCAAAATATCTCGAATTGGCACATTGGGTTGTCTACCTCGAGCCCGAAGGGAATCATAGAGCTCAGATCTGACTCCAGAATGCTCAGCACAAGACCAAATAACGTGATCTGCGTCCTGATAGCTGTCCACACTCACAGAGATTGCTGTCGCTCAGCCCAACCCGGTATAAATGAGCGTTCAAAGAATAATGATTGGACATGAGGCGAGACATGACACGAATGAAGTCTCGACCCACATCCATACCGCTAAACCAAGATTTCTTCGACACCTTTGTGATGATAGAATGTTGCCATCGCCCCAAAAGGCTGATTGTTTATTATGTAATTAAATGCAATTGGGTTCAGTTTTCAATCAGCAATAAGCAATCAGCGAAGCATCGGATAACCAGATACATTTTCACATCGTCTGCATTAAACGACCTGCAGTTAGGTGAATGTATCTGTCCAACAACAGTTGTGCTGCATTAAGTACACCCTGCATATTAGTAAGGTAGTTCGATTGCGCTGAGCCAATCTTCACACACAGTATCCTGGTCGATAGGTGAAATTTAAACCTACGAACTAAATTATTTGAAACGCCAAGTTTGTCTAACTTTGCCAAATAGTTGACCCGGTCAAAAGAAGCTTTTCATTTTCCGGAGACACGAGAAATGAATGTTACAAGATTGGTTGAGATCGATCTTCTAGGGTGAAATCCATATTGTTCATGAGAGATGTAGTGTCTGCAACTAGCAAACAACAAGTCATTGACGATGGGCTTTTGAGCAGAACAGAGCGATGTCTCGATAATTTAAGGCATTTTGTTCATCTCCTTTCTTGAAAATCCGGAACATGAACGAAGATTTTCAACGCGTAACGAGGTAATTAAAAAGCTTCAAGGTAATTAAAAACCTGGCGTAACGAGATATTAAAAAGCTACAAAAAAGGAATCGTAAGCACTGCAAAGCAATTCTTAAGTACACATGAAGAGATTCCGTCAGAGTCAGCCATGTTTGAGAGTTTCAACTTCTGGATTGTGGATTCGGTTTTAAACCTATAACATTAATAAACAGATGTCCACTTTTTTTAATAAACAGTCCTTAATACATGTTGGTGTTGGCGGGAATAGTTGGTTTATATCAAAACAAACATTGAAGCGCTGTCGAGAGTTATATCTTCATATTCATTATTCAAGCAACTTCTCGCGAGGCCTAGCAAGATCAACCATGGATTCAGGAACAGCTGTTCCCAAAAATGTAGAATCGAACCCCATGTCAAAAAAATTAAAAAAAAACGTTAACATTTTGAGTCGATATAGTAGATTTATAAGTCATTCATGCAACCACCAGAGAGACGTGTTTTTTACTGGTAACAAAATATTCATAGCTCTTTTTATTGTTTTCGTACAATGATCGAATGTACTTAATGAGCGAGATACCACCAGGGCCCCCAAGTGAAACGATATGGATAGGGAGCATGGGACTGCCTCCTCCCTATTGTTACATTTCGCGAAACTAGGGTGGGCTCCTTGATTGGGTTTATTCTGTCAAACGAGGGCTCTATTGTAGTGCTGTGAGTGTGAACTTGCTTTTGCAAGGAGATCCTCTTCTCTATATTTGCGGGCTTCGCATAAGTGCCTCTGCTGACGGACCCACCCAAACGCTTTTGGCCCTTTATACAAAAGTTAAACGAAAATTTTTGCATCAAATTTTGGCACATTCTGATAACTTTTTATGTCAAAAAGTGTGATGAACACGATTTAAATTAAATTTTTCAAATCCAGTTATACTCATTTAACAAAAAATTAAATTTAATTTCTATAATGCAGAATAATCAGTTTTGGCAACATTGCTTCCCATTGAACATTGACATTCCCAAGTGCTCTTTTATGAATAACTTTAACAGATTCCATCAAAAAGCATCTAGTCGATTATTTTTAATTTTAACATTATAGTTTAGTATATATTGGCAAACAAAAGTATGGATAGTTAGCAAAACAACTGATGAATATGGACTTCCTTGTTTCAAAATGCTGTTACTCCACAACGGCATAGAATACCTTAAAGTTTTAAGAGTTAACTAATAATTTTTTTTTGTGATGAACACGATAGCATTAGAATTTTCCAAATTGAATGATATTTATATGACGAGAAACGTAACTCAATGTTTAAAATTCTAAAAAAGTATGTTTGGCAACACTGCCACCCATTAATTATGCAGAAATTCTGGATTTCTTGAAAAATTTCCTATTGAAAGCATCCAACAGAAGTTTCCAGACATATTGTTAGCGTGTTTCTTGTGCCACCAGCCGCTTCTAACAGTATTTGATTTCTACAAAAAAGAAATGAAATGCGTATGATTTCTAATAAGCATATTTTCTGTGAATATAAAATTAAACAATAGATATTAATTTTATAGTGCTAATTAAGTGTTTTCGAGTCTTGAGTTCCATTGATGCAATTAGACATATCGAGTAAATCATTACAAGGCAAACAATGGCTCTTTGGGTAACTTTATTTGCAATAAAATTAAACAACCAAAATCTAATGTCATCAACGTTAACAATGTGGTCGTGCCTTTTACACAACCCCTCATATTATTTTCAACCTACGGAAATGGCACATGTCTGAACTGAGGGTCACTATCAGTTTTTTAAAGGCCTTAGCCAGCCGGTAAGGACGCAGCTACAAAGCAATACTATGCTGGAGGTGACTGGGTTCGATTCCCGGTCTGGTCTAGGAATTTTTCGTTAAGGAATATTTCTCGACTCCCTGGGCATATGGGAATTATTATACTTACCACACAATCATATTAATACAGAAATGGTACCTGCCATCGATAGCTCTCAATTAACAACAGTGAAATTGCACTAAGAACACTATCCTAGTAGCACACTTGTTGCCAATCAATTGAGATAACATAAATATAACTTGCTAAGTCATAATCAAGTTACTACAACTTATTATGATCGTTGTGTGCTACTTGGGTAAGTTGAGAGCAAGCAATTAGCAAATTGTGAAAGCAATAAGCGGGAATGCTAAATGAAAAAGAGAAGAATTGTGTTTCTTTATGAATATGGTGAATTATAAAGTTGTAGCTCTTGAATAATTCTAAAAATTTGTCTAACAGTGCTTTGCCCCAACTAGTATGAAGAATGTGTCATATTTTCGCGTAATATTTTGAAAACGCTTCTGGAACGGCTTATCGGCAAATGAATTGCATTGGGTCGAAATGACTATTTACAGCACTGGTCACTTTTAATAAAAACCGCGTATTTGACAAATGTTTTTACAAAAAAAAAATGTCTGTTTCAAACAGCGAAAAATAAACAAGGGTTGAGCAGAAATTAGTTCAGTTATATTATTTGCTCAGTTTGTTGTTTCAGTTGTTTCATAAGACGCAATTAAATAAAACATAAATCCCATGAGACTTACGACTTCACCTTGAACTGAGCTTCACTCCATCCTTCTTTATGGAAATCTTTTTCCAAATGAAATTTATTAAAGATACTGTCCTTGAGACAGTGATTCCCTTGCATCTTAAGTGCTTGGAAAAGTGCTCTGCATTATTAATAAACTATTATAGAGCATCAAGCATAGTGAATACATGCTAACAATTCGCGGTCGCACTGCGTTTGACAAACAATGGAAAGACAAATCTTAAGTGCTTTTATAAACTGAAGAGCGACAACAAATCTCAAAAGTCTTTGATCTCCACCGGAAATGATGTTCGTAGTATCACAGGAGGAAGAACTTAAAATAATCTTTTTTGCCAAGAGTATTTGTGATGTTGTCTACTTCTCTACAGCATGAAATCCTGGAAAACCAGTGAAATTTTACTAGAGGTAAAACAATAAGTTTTCTTCAATTCAAATTCATGAAAGTATACATTAAACATATAATTTCACCTCAAACATACAAACATATATTACTCCCCTGTTCAGTGCAGTACCTGGTAAACCAACCAAAGAGCTTTATTCGAGTTAAAAAAAAACCCGGCTTTTGACATCGTCGCTCCTACATCCTGGAGTGCCAGTTTATTACATTTTGCAATGTAGATTAAAGACGGATTATGCGGTAAGTAAAACCCTTTGCTCTACCACAAACAACTTGAACGATGCAGATGCAGATCTTCTAGCAGCGTACTGTTTGATTTTATACTTTAGAATGATTAAATTGCACCATCATCTGCCGGATCTCGAAACCACCCGGTACGAGCAGATATGCGAAAATTCATATGTGATCTCAGAAGCGTTGCAAGTGGTAGGGATGCAAATGTTTCCCATCTCGTCCCATCTCATAAATATAAACAAACTATTGACATAATGTATTGTTCCTTGGCTATTAGTGAGTTTCACTTGTGGATTGTTATTGATACAACGGCCAACGTCAATTAAACACAAACAGAACCCCTCCCTACGTCCCCTGAAGGTAAAGTTTTCCCTCTGAAAGAAGAGGTGCCATAGGTACACATGTTGTCTCACAAACACCACGTGAAGGACAATACTTCAACTTCTTACAAACTTGCACAAAGTCATATCAGCCACGTGTGACTAGGGCACGTTGTGCAATATGCATATGGCAAGACATCCTTCTCCTGCGTGGGAGAGAGCTTTTTGTCATAATTAAAGAGACACAAAAGCACTTGAAAGAGAGATTATGAAACCTGAACACAAAAGTGGTTACCGTTAGCTCGAGAACCTGGTTGATCTCGTTACTGACGACGAGGATGATAAATCAGAACCAAGAATAGTGCGATGCAGTTTAATTTGTTTCGGTGCACTTTTGCGGGGTGCAAATAAACTTTGCAAAGTGATACCGCAGTATGTACTGGTAGACAGTCTGAAAGATGAAAGTTTACAGTGGTGTTCAAGACGATGCTGCGTGGCGCTATGATGGGTATGTGGGTTAATGGCTGTACGGTTGAAAGCGTCGCCAGAATAGGTGATTCACTCCAGCTGGAGAGGCTTTTGTCAGTGATAAAAAACAAAATAAATGAAATCTGGATAATTATGTCATCCTGGAACCGGAGAGTGCTGTCGTTTTTAACTTTTGTTTACTGAATAAATCCGGTAAAGCCCAAGTAAGTAAAATTACTACTGTTCAGCTCTCATTAAGCGCTCAACGTCGTTTGATTTGCACTTATAAACGATACCATGTGCAGTTGTTAGTTCAATTATTAAGGAAAGGTTTAACTGACTTAACAATACATCTGAGAAGTCTTAAGATTTGCCGAAGTGGCTGCTATGAAATTGCCCAGTATTTTTCGATTGGTTTGAAATTCCAGGCAATTCGGAGGATTCATTAGCTTGGGGGCAATAACGATCCCCATCCCCGATCAGCATACCACTCCTGAGCCACCTTGGAGTAGTGGCAGCTGGCCATCGGGCCAAAAGATGACTTGCCTCTTCGCTTGCGGATGAACGGCAATACATGCTTTTTCAGGTATTTTTCGATGTAAACTTGGCGAGGATGTGACAAATGGTTCCGTTATCAGGCCACAACTGCAAGTCGCTAGCCTAATCATAGCCTCCTTCGTGAACTTGTCGTCAAACACGAACTTGAATTTTTCCGGCACATTGCCACGTAAAGTCGCGATGTCAAACTTTTGATCGGGAAGCTGCTTAAAATCTAGTTTAACGTATGTTTCGTCATCGTTCAAAGTTCTGCTCTTGTGTTTCGTCAAAACACTGTCGTGCAAGAGCATTGTATGCTTTTTGTTCACGAAAGTCTGCTTCGTGTGCCAGTTCAGATGATTGCTGGCCTTGTACGACTTGTATTCTTCCCTGGCAAGAATGTTCTGCACCGTTTGAAAGATGGCGTTGTACCTTCTGGCCACATCTGGAATCAAAAGACCAGGGTTGGCTTTAACGCCCCTTAACACCTTGCTGCGCAGCTGACGATCTCTGGATCCAGTTTTTTCATAGGTCCGCTGATTCCTTTCCACACTCAGAATTTGTTTCTAGGTTATGAACACTCAACAAACAGCTGTTTGCGACATCTTCAGCACTTTAGCCAGCTTGGAATCGGGCCATTTTCCAGGTGAACCTCCATCAAAACCAAAACCAGATCACACACAATCTACACTCGAAGCAGTCTTCTGGTACCTTTTGATGATTCAAACTTATTGATTTATGATGTATTAATGATGGTGGTTTTTGAATTCAATAGAGGTTGTACCCGAAAACAATGCAACAGATAAAAATAATCAACAAAAATCATTTTAAATCGGATATATTTTAAACTCTCTGGGAATAAATAAACTATGTTTTTGCATAGTTGGTTTATCAAATCTCCTCTCCTAGTGAAAATGCCCGCACCTTGGACTTAATGCTACACAGCAAATCCTGTGCAACACTTGCAACATCTTTCTTACACTCTTTCATCCACTCTTTCTTCAATTCCTTATCATTTTTGAAGACCTTCCCTGTTTTCCGGTGCTTGCCCTACTTAATTTTACTATTCGGCGAAGTTCTGGTGAACTTGGCTGGTTTGCCTCCTTCGGCACAAAAATAACATCGTTGGCTACAACTCCATCGCCAGTTTTACCTAATGCCACGACGCCAGATCCAGCCAAAATAGGGTGTCACCGATGTAAGCCGGAGGAAGGGAAGCGGGTGGGTGAACTTGACGGATTTGCCTACGTCAGCACAAAAACAACATCGTTGGCTATCACTCTATCGCCAGTTTTGCGTAATGCCACGAAGCCAGATCCGACCAAAACAGAGTGTCACCGACGTAAGGCCTGACTGTCTTCTTGCTCTTCCGAAGTTCCCGCTTCATCATTGTCCAGTACTGCTCCACCGGGCGCAGCTCCGGACAGTTTGGCGGATTCATGTCCTTTGGAACAAAATGGACAGAATTGGCCTCATACCACTCCAGGACACTTTTAGAATAGTGGCATGATGCCAAATCTGGCCAAAATAGCGGAGCTTCGTCGTGCTGCTGCAAGAACGGCAAAAGGCGCTTCTCGAGGCACTCAGATTTGTAGATCTCACCATTTACTGTGCCCTTTGTCACGAAAGGCTCACTCCTCAGTCCGCAGGAGCAGATGGCCTGCCAAATGAGATATTTGGAGGCGAACTTCGACATTTTCTTCTTCTTAAATTTGTCGTCCACATAGAACTTGCTCTTGCCGGTGAAAAACTCCAACCCCGGAATTTGCTTAAAATCGGCTTTTATATACGTTTCGTCGTCCATCACACAGCAGCCATATTTTGTCACCATCTTCTCGTAGAGCTTCCGTGCCCAAGTTTTAGCCGTCGATTGTTGCCACTCATCGCGATTTGGGAAGTTCTGTACCTGTAGTCCAGCTCTCTTCTTTGCATTCTGGACGTAGCTCTGCGACATGCCGATCTTTTTAGCCAAATTACGGCTTGAGCCGTTGGGATTTGCTTTAATCATCCACTTCACCTTTCCCTCCGTCTTTTTGTTCTCCGGTCCCGGGTTTCTTCCAGCTCCTTTGCTGTGGTCCAACGTCAACCGCTCCTGGAACCGCTTCAACACTCTGGAGACGGTTGAATGGTGAATGTTCAACATTTTTCCCAACTGCCGGTGCGAAAGGTCAGGAAATTCCAGGTGTTTGGAAAGAATTTGTTCTCTTGACTCGCGTTGGTTCACCTCCATTTTCGTTGAATCGAAAAACACGACTTCGAGTTTGACAGCATGTAAACAATACACATCAATGAGAAAGTGTGCAAAATTTGGTTGATTTTTACCCAATGGTAAAAAAGTTATGCCCTGTTGAATGTGTCGCAATAATTTCGTGTTTGCCCTTTAACAAAGAGCAAGAACTATAAAAATGAAAAGTAAGCCTCTTCCACAGTAGTTCCGCTGTCAAAACTAGATAACCAGTGCAGTAGCGTAAATTTAAATGAAAAAAAGTCAAAGCTCAATTGAGTGGAATTGCGAAAACTGGTTAAAATTAAACTACATTACTAATTGAGCTTGTTCAGAGATAAACATTGCCGTAGAAAACTCCAATTGCATTCAAGGCCAAAGAAAACAAAATTGACCGAATAACCAACCCTATTAAAGTTAATCAGTTTCCGTCTAATAGTTATCGATAGTAGCATTCCGTTCTCAAGTGAAATCTCAATTACCTTACGCAATATTCCAGCTTCCAGCTAAATAAGCTTAGAAATCAAATTACCAGTCACGTATTACACACAACAAATCCTGAATTTTATCGCAGCCCGGAGACCCCCCTCCTGGGATGCCAGGAACGCAGGTGTGTAGCCCAAAACAGAAAGATCAAAAACTGGCAGCAACACGCGCAACGGCCACACGTGCTTGCGCCCTCTGCATTCCATACTAGCTATTCATCTTTACGACACGTTATCGTCCATAGGTTGGATGCCATTTAACCGGATACACGTCTCGTTAGCCATTTTACCCATATTATGCCCGGTGTGACGAGAGGCGTTAACAAATCCCCTACTTCCTTTGCAATCTCCCCAATCCAACTGGACGTTGGTGCTGGACAGCTCTAAGTATTCCCCCATCAGGGGTAGCTTTTCTTATTTCATTTAATTTCCTTTCTCCGAGATAAACGGACGTTGAAGTACAGGATGGCTGCAGCAGCAGGAGCAGCAGCCACTCGCGGCTTCTCATTACAAATTTAAATCGATGGTTATCTTGAGACGCGTGAGGGAAAAAGTGGGATCTGTAATAAAGATTGAGTGGAGCGAATGTTTTCCGGTTACGCTTAAGTGGACGACAAGTGGGAAACATCCGGCGTAAGGAACAAGATGTTTCCGGAATGTGAACGAAAGGATTCCCACGGATAAAAAAAAGGTTGACGATGATGATGACGTGGATGGTTATATGCGTGAGCAGATTCCTCAATCAAATCAATCCTAATCAATTTCAATTTAGAGCCTCTCAGTCGAAAGAGTTCCAGCGGAATATAACTATATGGAATGATGCTTTAACATATGCTTTTTTCGAGATAGTGCGTTAGTTAATATAAATTAGAAAAAGGTATTGCGTAATTTTACAACAAAAAAACAATCTCAAACAAGTTTTTTTTTGCAATTGTAACACACGCACCGGAAAAAAAACGTTTTTTGAGCTTTATGCTCCATAAAAAAATCGCTCGGTGAAATCTAGGGCTAAACTATAACAGGCATCAAATGATATAATATGCATGGATTGAAAACTCATCCTGACCCCACAGCAAACAAAAAGGGTGTTAGATAGATACATTCCAGCTATTTGCACCACCCCCAACGAGATGCTAGCGGTATTTATTCGTTTTAGTCGGTGAGCAAAAGCTTTTTATCAGATTGAAACTTTCGTGTACAAATTGCTTTCACTATATCACTTTTACCAAGCCGAACAGAGTGAGAACGGTTTGCTCTGAGGTGAGCCGTTTGGATTAAAATTTTAACTCCTGCCGTTCGGATTAAAATCTAAAACTCTTGTTTTTCAAATTGTTTCCCCAGATGATGAAATGAGATGCAACGTTTTGTTTCAGATAAGAGCAAAGATAGCGATATTTTATCGTCAAAGCAAGCTAAATTATCTGACATTTCATGATGTTGGGAGGTAGAATGTTTTAATCGTTACTAATGGTACTTAACTATTTTCGATAAGGGGGGACCCCGGCGTAGTGGTCAAAAGCCATACCTCTCACGCCAAAGTCACGAGCTCGAATCTAACCTCGGACAGGTTACGAAGATAACCAAAAGAGGTGTTTGAGTGACAAAGGTGGGAGATGAACCAGTCCGAGGCTGAAAATCTCGATAATCAAGGAATTAAAAAATACCTTCTTCGATAACCGAACAAACAAACGTACATCTTTACTTATTCTGACGTATTAGTACACTTACAACAACAGTTTATTTTATGGTCGGCCTCAGTATCAGTACTTTTAAAACACCTTCATCCACCTTCAAGCATTTCTTGACCAGTTTCTCCATACCTGCCTCAGAAACGGAAAGGAAAATTATTATGCCATAAACGCAGAATTTGTTTGTGTGTTTGTGTTTACGGGCAGCTGGGTCTTGAGCAGGAGAAAGAAGCTTTAGTCGATCAGAACGATAGGCTTTCCACCGTATTGCCGGATCATGCAGCGACACTGGGATTTCACAGTTTTGATTTGTTCGTCCGTGTACTCTGGGGATCTGGTTTCCTTTCGACATACTATTCCATCCTTTTTCAGAGCCTTTACCGATGCACGGCTTCGAATAATCGAACTTGCTGACCGATGCCCGCTAGCTCACCGAATCCGTGTTTTGAAACATAGTGCGCAGTGATCGGAGCGCCATCTTATCCAATTATGAAATTTATATGTCAAGTTCCTCGTTGCTCGACGTCTTTTTTGACGTACGTTTCATCGTCCATTACCACACAGTTAAATTTAGTCAGCATTCTGTCGTAAACTGGTTTCCTGGTACTCGTTCCGGTTAAGGGTTTAAATTATCTGAAAATACTTACAGTACACCCAGACGTCAAGCCAAACACAACTCACAGAAAAGTTTCACGCGCATTTCGAGAGATGAGAAAGATTTCCGTGCCATCGTGCACAAGTAGAGCACTAAAATTTGCATTAAAAAAATGGACTTTTTTTCGGATGGTGACAAAAAAAAGCTAAGACAGATAATTGATTTTGATAAATTTCCGTTGGAAGGTAATTATTTAAGCTTACTTGCAAAAAAATGCTGCGCCCTTGCAAGTGGCCTTCCGGTAGTTAACCGGAACATTCGCCATGGCGGACGAAAACATGCGTGTAGACATGTTTTTGAGTTCTTTCTTCGTTTTATTTATCAATTCCTCCTCAGTTTTCGCGACAAATCTTACGCTTCAGGTTGGCCCAGAATTTCTCGATAGTACGCCGCTGAAAGACGTTGGGTGGGTTCGCTGACTTGGGTATCACATTGATATTCAGCCGCTCCATCTCCTCCAACGATCGCTCCGACGCCAGATCCGGCCAGAACACCGCGTCTTCACCCTTATGGAATTTCTTGATGAACAATGCAACTTCCGGCAGGCATTTCGTACTATAAATTTCCCTGTTCACTGCCAGACCGGAGCAAAAGAAGAGCGGCTTTGACATCCCCTTCTCGCTGATAGTCAGCCACAGCAGCACCTTCATGGCGAACTTGGTGTGTGAAATGAACTTCACCTCGGAGCTCACTTCCTTCGTGGGGGAAGTAAAATACGAAGTGACCTAGGTCTCGTCGTCCATCACCACCGCCACGTCACAATTTGCCGGGAAAATCGAGTTGAGCATCTTATTCAGCCGCTGCCGCTGCGTCATTGCCTGCAGCTCCGAAATCAGCGGACGCGACTTCCGCTTCCTGACACGTACGGTCGTGTTCGCCAGGTACTTTTTTACTGTTTGGCTGGTTGAACCGACCTCCCGGCCAAGCGCCCGTAGCGATGTAGCCACTTTTCCCTCGGTCTTCCTCATCAGTATCCTTTGGAGCCTCTTGTCGCTCAGGGCCGTCGGCCGTCCGGAACCAGGTTTATTTTTCGATGCTCTGATTGTTGTCTAATAGTGCCAAGATGTTGTAGATGCCGGAACGGCGTCCACAAAGTGCTGCACGATGTTCCGTTTAATGCACACGTTATAAGCGGTCTCACTTTGCGATTTGGCTAAAAAGCAGAACACCTCGAAGTCCAACGTTCAACGAGTCAAAAAGAGATTGAATCTGATGACGTGCTTCCAGATGCAAATGAGGCAGGTTCGAATAAGGGGAGTACACCAGGATCATCTATAGTCACGCAGTTGTGTGAGAATAGGTTCTGATATATGATTTTGTGTGACCTTGATGTGCCCGGAACTGTAAGGCTTACTGGAGTGGCTAGTGGCAAACTGAGGGAAGTTAGGTTTACGAAAAACCTCAACTAATTTGAGATGCTACCGGTCCACTCTGGATGCTTATACCTGTGGTTACGAAGCGAGATGTCCTTGAGATTTGGGTGAGCTCCTTATTTTTTATTCCAGTGTATTTCGAAAATGTTTTTTTTTTTTTTTGAGAGAGAGAGAGAAGAGAGAGAGAGAGAGAGAGAGAGAGAGAGAGAGAGAGAGAGTATTTGGTTGTGAGGCTTACTATATTACCACTTCCATGAAGCTGAATCCAGAAGTATAGACAACCCACATAGGACTCATCGATCTCAGATCACTTGTTCTAACTCGCGCATATTCAAAAGATGCAGGATCTAACGCCTTATGGCTGGACCAACCAGCAGTTACCATTATTTAATTCCTTTACAGGGTGATTGATAAGTCCTACTTATCCTAACATACTTTTAAACATGTGTAACTTTGGATCGGTAAATGACTGACATGTTTGCATATATTTATTTTATAGTGTATTCAAATGTCCACCCGGCTTGAAAGTTTGTTTAAAATTTTCATTTGTTTGAGACTCATGGTAATCATGGACGCAAAAAGGGAGCTAGTAATAAGTCAGTTTTTGACACCTTTTTGCTCGTCTAATATTTTAAAGAAATTGAAACCACTCGGAGTAAACGCGAGAATCTTCTTTCGCATCATCAAATGCTACAAAGAAACCGGTTTTTGGAAAATACATCCATGCCTGACCATAAACGCGTTGTCAGGTGTCCGGAAGCTATGAAACAAGTAAGGCGTGTATCGAAAATAAGCTATCCACAAACTTTCTTTCAAATTATGTTGAAACCCGATATTTTATTCATACAAAAAATTGATCCTTTATTGTACGAGGTTAAACTTGAACATAATGAAGACCGGATGAAATTTAAGTTATTCCTTCACGAATTTTCGAACTTTGAATCGAATGCTCTTCATCAAGTTCCGGACAAGTGTTGCATCGCATTTTTTGGACGCTTGAGCCCAAATTTTTTTGAACTCCTGCATGTTTCCAGCTGCCTTACTAGTCTTCTTGAAGACCCTCTTCACGATTGCCCAGTAACGTTCGATGGGTCGAAGCTGAGGGCAATTTGGTGGATTGATATTTTTCTCAACGAAATCTATACCCTTTTCCGCAAGCCAATTGAGAGTGGTTTTGGCATAGTGAGCTGACGCTAAATCCGACCAAAACAGTGGAGGTGTACTATGCTTCTTTTATAAAGGCAACAATCTCTTCTAGAGACACTCAGATCGATAGATTTCCGCATGTATAGTTCCGGTAGTGTAAAAAATGGTTGACTTCAAACCACAGGAACATATTGCTTGCCATACCTTTCGACCGAATTTCTCCACTTGAATCGACCTGTCCGCATCGTTCACATCCTCCCCAACGACGGCAGTAAAGTATTGTGGACCTGGAAGGGTTTTAAGTCCGCCTTTACATAGGTCTCATCGTCCATCAAAACGCATCCATCCGGACGCTGCAAAAGACGCAAATACAATTTCCGGGCCCTTGTTGCTGCTCGCTTCTTCTGTTCTGCACTTTGTTTCAAGATTTTCTGCTTCTTGTAGCTCTTCAGGTGGTTTCGCCTCTTGATACGCTGGATCATTCCAACACTCGTTCCTGCTTTTTTGGCCAAATCACGTATTGACATTGATTTGTTCTTCGTGATTAGAGATACCACTTTCTGCTCCAGTTTCGGGTTGGAAGAACCGGGTTTTCTGCCTCTTCCTGGTAGCTCATCCAAAGAATAGTGTTCCCCAAACTTATTAATGATCCTTAACACTCGCATGATGAATTCCAAACCGCTTCGCCAATTTTCGCATAGTAATACCCTCCTCACTTAGCCATGTGTCCAGAACCTTAATTTTCACTTCCTTTTCAATACGCGACATTTTGAAAACGCAGAATTTGAACCGCACAAACAAGTAAACAGAAGAAAGCTGACAGTCAAACGCACAGCATGCAGTGTTCAGAGTATAAAAAACCATCACAAATACATGCGTACAACGCAAATGTATGTGGATAGCTTATATTCGATACACATTCGATACACAGAGAGCGAAATCGGCGGAATCCTGGTCAGTCTGGCCGAAAGATGGCCAAAGAGCTGGGAATGCCTGGAGTAATTTTAGAGGCGCTGAATCCATACAGAAATCAACGGGTGCATGACTTGACTGAAAAGCAGAAGTCTGTAAGATTCAAAAAATGTTGGAAGCTGTCCAAGCGACAGGGTGATTGTGAAATTATTAAGTTTGAGTGTTTGTCCGCTTTGTCGCGAGTGAATCGACAATTATTTGCGGTTTTGAAGTTCTTTATAGAGTCGCCTCATAGCGGGGATTTGATAATGGCAGTGTGGAGTGAAAAAATAAGAAGACCAGTGCATGTAGAAAACGGCCATTTGCTTGCAGGAGCAGCAAACGAAGACAATGCGCATGCATGCGTGAAAGGCTGCCACATAATTTCAGATGCGTTCACCACGTAGTTGTGTAGGTTGCATATCTAATGGGCGGTTTGGCAACGACAATTCTTGCGCTTATTTTGTCACGAGTGCATGAAGCTAATTACGAATCAACGTCGTTTTCATGTTTACGAATGAACAAGCGAGTACAATTAAAGAAGTGGCCATGGGTGAGATGTATCTGACTATAACTATATAATAATAACCTTATTTTTAAATAATACCAAATACGTGCCCGGTTTGGAAATTTAACATTTCCAAATCTGGAAGTGTGTTGCAGTGCCCTTATCCAAATGATATCGGTAATGTTTACATGCGGGGCTTATTGCATGTGAAAGAAACCTCGGAATGGGCGTGACTCTCCAGACATTCTGAAATGGGTTGCTGGATCAGCAGTAGAGCTATCACTTTCTAGCTCTCAGATTAAAGCTGCTTCCAATGATCACTTGAGGGATTGTTGTAAACAGATTTCTTCCATAATACCATTGCCGGCCAATGAGTGTTAGATTGTACACACACACATACATCACTGACTGGAATTTCCACTGTCGGTTTGAATAGGAAAATAGGCCCAGGGTAGTTTTCAAATAACTTTGTCTTTCCAATCAAAAACCACCATAACACTTTGTGAATGGCATCAACAGCACCCTTGCTGTTGGTATAAAGTGTCCAAAACGATTTCTAAGCGTTGTTAAAAACTCCTAATGAAAAACTGTAATCACACATTGTTAGTGAGCCTAACAATGTCAGTAAAAAAGTGATTCTAATATCCACACTCTATGAGAGGCCCCAATAGCATCCTTACTGTTGGTCCACATTGGTTCAAAGCGCTGGTATAAAATTGTCCAAAATGACTTTCAAGCGCTAATAAAAGTCACCCTATTTTCACGATAAAAAAAACCACTATCACACTAACACTACTGTTGGCTTGGATAGGACCCAATAAATATTCAACATACCATTTTGTGAGAGGCCCTAGCAGCATTTTTACTATTAATATAAAACGGCCCAAATCGACACCCCAGCATTATTAAAAAAAATCCTTTTCCTTTAAAATAAAACTAGCTTTGCATTTTGTGAGTGGCCAGAAGTAAACCGATTTTGCCCATGCTTAAGAACAGTTTTGTTTCGAATTTAACATGTTCCTAAATCATTGAAAATGACTGAGGGTTTTACGGATAGTTCTTAAAATCGAAATCTTCTGTTATGAACCGGCACTGTTCATTCCTAGTATTTCAAATATTCCTCCAATGGAAAATGTTGACTTTCCCATGATCGAAATCCGTTCACCTTTCTTCACGACAAGAAGTTTATTTCAGGAATTCGCTCCAATCTCAACCTTATAACTGCTCATAAAATTGAATCACTTTGTTCCAACTGTTTCTCTAGTACCCCTTAGAAGATATTGAGTCAATCCACTTGCTGATAGCAACTTTTTCCATAAGAACCACTTGAGTATAGCCAAGACGAGATTGGCAAGAAAAAGCAATCGAACTAAGTTCGAGATAATCAATCATCATTGGCTATCTATGACTGTATTGTTGTTTCACTTTGCCTGTTCATCCCTCGTTCGGTTTTCCAGCAGCATGGC
Organism: Aedes japonicus; assembly: GCA_034211315.2. Taxonomy (NCBI): domain Eukaryota; kingdom Metazoa; phylum Arthropoda; class Insecta; order Diptera; family Culicidae; genus Aedes; species Aedes japonicus. The sequence goes on along the minus strand of JASCZW010000680.1, from coordinate 59,254 downwards.
ATAGTCATAACAATGAATCATATCCGAAGTTATTATGGCCGAAGCAGCTCTTTTGAACTATTGGTCGGGTCAATCACATGGGGCCAACCAGTCAGCAAGCGCAACGAATGGAGCTGCCGCCGGTTAGGGAGCCAATTCCCCGAAGGCTCTTTGCCACTGCCTTTCGTTTTCGTCTTTGATTGGAGCTCTCGCTGGCTGGTTTGGCCGATAATCGTTTTCTAATATAACTTTCAATTTTTCGATCATAAAACGGCATGTGGTTTTTGCCTGGAGCTAGTAACATCATTGACACTGGGAGGAAGCCGATCGACGACCACAGGATGGTTGTGAGGTCTCCTCGGAGTTTGACTTTGTGTGGTAATTTGATAAATTGTTTTGATACAGTTTTTCGGGAGGAGGGCGCACGACACTAATGGAGCTGTGTGTATGTGTGATGACGGATGGTGGGACAGGGTGAGCACTCGAGCGAAGAATGGGTTATTTGTAAGCGGCCTGGTTTGCGTTTGTAAACTCCGTAAACTCATTAGTACTTAGGGCTGCAGAGATTGTGGGACCAGCTTTTCCCCGGGAAGAAAAACCCGACACGCGGTTTAACTGATGATTAATTGAAGCTGAGAGATCTGTGTCTTGCTATGCCATCGTGGCTCAGTTTCCGGAAAATAAACTCTGCCTATGCTGTGGAGTGATTTCACCATCACTGGGATAAAGTAGGTATTTCTGGTATTCAAAACATTATTAAAACGTTTCATTGTGTGTTGATACGCGGAATGAACGAAAGAGGGGCCTTAGAATATAATATCATCATTATAATTAGCAGCGGGGTTTCTTCTGTTCTTTTGTGATTATTGAAATGGGGACATGAACATGAGGATAAAAACTCTGAATCCAGTTGAAAGGAATCGTTCAATCAACACCCTCTATGACGCTAATCATTCGTGTTAGAATCTATCAACTTCAACACATTTCAATTCGATGAAACAAGTTTCTTTGATCTATCAGCCAATTCCAACGAACTCTACCCATAACTTTTCATTTGACACCTGTTCCGAATCGTCGCTGATTACTACATATCTACTTCATTACGCTGCATTTACACCGCGGTGACAGGCTGGACGCTTCCTGATTACGGTCGCTGTGCTCGTCGAGCTCAAAACGAACGGATGAAAAGGAAGAGAACCGTGTTTGTTTATGTTACAAATTAAATTCATTAAAACTTTTCGCTCGCTGTTGCACGAAATCATGTCAGCTAGTTTTTACAAGCAGCCCTCCAAAACATCCAACAGCCTGTGTATTTTCCAAAGTTGAGTCTAGTTGACACTGTTAATTGCAAGAATAAATATTTTGCTTCTATGCTTTGATGATAGTGCTGGGACATTCGGCCATGTATATTTTTGCTAACTATTCCTTCATTTTTATATTTTAGATGTGTGTCGACCAATGATCCAAAACTGTAATTTACGAACGACCACGATGAATTTCTTTCATACTAAACTAACTTTTTTTCGATATTTGTAGAACAAATAGCTTATTTACCGTATTTACTCCTGGATTATTTGTATGAAAAAAAAATATTTTTAAAGGTGGCTTGTTGGGCCTTCTCCATCCCCCTCATTGGAGGACCATCGTGCACAGCACTGTTGAAGTCCCACGCTGGCACTAGGATGATGATTAACCGCCCCTAACATGGACATCAGACGCTGTTTTGAATGGCCCCTGATATGAAGATCAAACGCTCAGAAAGACTGCACCTATAAAACATAGCAGACCTCCCATCGCACTACAGATGGAGATAAAGGCCAGCTAATGCGCCTGATTTGAGGACCTGTGTCAGAAATCTAATACGAATCCATGGGGTGACACATTTTGAGTAGTAATGGCCAAAACCAGAGGTATGGCGGCTCCAACCGAGGAATGACGGCTCCACCACGACCCGAGTTCATTACCAGACCATAATGCTGTCATAGCGATGGAGGGATGGGCATGGGCGGCCCAGCCTTACATCCGTAACCACGTGGGCATTGATAACGGCACAACGGGGGCCAGAGATGAGGCGACGATGACGAACGAAGAACTCATTGCGATAGCAAAATCAAAGGACAAAGGACAAAGGACCGGATGGTATTCCGTACTTCACCATCAATACTGCTATCTTGCTGGCTCGCGAAATGTTTAGGGCGGCGATGCAAAGGTGTCTGAACAAAGGCGTCTTTCCGCCCGCCTGGTTGCTAACTAGTGTTGCTACCAAAGACACGGAAGCCAGCAGAGGATCCATCGACATATAGACCTATATTTCTGTTGGATATAGCGAGTGAGGTGTTCGAGAGGGTAATCCTCAACAGACTGACAAAATACACGGATGGTATAGGTGGTCTGTGAAACTATCAGTTTGGCTTCCGTAAAGGGAAGTCGACGGTGGATGCCATTCTGCTCGTCACCAAGACGGCCGAAGTGACAATCCAGCGCAAGAGGCGAGGAGTCCGCTACTGTGTAGTGGTGCTCCTTGATGTGAGAAATGCGTTTAATAGCGCCAGTTGGGAGGCTATTGCCGACTCACTCCAACACCTTCATGTTCCTAGGTAAATGTACAAGATTCTGGGAAGCTAATTCCAGAATCGCAAGGTTCGATCTTGAGTCCGGTGCTATGAAACACGATAAACGATGAGGTACTACGGCTTGAGTTCCCGAAAGGGGTGAAGATAGTCGGTTCGCGGACGACATCACCCTTGAGATATGTGGTGAATCCTTTGAAAAGGTAGAGCAAACAGCCTCGCACTTCATTGGCATTGTGGAGAGATGGATGAGCTCCAGGAAACTGGAGCAAGCCCACCATAATACTGAGGTCACGGTTGTTACACAACCGAAAAACGGAGCAACATGCGACGGTTAGTGCAGGAAACAGGAAGAGTCATTTGAGGTACTTGGGGGGTCAATATCGACGATAAGCTGTCCTGTATCAGCCACGTCAATTACGCCTGCAAAAAAGTGTGCAAGCAAAACATCCCGAAACAATAACATTAACTCCCACATTCTTCACTGTGCTTTGACTTTGTCGATCCTGAAGCTCCTCTCCAAAGAACCTTCTTCCAGTAATCTATGGGCTTATCTGCATGCTCATGAGAAATTTTTAGCCTTTTAGCTTTATTGAATTTGCTGATCAGCTGAGGCAGCTTCCGGACAAAATTGTTTTTAAAACTAAGCTCTGCTATTCTCCGGTGGTTTGTTCGATTGGTTATAGGTGGCTGAAGGATTAGCTTCCCGCACGATGTTGGTGTCCATTCTTGTATCTGTTTTGCATTACTTGCCTCTACCTGGGCGATCCGCAACTGATCCAAACGTTCTGTATATCAATCATTTTCTTCCGATAGCTGTTTTGCTGATACTTTCCTGCGATAACCCGCTGTGATTCTCCATTTTCCACATCTCGAACCACCAATTTGCGGATATTTAAAGTAATTGATTTTGAAAGCATTACGTTCTCCTTGATTTCAACGAAATTGTATCAAAACAACTTGAACGTATTAAAAAGGCACAACATTTTATATGTTTTGAATTCAAATGTCAAAACTCAACAAATCGAGGGGTCTGCTGAAAGGCGTGGGCACGGGAAATTACAAGGCATTTGTACATGGGCACTTTTTTATGTCACACCTAATTATGCTAACCTCAACAAGTTTTTTTTTTAAACCGAGGTTTGCTTGAATCATGAAGGGTGGGTACTTCATTTTAGCGATGACTGTAGACATAAAGGGTGTCCACATTTAAATTGCATCACTTTAAACTCGTCCTCAAAAACAAGTCTCTCAACCGATTGTCATGAAATATTCAAGGAATAAAATACAATGTATAATCTTAGTTCAAGCATTTTTATTTCACTGTATTTCTTTACCAAATCCAAAAACCTGAACTTTCTTCTAAGTACTACGCATAAAATTTAGTACAACGCTTGAACCGAAATTTTTTTCCGCTTTCAACCATGACTTCAACATTTCCTGTTCTGTAGTGATAACTTTAGGATGCTTGCGAAGTTCGTGCTTTATTATAGCCCAATATTTCCAATTGGCCGTAACTCTGGAAAGTTTGGGGGATTAAGATCCTTCGGCACGAAAGTGACACCATTAGTCATTTACCACTCCAGAACATCCTTGTAGTAGTGATAAGAGGCTAGGTCCGGCCAAAAAATTGTAGGAGCGTTGTGAAACGAAAGCAGACGTTTTTTCAGACATTCTTTCATGTATACTTGACCAAATGACCATTTATAGTTGAAGTTGTCACGAAAGGCTTGCTCCGTTTACCGCACGAACAAATCCCCTGCCAAATCATGAATTTCTTGGGGAACTTTGAAACTTGCTGTTTCCTGAGAGACTCTGGAACATCGAACTTGTCATAAGGGCTCTGAAAATCGTATTATGAAAAATGCTATTCAATGGACAAATGTCAAAGGGTTTCATGAAAATATTTCCGATTAAATTTAAATCCTAAAATTCTTACAATGAGCATAACTATTGTTGCATAACTGTATACAAAAATGATTTAGTTCAACCTGACTACATTGCATTTCATTAAGGCATCATTTAAAACTATGAAAATGGAAACAGATTCCACTCCGCCCCGTGATTAGCAGCAAAACCTCCAGATCTGAGAGGCTGCATCAACAGGGTACATATTTATTCGACTGACCTGCACGTGTACATACCTGAACACACATAAGCACCTCCATCCATTAGAGAAACATCGTTAAGAACAGCATATCGGAACGTGCACTAACTGCACTGATTTTGCATCGTAAATTTGCGATTTTAAATGGTCTTCCCACCGTCGTTTGTTCGTTGGATCGGTTCTTTGCCTTGGCGGTCCTGCTTATGGCTACTAGCGCTGGTGTGGCGCAAAAAAGTGATGACCAAGCTTCACAAGCGGCCCTATCGGTCGATTGGCCGGTTGTTGCAAGCAAGGAATGCTCGTTAAGAACAACGACAACGAGGCAATTGCAATACATTACCACCATTATCGGCCATCTGCTGCAAACTTATTCTTGCTTTGTTGTCAATTGAAGGGCTTTAAAGCGCCTTTTAGCACTGTCGAGATTGGACACTTGTCCGAAAAAAACTGTCTTTAATGGCAATCAATGAGTCAACATTTTTCAAAAGATTTCTTTGTAATTCAACGACAGAAGATGATGACTTTGGCAAGTGGCAATCAGTTTGCATTATCACTGCATTCGTTTTCATCGTTCGATGTGTGCTTGCTTTATTACTTAAGGGTCTGGAGATTGTCCTATGGTGAATTGAAGTAACCTCCCGTCAACAGCTCGGATGTTTCACAGTCAATAGTTCCGGAAATGCAGTAGACTATCAGATCTAGATTGAATCAACTTCTAGATTATCAAAACATCGTAAAAAAAGAGAGATGGGACCACACTCTCAGGGGCGTTCAACTTTTGTCAGATGAACGATGCAAAACGTGCCTTGGTTATGTGTGGCGTAGAATTTTCCACTCAAACGGAGTCGAAATTATGTTGAAGCAAGTCGTTCGTTCCTTGTTCCTCATTTTGATGCTACGGAAGCAACAGCCCTCGAGGGAAATTCACCATCGACGGCTCCCAAGGATCCTTCTTTCACGCCATCTTTCTTCGCACCCACCAGACTGCGAGTAATGTTTGTGTGTCCTAGGAGTGAACATATTCATCAACTGCCAATCTCTCCTCGAGCTGGCTTAGGTCCTTCCAGCCAATCGAAATATATTGCTGCGCTACAAGTAGGTACGTGACAAACCCGTAAACGCAACCATTTCAAGTAGACACCGAAGTTCATGTCGAATACGTAACAGGGAAAAAGCATCAGTATCGTGGGAGGAAGCGGAGCGGATGTTTGCTTTTGCACTTGACGAAAAATTCCAATTACGGCGCCAAGGAACGCAAAAAAAGGTAGTGTTGTTGGTAGAGTGACAAAAATTGGTACCAATTTTCCATCGCTCGCGTAATGACCCTTCAAACTTGATACCCGTCACGAACCGTTGGCTGAATTCGAAAGTTAGAACTAGCTTTTTTTTTGTTGTTTGGCTATTTCATCAATGTCACTGTAGGAAAATCGTTAGAAAAATATTGGAAAATTTTGTGTGATGTTCATCAAACAAGAGCAACAATGACGTGGAGTTTCCCAAGTTGGCGAAAATCGAAAATCAAATCATCACATTTTCTGACGAAGAAACATTATAGTACATCTTTGAAATATGCTTCTTGACATCATCTGATGAACCAAATGTCTGTTATGGAGGTTTTGAAGTTTTAGGTCAAGCCCTCATAATTGCAACCTTTGATTACATCCAGTTGTTTTGATCTTGATAATCTTCCTCGAACAATTTAAACATGTACCGTAAAACAGGGTAATATTGATCACTTTTTTCATTGTTCTCTAAAGATTTTGTCTACTTCAGCTTTAGCTGCTTTATATTTGAAAAAAGTCATATTCAGTATTTGTTGATTTGTACAACAATTTTACAACATTAAATTTGAGGACATCAAAATGAGTTTAAATGAAACAGCAACTCATATGACAAGTAAGCGAATTTAAAAATAGTTTCTGATAAGATTTGGGTTCCCTGGATTTGAGTTTTAAGCTAAAAGTTTCATACGATGTGACATTTTTACGTGAAATATGAAAAAAATGTGTATTGAGTTATACCTTCATAAAAAAAAACAGTTGATTAAGATGTTAATCTCTTTATGTTAAATTCTTGAACTTTCTGTGGTACACTTGCCATCAGGTTCCGTATGGTGTATCCTCTGATACGCCCACCGTGACGATTCTCCATCTTCGTCACGTTTGCTTTCTTCTTAGTTTCTAAGAGTTCCCGCTTAACTAGAACCCAGTACTTCTCTATTGGGCGTAGTTCTGGACAGTTTGGTGGATTGGTTGTTTTTGGCACGTATTTGACCTCTTGTCCCTTATACCATTCCAGGACGGATTTCGCATAGTGACAAGAGGCCAAATCAGACCAAAACTTCTTGTTATGTTTTGTTTTGTTTTACCCTACAACAAACCTCTACGTCATCAGTGACTAACAGTGTGATTCTTCCATTGCGCTCCAGTGTCAACATCGGGTTTGTTCTGGAACAAGGTTGATGAGGCGCGTAAGATGCGTTGCAACCTGTAAGGTTATGACAACATCAATGATCTTAAAAATAAAGTTAAGAACTGATTTCTCGCGGCCGTCTCGAAGTTGATGGAAATAACAATTCTATGGATGAAAATTGAAAGTATAATCTGCGAAACACATGCTTTTTCAATTCTAGTTGTTTACTTCTAAGTATACATTTTTTATTTGAACATTTTCAAAGAAAAAGAAAAAAAGCACAAACACTTAAAACATCCGCAGTATAGTTTGGAGGATGTTTTGGTAGGAAATTAAAATTGCAAATACAACCATCAGTCAATGTTATTGCGAGGCTTATGTAATGTTCAGATTGATTTTGACTTTTTGGCTGAAAACAATTTCTAGTCTTGACTTGTAAAACAAACTTCAGGCGTGATTGGATTTAAATTCTGTAGATCTAGGTATTACAATTTGGAAAAAAATAAGATATGGTTTATGTAGCATAACGTCAGCCAAATTCCATATAAGGATTGCACAAATATTATCAAATCGAGAAGCCCTATGACACTAGGAGTTTCTTAACTAAGCCATAAGTTTATAAAGTTCTAATAACCCACAAGTTCCCCAATGAGGTGTATACAGCTGGCGAAGAGCAAGGTGTTTTTCGGTATGAGTAATAAAAAATGTGTAAACAATCCATGATTTCGGGTAGTGACGTAAAACTCCAAAATCAAGCGAATGATAGCAAACCAATATATGTTTTGGTCCGCATCGTTTTAGTGCACGAAAAGGCATTTTTCAGCCGAAACCTTTTAAAAACTATACCTATTACCGAAAATAAACATTCCACCTTGGTATTTACTGCTGTTGTGAACTGTTGTTTTTGGAGATCTACGTTACGCCAATGACTTCTATATAAGGTCTGGGGCAACGCACTGCTTGCTTGTATTGGAAGCAAAAATAATGTAAACATTGCTGAGCCGACGAGTGATGACGTAACACTATTGAACTTTCTATTGGCGGGCATGGGTTCAGATAAAAAAAATCGTTTCAAATGTTTAATATAAATGCTGAATTGTGGAAATAATCATGATACATATGCCATTTATTGAGCAGAAGCATTTCCTCTCGATAACATGGTACATTTATAGTGAATTTAACTGAGGTAATTGACTTTTTGCCACACAAACTTTCAAACGCTGGGACTTGACAATCGAGTAGCGAGATGGAGCCAATTAGACTGGAATTAGTTGAAAAATTAAGTTTTATAGCGCATACAATAAACAATCACGGAGCGAACGAATCAAAATAAATAGTATGACTTAGCACTTTGCGAGCTTTTGTGTAGCGTGCGCAAGGAGTGCAGTGGTATTAGTGTCATGAGCGAATTTTGCTCATTTCACTAATATTGTTGTGGCTACTGGGCCAGACCTTATATAGACGCCATTAACGTTACGCATCTTTACAAAAAAAACAGGCTGTGCATTATCTCACGAACACAATGACAGTGTTTTGCATTACACTGTTAAAAATGAACCACTTCTACTCCACCTGTATAGACCTTCTTTGCAAGTTACCCGTATTTGCCTGTACGTTGTTTACGAGTGAGTCCTAATGCGTCGACGTTGCAATTTGTTTTCATTTCGTCATTCCACTGAAAACCTGTAATATCGTTGATAGGAGAGCAACAAATTAAATACTAATTATGTCTAATTTGAGATAGAATTGAACAAATTTTCGACACTTCATTGAAACTACCAAAAATTGTTGATCCTGATTACTGCTTATTGTAAAGTATTTGGTCGATATTCCTGCTTTACATCATTAGTCCATTCAAGCAGGAAGCTAAAGGGCGAACACGAAATTATTGCGACACATTCAACAGGGCATAACATTTTTACCATTGGGTAAAAATCAACCAAATTTTGCACACTTTCTCATTTATGTGTATTGTTTACATGCTGTCAAACTCGAAGTCGTGTTGAACATTCACCAATCAACCGCCTCCAGAGTGTTGAAGCGGTTCCAGGAGCGGTTGACGTTGGACCACGGCAAAGGAGCTGGAAGAAAACCGGGACCGGAGAAAAAAAAGACAGAGGGAAAGGTGAAGCGGATGATTAAAGCAAATCCCAACGTCTCAAGCCGTGATTTGGCTACAAAGATCGGCATTTCGCAGAGCTACGTCCAGAATGCAAAGAAGAGAGCTGGACTACATACATACAAGGTAGAGAACTTCTCAAACCGCGATGAGTGGCAACAATCGACGGCTAAAACTCGGGCACGGAAGCTCTACGAGAAGATGGTGACAAAATATGGCTGCTGTGTGATGGAAGACAAAACGTATATAAAAGCCGATTTTAAGCAAATTCCGGGGTTGGAGTTTTTCACCGGCAAGAGCAAGTTCTATGTGGACGACAAATTTAAGAAGAAGAAAATGTCGAAGTTCGCCTCCAAATATCTCATTTGGCAGGCCATATGCTCTTGCGGACTGAGGAGTGAGCCTTTCGTGACAAAGGGCACAGTAAATGGCTAGATCTACAAATCTGAGTGCCTCGAGAAGCGCCTTTTGCCGTTCTTGCAGCAGCACGACGAAGCTCCGCTATTTTGGCCAGATTTGGCATCATGCCACTATTCTAAAAGTGTCCTGGAGTGGTATGAGGCCAATTCTGTCCATTTTGTTCCAAAGGATATGAATCCGCCAAACTGTCCGGAGCTGCGCCCGGTGGAGCAGTACTGGGCAATGATGAAGCGGGAACTTTGGAAGAGCAAGAAGACAGTCAAAGACGAGAAGGACATGTTAAGAAAATGGAAAAAAAAAAACTGAGAAACTGGTACCAGATGACATTGTAAAGGCTTTGATTGAGGGCATCAAGCGAAAATGCGTTCAATTTTACACTCAAGGCTCCATCGATTAACTTTTCTTTTGATTTTTGAAGTAAATGTGTAAAACTACCCTAAAAATTTTGGTTTGATTCTAAACATTATAAGAAAATTGGCATGACATTTTCGGTGTCGCAATAATTTCGTGTTCGCCCTTTATGTGTCACTTACCAGCGCCCATTTTTCTTTTGGATGTTGTATGCCTGAGGACGATGAAACCGGTGGATCATTCCTAACGGCTGTGTTGCCTGTTGCCCGGCAGCGTCATCTCGTGAGCGTTTTTGTTGAAACAGCACTATTGAAAATAATGTCCCGTTGAGGCAATACTGTACCGTTTTCTCATGAACCCGTCATTTTTCATAAAAAGAAGCATTTATTTTTTTACGTCTCTAATGCACATAAAGAGAATGCTTTATTTGGCAGAAAATGATGGGATATTTTTGCCAGATAACGCCTGAATCTAGCCTGTTGAATGACAGATTGCAAACATTGTTGTATGGTGCATAAAATATTGCAAACAATTTCTTTGTTTACGCCTCCTTTGCCTTAGAATTAAACGAGAGGAAATTTTACGCGCTTGTTAAAATTAATTGATTTTTTTCTGTGTAGTTGTACCAACGCCAAATCAGATTCGAAGGCATATCCGAAAAAGATGACAATTTTTTCGGTGTAAGCATGTCTCTTTACGGTAGATATCTTCGTTGTTCTGCATTGGCTAAAGGCAACGCAATTTTTTTTAGCTTTGAAATTACCAGTAAGACACAAAATCTAAGTTGGCTTCCAACTGCATTATTCGACTTCTTAAAATAATCACAGCCTTTGATTTTGTTGAGACAACCGAAAGCCAAATATGGTGAAACCAACATTAAACTTCATTTAGCGTTGGGGCATAGGGGAAAAGTTTGAAAGTGCTACTTTCCCAGATTATCTTCCTTTCGCTTCTAGCAAGGTTGTGGAAATTTTTCATACCGGTATTGTGAAGGTGCAATCGACAACAGATCAAATCTTTCGATTGTGGCAGATTTTCCAAAAGTTCCGCGAATATCAAGTTCCTTTTCACTGATTTTAAGGCCACTTTCGATACCACTCATCATGAAGAGCTATGTAAGATTATGGAAGAGCCAAGTATTTGAGGAAAATCGACCAGACTGATCAAGTTTACGGCAGAGAGTTTACAGTGATTGCAAGTGCGTTATCGGACTCATTTAAAATAAAGACTAACTAAAAGTTAAAAACTTCAAAGTTACAGCATTACATGGTTCCATTTCTCCAGTTTGAACGAAATCACGAACTTCCTCTTCATGGAGCCCATCAGAACATTTCTTCCATTTTGTCTGCATTTGCTGGATGTCTTTGACGTTTCTGTCTGCTTTGAAATTGACCAGTACTTTTAGATTGGTCGGAATTCCGGGCAATTCGTAGAATTCATGAACTTGGGGACAAAATCAATCTGGTTGGCAGCATACCACTCCAGAACCACCTTAGAGTAGTGGCAGCTGGCCAAATCGAGCCAAGAGATGATTTTGTTCCTATGCTTGTGGATGAACGGAAATACACGCTTTTGAAGGCATTCTTCGACGTAAACTTGGGATGTCATCATCGAGGATTTGTCGAAGGGTTTCATCGCCATGTAAAACTTCAGCCGCGATGTAAAACTTTTGATGGGGAAGCAACTTAAAATTGAGTTTGACGAATGTTTCGTCATCGATCGAAGCGCAGCCCTTGTGTTTCATCAAAACACGGTCGTACAAGAGCCTTGCAGGCTCTTTGGCCACGGAATTCTGTTTCATGTGTCGGTTCGGATGTTTACTGGCTGTGTACGACTTGCATCCTTGCCTGGCAAAGATTTTCCGCATCATTTGAAAGTTTGCGTTGTACCCTCTGGCCACATCTTGGGTCAAAAACTGGGGTTGGCTTCAACGCACCTCAACACCTTGCTGCGCAGCTGACGATCACTGGTTCCAGTTTTTTCATAGGTCTGCTGGTTCCTATCCACACTCAGGGTTTCTTTGTAGGTTTTGAACACTCGATAAACTGTTGTATTCAGCTTCAGCACTTGAGCTAGCTTGGAACTGAACCACTCCGGATTGTTCAGGTGTTTGTCAAAAAAAATGTCTTCTTTGGAGTTCCATTTGAAGTTATTTCTCTACGCGATCGACTTCTTTGATCGAACTTGCACACACAATACAAGAGGCGTGTTAGCGGCGCACAACGGTCGTCCCAATTAACTAGTCAGCCTTTACATTAGGGTATTAAACAAAACGATGATCTAGGCTTCCTCGTTGCACTATAAGGTGTTATGAAACTGGCGGGGTACGATTTTGAATAAATCCCAATTTATGCATTTTCATGCCAGAACATTATTCCAGGCAGTTACTAATCAGTACACCAAACTGAAACGTTAAGCAAAAAGATGTTGGTGAATACATTCAACATAGATACTTGGTTGGTAGGAGGAAGCAAACGTGATAGAGCTTACTTAGGCCGAACTGTGAAAATCGAGGTCGAGGTGTCGGATAATTGTTTGCACCCCGGATCATTAGTGATGTCAGATAACAACCGAGTCAGAGAATAACCGAATACTTGGAGACGCATTATTGTCGGAATTCAAGCATTTAGCAGACTTAACAAGAACCTGAGCTCTGATAGAACCCATCTTCGTGCTACTAACAACTCTCCACGGGTATGGAAGGCGAACAATGCTCGCGGAAAACCCGCATGCACTTGGAGTTTTCGAACGACTTAGGACCATTTGTGGTGTTGTATGTGAAAATAGGGTATGGAGGAGAACCACGAACGACAGGCTAGCGCAATTCAAAAGCGAACTCAGTATTTAACAAACTACCTAAAACTGGATTAGTAAAAATACCAAAATCCCGTAAAATGGAATTTAACTCCTATTTGACCCGTAAAAAACTGACCAAAAAAGGTGATTAGGTGACTAGGTAAATATTTTAACAAGATCTAAGAAACTTGGACATTTCCTGAAACGAGAATCTTGATAGTCCAGGTTGTGGTCGTCCTAAAGGAACTTTGAGCAAAAAAAAGTTTAAGTGGCCCAAGTACATTTGAATAACAAATATAACGACTTTGATAAAATGCCTCTAATTTGGGCTTATCCCGAGCAGGACACAACACCATATGAATACCTAATTTTGATCTTGATAACTGGCCTTGGTATTAAAGAGCTCAGATTAAGAGGTAAAATACCTAAGAATTGCAGGCAAAATACCTCCCGAATAACAAAACATGTTATTTTGGATACCTGGGAATACCTGAGAGGTACTATTTTGGTATTGTCTTACCTCAATTTGGTATTCGCATAACATTGTGGGAAGAATTTTATGGTATTATCCGCAGGTATTTTACCTCTTAATCTGAGCTCTTTAATACCAAGGCCATTTATCAAGTTATTCAGTCCTGCTCGGGATGGCTTTTGAATACCAAATTCATACCAAATTGGTGACGAGCTGCAATGATTGTTGTGAGTGTTGAAATTATTTCTAACAGTGATTAGCTTCTGAAGTACTCAACCACGCAATGGTCATTCAAAGTAGAAAAACACTAACACTAAACCATTTTGAGCCATAAAAAGAACAACAACCATTTTAAGCAGTTTAAGAATTTCAATAAAGAAAAACACCCAACAACCGTAACAGAGTTTGGCAGTGCTTAGGTTCAAACTGCGTTTCTTCTTCACCGCCACTACTATTCAACTCCATTCAAGCTTAAAATCGCAATTTCCTCAAGCAATCTTCCATTTTGCTTTGGCATTTCCTCAGTAAGAACATCCCGAGTAAAACTTAAGCTATTGGATTGCATCAAAGGACTTTCAAACTGTTATAATTGTTAACTTTTAATCTGTTATAATCATTGTGTCGGCTCTTCATAATGCAAACACAAGCGATAAGGTTAAATTACTTAGATTGAGTTTGAATAATGTTCCGGCATATGTGAAATTGGAAAATGGCCAAAAGTGAGCAACAGAATGTATGCTTTTAGAAAAATTTATCTGTACAAACGTTTCAGTATTGGATCAATTAGCCAATTTTCCATCCTAAAAATGGCATTGGCGTTTCTTCTCACGCCTTACCAACCAACTGACAATTGGTGCATATATATTCCATCAATATATTTCTAAAATCTTTTTTACGGGTACCCAAGGCGCCAAGACTCACTCCATAAACCACACCGTGGAATCGTTTTGCTCACCAGCTGTATTTGAGAGTGGTTTGAAAAAAAAACAGAAAAGAAAATCAACCGGTCTAGTCCAGTAGAAGAAAGTAATTCGATTGCATTGTATTTCCAATTTGGCACTGTATTTTCTTTACGTCCTGGTTCGGCTCCAGTCCCGGATGGTGCTGCTGTTATTGGTTCATCTGGGAAATGGTCTTTATCTTGTGTTTTTACCCATCTCACAATGACATATCGATGGAAAACTCTCCCAATAAGAAGTATTGCAGTCGCATGAAATGAATAGTTTCTGAATTGATTAGCTGACGCTTGATTTATGGCTGAATTATGGTTAGGAACACCAAAAAGTTAAAATGGTGGCAAAAATGCAATTGCAGTTTTTGCAATCAAATCTTGAGAAAACCGCATGATTCAGAAGAGGTAATTTTGCCCACAAAGCGTTTAATGGTATAAACGAAGCCATGCAAGTGTGTGCAAGCGGTTGGCAGCACAAAGATT
>JASCZW010000680.1:0-42335 GCA_034211315.2 Aedes japonicus | reverse complement strand
TCGAAACAAATTTATCGCTGTATGCTTAGCAGGGTCATACAATTTCACTTTCAATTGAAAATCGTCGTGGGACGATGAGCTGAGCATTCATCCCTTTCAATTGAAACACACTATCTTCTTTTGACAGCCACTTCTTAGTCAGCTTCAGCAAATCAATCTTCAAACAAACATTTTCGACTAAGCTTTTCACTCATCGGTGTTTATTTCAACCTTCGGTGTCATACTAGTATGAAACAGGACAGTTGAAATTCATGCAATACGTGCAGATTCATATTCATTTCTAAGGTATTCATTATTTTTAAAACTAGAGCAGTACCACCAGATAAACTTAAATTGTAGCACCGAACACAATAATCAACCATTTTATAAAATGACATATGAGATTGCTGATATTTAAGTTGCTTTCACGCGATTGCTCCAACGCAAATGCAACAAATTCAATTTCAATAAGTCATCGCAGTATCAAACAGAAATGCGCTTAGTAGCTCGGGTAGCTTTTTGTCGAGCAAAGTTACAGCAATGCGTGTATCGTCAAATGAAAATACTTCTAGCAATACTGGCACGCATGTTTCGTTGTGTTCGCCAACCATTGCTCGGGTGGGGAGGATGAAGGCAAATCAATTTTAACGAAGTTGATTCACGGTCGTTCACCACGTCGTTTGAAGCAAACATGAATTTCGATTGAAACTCTTCCGACGGTGGCTAGATCGAAAATGAATTTAAGCTTACTCACGTTTGACAGGAAGTGTATTGGGAGAGAATCGGTGAAGGTAAGAGTTATCCACTACATGAAAGCTAATTGACGTGGAGTGAAATGAATACAAAAGCGATTCATTTTCATTTTATTGCTTCGACGATGTAGGGCCCTGATGCTTAGTGCCTCGACAGTCGAAGCAACCATTGGGTCTTTGTTCAACCGTCAATAATGGTAAGACAATACCACAGAATGCCGCAACGCTATTGGCCACTGTTGGATTTCCGCTGTCAAGTGTTCTATTTTTATTTTCACTCGTCATGACACTCCGATGTCCTTCTAATAAAGTGTGCCCTTCTTAATGAAATAAACGAAGCAATGCAAGTATGTGCGAACGACATTTGCCTCATTGCTGCAAAGCAGAGTGCCTCGACAATCGAAGCAACAGTAAGGCATTTATCAACTTTTTAAGTGGGTGAATGGTAACAATCTAGAGACCATGATGCCGGCGGCCACGGTTTGGTATCTCGGTTGCGAATGGTGTCAGCTATTTTTATTTTGTGAGACATTGAACTTCCGACTCCAATCTCATACTCAATAACTAATACACTGCATAACCTCACGCACACATTGAATTTTTCAAAGGAATTGATATGTTGCTTTTATGCCCACGACCAATGTTCCATTTTTTTCTCAAGTTGCGATCCATTGCGAGAAGTGAAACAAAATCATGCTTAATTGCATTACAATGTGGCCTTATTAAATTTTAGGTGAAGATACGGTGGTCTAGACTAACGCGAGTATACATTTTGGTTTCATGAGAGTACGGGAGATCACAACTGTTGTAGACCAGTTCAACGCTTAAATACTACCAAAAACTACCAACTAAAAGTATAAAAGCACAAGGGCAATTCAGTAAAAACATAGTCTTTCTGACTAATCTAAGACCCTCTGAGGATGCCACAATTGGCGTGTCGAAACATGTGATGTATTTAAAAATTCGATTCAATCAAATACGAACACTTCTCTCAGTTCAAATCAAGTAGAACTTCCTGATAATCACTTTGAGCTTTCTACTATAGAATGGTTCCGTATTATAAATAGCTAAAGCAAACAAACAAACAACTTCAAATTTATATACTATAGGCTCTTACCTTACCTTACCGATCCAACCAAGGCCGGTGTGGACTCTGCTGAACACAGAAGTTGTCTCCATTGTAAAGGGCGATACGGTCAAAATTTGGTCAATATCAACTTGACGTATTTCTTTCAATTTTGCATTTAAAAAACCTGAACTCCCCTCATTTTGAAGGTGTGTGTGTGTAGAATGTTGCTCCTATTTTGATTTTGGAATTCACTCTTCAGTTGTCAAAATGCCGTCCAAGCAAGAAGAGCAGCGTATCAAAATTTTGCTCGCGCATCGCGAAAATCCGAGCTACTCGCACGCAAAGTTGGCAAAATCGCTAAAAGTTGCCAAATCAACCGTTACAAATGTAATTAGAGTGTTTGGGGAACGTTTGTCGACAGCCAGGAAGTCTGGATCGGGGGGAAATCGAAAACCGGAAGCCGCTGAGACGACAAAGAGAGTTGCCGGTAGTTTCAAGCGAAACCCTAACCTATCTCTCCGAGATGCCGCAAATAAGCTGGGTGTATCGTCTACAACCGTGCATCGAGCCAAAAAACGAGCCGGACTATCGACTTACAAGAAGGTAGTGACTCCAAATCGCGATGATAAACAAAATACGACGGCCAAAGCGCGATCCCGGAGGCTGTACACGACGATGCTGACGAAGTTTGACTGCGTGGTAATGGACGACGAAACCTACGTCAAAGCCGACTACAAGCAGCTTCCGGGACAGGAGTTTTATACGGCAAAAGGAAGGGGAAAGGTAGCAGATATTTTCAAGCACACGAAACTGTCAAAGTTCGCAAAGAAATATCTGGTTTGGCAAGCCATCTGTACCTGTGGCTTGAAAAGCAGCATTTTCATAGCTTCCGGGACTGTCAACCAAGAAATTTACGTGAAAGAGTGTTTGAATAAACGTCTGCTGCCTTTCCTGAAGAAACACGGTTGTTCCGTACTGTTTTGGCCGGATTTGGCATCTTGCCATTACGGTAAAAAGGCCATGGAGTGGTACGCCGCCAACGCCAAGGTGGTTCCCAAGGACAAGAACCCTCCCAACACGCCAGAGCTCCGCCCAATTGAGAAATACTGGGCTATTGTCAAGCGGAACCTAAAGAAGACCAAAAAAACTGCTAAGGACGAGCAGCAGTTCAAGGCAAACTGGCTTTCTGCGGCGAAGAAGGTGGACAAG
Organism: Aedes japonicus; assembly: GCA_034211315.2. Taxonomy (NCBI): domain Eukaryota; kingdom Metazoa; phylum Arthropoda; class Insecta; order Diptera; family Culicidae; genus Aedes; species Aedes japonicus. Next base: position 39,326 of record JASCZW010000680.1, on the reverse strand, counting down.
GTGGCTGTACAAAATCTGATGGCAGGGGTCAAGCGTAAGGCCCGGCAATTCGGATTTGGAAAAGCGGAAGCCTAACTGAATATTTTTCCTGAATTTTATACTAATTGAACTTGAAAAAGAAATTTAATTTGATTTTTTAAATAAACGATTTCACCGATCTACACGCGTTTTCCCTTGACCAAATTTTGACCGTATCACCCTTTATTCGGTCCATGCCTGTACTTCGCCAGCTTCGCTGTCTGCAGAGTGTCCGCTGGTTGCTTTCTACTTGATCGATTCACCTTGCCCGTTGCACTCCTCTTCTTCTTGTACCCGTTGGTTCGTTTTCGTGAATCATTTTAACTGGGCTGTTGCTCGATATTCATACGTCATGCCCAGCCCATCATAGTCGACCAATTTTAGCGATGTGTACGATGGGAGGTTCTCCAAGCAACTGATGCAATTCGTGGTTAATTCGCCTCCTCCACGTTCCGTCTTCCAGCTGTGTTCCACCGTAGATCGTACGCAGAACCTTCACGAATCACGAAAATGATGGATTTCCCATATATTTTTCTATGGCGTCCTTATGATTAATTCCAACAGACTTTTTGACATTATGATTTATCTCGGCAATGCTGGTGCTCTAAACTAGCATTTCAGTTGTTCATAATAACGGGTGTTTGGATCAAAATTTGGTCGACTTAAACTTGACGCATTTCCATTCATCGTGCATTAACAAATTTTGAACACCCTTCATTTTGAAGATATGTGCGTGTAGCATCATGTCTCTATTTTGATTTTGAGATTAGCACTTCAGTTATCATAATTTCGTCGAAGGAAGAGAAGCAACGCATCAAAATTTTGCACGTGCATGGTGAAAATCCAAACTGCTCTCACGCCAAGCTGACGAAATTGTTGAATGTGGCTAAATCAACTGTCACCAACGTATTAAAAGTGTTTGGTGAACGTTTGTCGACAGCCAGAAGAGCTGGATCAGAGGGAAGTCGAAAGCCGGAGGCCACAGCGCGTCAAAAAGAGTTGCCCGCTGTTTCGAGCGGAACCCCAACCTCCCCGTCCGAGACGTCGCAAAGAAGTGGCGCCTTCAACCGTGGATAGAGCTAAAAATCGAGCTAGACTGTCGACTTACAAGGAAGTGGTGACTCCAAATCGCGACGATAAACAAAACACGTCGGCCAAAGCACGATCGCGAAAGTTGTACACGACGATGCTGACGAAGTTTGATTGCGTGGAATAGGACGATGAAACTTACGTCAAGGCCGAATTTAAACAGCTTTCTGGACAAGAATTTTATACGGCAACCGGACGAGGAACGGTGGCAGATATTTTCAAGCACATTAAACTGTCAAAGTTCGCGAAGAAAAATCTGGTGTGGCAGGCCATCTGTACCTGTGGCTTGAAGAGCAACGCTTACATTGCGACCGGAATCGTCAACCAGGAAATTTATCTGAGCGAGTCCCTACAAAAACGTCTACTGCCTCTCCTGAAGCGACACAATTGTTCCGTTCTATTTTGGCCGGATTTGGCATCGTCCCATTACGGAAAAAAAGGCCATGGAGTGGTGTGCTACCAACAACTTTCAAGTGGTGCCCAAGGACAAGAGCCCTCCCAAAACGCCAGAGCTCCACCCAATCGAACAATATTGGGCCATCGTCAAGTGGAACCTTAAGAAGACTCAAAAAGCTGTTGTGAGCGAGAAACAGTTCAAGTCAAACTGGCGTTCTACGGAGAATAAAGGAGACTAAGACTACAAATTCTTATGGCAGGTGTTCAACGAAAGACCCGGCAATTTGCATTCGGTAAAAAGGAAGCTTGGTTGAATATTTCTCCTGTATTCTGTATAAACTGAACTTGGAAAAGTAAAAGAATTTGACTTATTAATAAAAACTTTAATCGACTCACACACATTACTGTTTGACCAAATTTTGAGCGAAATACTCTTTATAGCCAGATTAATTGCCTTGCGAACACGACTAGTTTTTACTTTCTACAATCCTGCAGTCTGTACGGACAAGCAAATCACATTTCCTTAAACTTTATTCCACCATTGTAGACTATTACAAAAAGTGTATTGTTTTTTTCATTTATTTAATCGGAAACATTCCATATATTTGTTCTGAGCTCCTATGAGAGTTGGCCTACTTCTATATGGCTTTACTGTCAATTATCAGCGTGCATATGAAAAGAACATTTCTCGACAACTTATTCAAAACGAAGTATCTGATTTTACAGACAACGATGTAAACAAAGATCCAAACGTAAATTTTTCGAAACGCTTAGCACTTCTACGCAACCTTGCACCACCATAACATAGGATGATATTCTCTTAACATTATTGGGGTGCTACTTAAGAGCATGAATCTATAGACGCTTGAATCATCCTTCTTTACAAAATAAGATACGTCGTTTCTTGTTACGTTACTGACCATTTCTTATCATCCACTTTTTCATTTATTAATAGAGAAGTTCAAGTTGATATAAATTTGAATTAATCGCGTAGTGCAATCCGAGAAAGCAGTATTCGGGGGACAAATTCACAAAAAAATCAGTCAATTCGTACAAAACTCACCATGTAACTCAAATCACATGAGAACTACAACGGATCATCGCTTAGTGTGTATGTCCAGGGTGAAGCTGGTCACATTCGGACGAGTTTTAATACCCCAAAAGAGAAGGCCAGTTCTTGCTATCAACTAGAATTCATTGAGCAAATCATGAAATCCCATGACAAAGCCTTTAAAAGCCATAAGCTACCGTACGACACATGAAATCGATACAAGAGAAAGGCCAGATCACTCCATAGGTGAATGAACTCAGCCTTTTTTTCCTTTTCCCCCGTTAAACCCAGGTTCAACAGCGTCTTCGGCAGTCTATACTAGCCCTCCACGTCGCTGAACATCATTATTTTTCAAATCCATTTTTCATTAGGTTTCTCTCCTTTTGCTGCCCGGAGCTGGTGGTGTTAGTGATTGGTGGTAGGATGCACACGATAGCCAATGAATAGGTTTTGGGTTTGGTTCTGGAATTGAGAAAACATCCACTGCCGGACATTTCGACAAAGAAAGCATATATCCTGGTAAGAGTTTTACGAGAGAGATTAGTGAGATATTTGGATTTGTGTGTCCGGCTTGGGGGATGGCATGGGGGAGTCAGTTAAATGGCGACAGATGAGCAAGCGAATGGTGGCCCATGTATTATCCTTAGGGATGTGTTTTTTCTTGGTTTGTTAGAGATTTAGATGGATATTTCTGGGATAGCGAACCGGCAAGAAAAACAAACATCAGTAAATTGGCGGTTGGCCGACAGCACATTGTACCCATGGTTGAGGGATTGTAAATAAAGGATGTTTCTGGAAAGGTTTCGTTGAACAAAAAAAAACATAGTTAAGATTATCGTGTTTTTCTTCCTTGTCTTGTTCTGCTCTTTTGCTACTCTTTGCTAGGAGTCTTTTTAAAACATAGATTTTCGTACATTAATTGTTATGTTATATATTCTCCGTGCGAGGAGTAACGATTATGATGTAGAAGGAGATGTTCGCTCATCACCATGAGGCACCGAGAGTGAACAACAATGTTTTTGGCTAGAATTAAAGATATGAAGAGAAAGTTTTGATAGTTCCGCTAGTGTGCGGCAGGCTTGGAAATTTAACAGATGTTTTATGAAAATTGAGCGAAAAGGGCATGTGTACAGTGGTACTCGAACCAACGACATTTTTGCCTAACATCCCACTGCGGGGTAGGTTAAAGCACGGACTAAATCCGCCACTTCAACAGGCAAAAATTGTTCTTTCTATAGTCCTTTGTGAACCAGCGGGACAGGAGTGAAAAAATAGCGTCTACGAGTTCGGTCTTGCGCTGTTCGGGTAATAGTGTCCAAATAGCATGTGAAATCCGTCCCGCCTAAGCAAAAACGTACTTACCCGTACCGAATCCGGTGGCGAATCGTTTGTTTCCCAACCGGGTAAGGTGGCATTAAAAAGTGACCAGCCCCGGAGAATGATGATTGCCCCCAAAACGTTCATACTTATTCAGACAATTGTAGTAAACAGTACATGTAACCGCGCCTGTAGTAGTGTGCAGAGATGGCATTTCGCACTAATGCTACGCCGGTGCGTGAGATTTGTACCTTCGCAAAGGATACAACCATACCTCACCTCAGATTAAGCAAAGTGCTCTTTTATTCGGTGAAAAATAGACAGAGTGAAAGTGTGCGCCAGTGATTGCATTACCTGGAGTGAGTGAACCACACTTTCTTTTATACGATCACGCTCACGTGCTCTCATCTGTCTTCGCCCACGTGCTCTTGCCTGCGATCACTGCCGCGTACACTGGGGCGAGGCCGCATCAGTGCTCTTTCTGTGATTCGCTGGTGCAATTCAAAGTTAAAACATTGTCGGAGTTGCAGAAAATGTCCGAAAAAAGGAAGCGGGAACAACATTATTCTTTCTTCCTTTGTTATGTAGCGTCAAAGCGAATTTGCAATGACTGCTGTATATTAGCAGAAGAGCCCACGCCAGTGAGCTCACTGGGGCGCACGCGTCAGGGAATTTATCAGCATTCGCTTCTGTGAATTTGAGAGCTCTTCGTCTCACTCTAGACCGATCGAGTGTAGTGTGAATAAAAATCTTTTTTTTCACTCACATGCGCTACCCGCATGCAAACACGGGGGTGCATATAAACAAGAGAGAAGAGCTCTCGTTGAGGTAGGAAGAATGTGTGGAAAATTTAAAATCTCTCTCTACCACACTGAGGATATGGACATCACTGGTAGTGTGTATCTTTGTTTATAAAAAATGAGAAAAAAAGGAAGAGTGTGGAAAAGACAAAAACCAGGGTAGAATCAGGAAAGAACAAAGCTACCGAAGGACTGTGTCGTTAATTATGAGTACACTTAAAAATTATTGTATTTAAGTATGTTTTATTCATTTTGCAACTCAATTCAGTTATATTGTTTATTGACCATCAAAAAAGCCCATTACATCAGTATTCATTTAATTTTTCGTAGATCTGGCCAGCTCTCGCATCTTCTTCTTGATGTTCCTCACGAGGATTTGCACAACCGTTCCATCGATGGTTTTGCTTACGTTTACCCAGTCTTTTGTTTATTTGATGATGTCATCTGCTCCTCTAGCCTTCTTCCGCAGCTTTCCTTTCATCAAAGCCCAAAATTTCTCAATGGGCCTTATTTGCGGACAACTTAGAGGATTCATCGTCTTTTCCACAAATTGCACATTGTTTTCTTCATACCAGTCCAAGGTGGCACGCGCATAGTGGCAGCATGCCAAATCAGGCCAAAACAGTGTCGAACCTTTGTGTTTTTGGATTAGTGGCAGAATTCGTTTCTGCAGGCATTCCTTCCGGTACATTTCGGCGTTCATATTAGCGGTAATGAAAAACGCTATCGATTTCATACCGCACTGGCAAATTGTTTGCCAAACCAACACTTTTTTTTCAAAATTTTTCCACGCTTACGGTGTAAAACAGTGCCCCTGGAAGTGCCCTGTAGTCCAATTTGACGAACGTCTCGTCATCCATGATAATGCACAAGTCGATTTTACTCAAAACGTCGTCGTACAACTTCCGAGCCCGTTTCATGGAATCCGCCTGAATATGGCTGCGTTTCGGACATTTTTGTTTCCGGTACGTCTTCAGGGAATTTCGCTCCTTTGCGCGTTGGACCATTCCAACCGTCGTTTCACACTTTTGTCCTTCAAAAACTTTGCAAATTTGTATGTCCAAACAGACACTAACACCTTCTTCTTTTGTTAATTTTCTTAGCGACAATCCCTTTTCAGTGCAGCACTTGGTCCCAAAAAGGTTTTCGCTTTTCTTCCGTAAGACCTCGCATTGTCCGCTTGAAGTAAAAGTTTACAAGGCATTTACACTAAACAGCTGTCAAAATGAGTAATAGTCTTTTTCATACAGAACCTCAAAGGTGCACTCATTATTAACGATGCGGTCCTTAGTGCATCGGCGTCGGCTACTTTCTTGATTGCGTTTTAAAATTCTGCTAAGTACCCATTATATATTTCAAAATCGAACTATCGAACCACCTCCCGTACAATCTCAAAACATTGTCAGATCCGCCACCTTTCTTTCTTAATGTGAAGCGGCATACTATAAGCATAAGCCATACGGGGCTGGGACTATAGTAAAGTCCCAGACCGTTAGAATAAAAAATAGCATCACTTAACTTTCTTAGACTAGATGCTCCCAACGACCATTTTTAAACAAAATTTTGTTCTGTACACCAAACAGGGCATTCTGTGTAACTATTCTCTCCATCTAAGGTGTGGCCCAGTAAGAGTAGGAAGATAGACTATTACGTGTATTTTTCTCATCCTTCGTTTTGGCAATCTTATTCCAAATTGGTTCTCAATTCATTGATGCTTTTGACGACACTGCCATTCACATTCAGCTTCCTCTTCATAATAGCCCAAAATCTCTCTATCGGTCTGAGCTGGGGACAGTTTGATGGGTTGAGTTCTTTCGGTATAAACTGAATCCCGTTGCTTTCATACCACTGTAGCACTGTTTTTCTGTAATGACAGCTTGCAAGACCTGGCCAAAACATGACAGGTTCATTGTGGGATCGGATGAATGGCAATATTCGCTTTTGAAGACATTCCGTTATAAACTGCTCTGAATTAAATGTCTTATCAGTGATGAAAACTTTGGTCTTCCTACCACAGCTAGAGATGCCTTGCCAAATCATGTATTTACATGCAAATTTATCTGCAAACACAAACTTGAATTTGACAGGAACATCTCCCCGAGCTGTAGTAAAGTAAAATTCTTGTTCCGGTAGCTGTTTGAAATCGGCCTTTACATAGGTTTCATCATCTATGAGGAGACAGCCATTGAATTTTGTCAACACCTGATCATACAGTTTTCTGGCATGGATTCTGGCCGCAATGTTCTGCTTTTGATCCCTATTTGGTTGTCTACAGGCACGGTATGACTTGAAGCCTTCCCGGAGACGAATCCGTTGCACGGTACTGCGTGCGGCGTGAAACTTTTTGGCCAAATCGCGGTCTGAAATGTTGGGGTTTGCCTTAATGTTCTTGATGATTTTGTTCCGCAGTTGACGGTTGACAGTACCCGCCCGAGGCTTGCTTCGAGGCTTGCGATCCATCGACAAAGTTTCTCTGTACTTTTTCAAAACACGCCACACGGTATTTCAGGGAAATCACAACACTTTAGCAAGTTTTGGCCCAGAAAACGAAGGGTTTTCCAAATGATTGCGCACAATTATTTTTCTTCTTTCTTTTTCCGTTTTGTATTTTTTTTTAAACACGTTCGAGCTGCACCGCGAAAAGAACTTCTGATGTTGTTATTGTAATAGGTCATATTTTACAAATCCAACCACTAGGGTTGCTGCAAGAATTAAAAATGTTTGTTCCAATACTATTTGGGCCAAACCTTACTCGTTTCCTCTTTCCTTTGATATCTACAGAAGGCTATGTGGGTTTCCCGTGTCTTCTTAAGATAGATTTCAAAACTTTCTTATCTCTAAGGGTTGCATGGACGTGACCCTGTGAGTGATCGAGGAGTGTCTTCGTGGACATTATTGCTTTAAGATACGTATCAGTATCTGGCTCCGTTCCATGGTGAAATGCAATGTCTCCAACGAATTATTCCTCATCGAAGCTCAATTCACAAGGTGTGCAAACGTCAATGCTAATGCCAACAACTTGTCTGACTTACACACGCCTAGCAACCATGCGAAAAAGTCGTTACACTATTGTGTTTGACTTACAACTTACAATCCAGGTCTCGTTATGTCAATAGGTCAGATAATTCCTACCTAACCTGGTCCTTTGGCTCATGGCAGCTTCAAATGTCATCATCATCAACTACAGAAACTTTTTTTTTCTCCTTCCTTCAAATCGAGATAAAGCAAACAAAAACTACTATAAAGGTGAGTCCACCTTTTACCCACTCGCATGTGTACAACTGTAATCCGCAATGACGTGCCACGAAAAGTTCCGTGGTCAGCTTCGAATGGCAAATATTACGACAAATCCAGAAGTAACTAGGCAAAAAAAACTCCAGAATTAACAACAATCTACCACCACCTCCACCTCCGACCAGCGGCCTGCGTCGACAGGATCATCCACGGAGTCGTGTTGGCTTGAAGTTGTTAGGTTGGTTCTGTGTACCTAAACCAGCGCGACACCGATACTGACGACAACAACGACGTCGGTGGCGGTTGTTGTTGCTAAAGTTTACCCGTTCTCGTGCGTCCTTGAGCGGATTCCCCTCCACGGAATCGAGCAAAGTTCGAGGATGCAACAACACACAGGACACGGGACGAGAGCTCAACCAATGATGATCGTCATCCCGAACCAGCATGGATTGTGGAGTGAGAGGAAACAAGTTAAATAACGATAAACTTTCACACAGAGCAATTTTGCATCGATTCCGAAAACAAACCGCAATAAAATAGAATAACATTCATATTTGCATAGGAAAGTTGTATCCGCCGTTCGGTTTTGGGAAGAATCGGAATTCAGATGGTGCGGTTTTATGTAGGTACATTTACGTCGAAATGGGTTGGTACGGTCATAGGGCAGGGATGGAGGAGGGTTGTCATAAGAGTGAGAGTAGGATTAGATAGCATGAAGGTGGAGGGTTTATAGTTGCGGTTGTTCTGAGGGCAGTGAATGTTGGCAAATCGTTTCTATATGAACCTTTCTCATGTTGAGTGTTCTATAGATTTGAATCAGCTCGATAGTGCTTATAGTTGCGCACAGTGGGAACGAATGGTTGGCAAATTCAGTAAAGAGTCCATCCTTCTTTTCCAATACCTCACTGATGATCTATAGTTTTGCCTCCCAGTGTGGGCAGCACACTCAGTCGTAAGATATGCATTTTCTGCCAGAGAGCCCGTTGATAATATCTGCAGAAGCATGTATTTGCAATTTATCCACCACCGCAATTGATTCCCCAATATATGTAAATGTAAACTAAGGTCGATTTAGTGTATCTAGACTTTAATCTGTCGCAAGAAGAGTTTCTGCAATATCTCAGATAAAATTAACCGTTTTAATGATGTGTTCGTGCGAATGGGTGAAATTCTCCCTTCGGCCTGTTTTGAAAACTGAGTCTACTTGAGGCAATAATTAATACTCACCTCGGGCCTGATTGATTCGAAAGGCAGCCGTCATCGATCGATACACTTTGTGACCCATAAACTGGATTTGAAAGACGAGCTCAGTTGAGCAAAACATCACATCGACTTCGGCTAGTGTTGATGTCGTCTAACTATGATGGCCTTTGAGTTGCCATCGGCAGGAGAAAGAGCCCGGGTGTTTAGATTATTGACAGGAGATTAAAATGCTACCACAGGGGATTATTAATCAATTATCCGTACTAAGAGACAAGGATGGTTATTTGGTTTGGATTCGATCCACACGATAGGCGGGGTTGTCGATAATGTGTCTGCAGCCGAAGGATTGCAGCCATCACAATCCGAAACCGCATTAAATATTCAACTTGCGGATGCATCCACCTGACAACCTATAGCATGCCAACCAAGCTGATGATGTTGATGTGCATGGTGATGATGTCAATGATGGCAGTGCAAGTGAGGGTGATTTGGAGGGGATAAAAGCTTGTCGTCTGCTCGTCATTTTTGTCATCGTCTGCAGGCATAATGCAACCGAACGAACCTCCGACTCACCATGCTTGAAGCTTTGCTGAATGATCTGACGATGAAATTGCAATACCCGTTGCATGTGATTCGAATGTTTCTGACAACAAAAGATTATCTTCGTCTGCGGGACAGAATGGATAGTTTGGATCTTTCTAATGTGGTTGGTTAAAAATATGTTTATGATCAACAATAAAGTCTTTAAAATCGTGCCTCTTTCCTTCTAATATTTTTAACATTTCCCTTATGAGCAGAGAAATTAAAAATCATCATAAAGCAATGACGGCAATCATCGATGGAGATACGTTTCCTCATTGTACAATAGTCCATGTCTGCCCGGTTTCAATCATATAATGGAAAATCTATTCTTCCTCGGTAAGACACTTCTCCATTAACGGCGGGCACAAATGGAAGGCAAACAATCAATTAACAATCGATATAAGTGCTCGGCAACAGATGGTACAGAAGGGCACAATAGCTGCACGTTCATTATTGGCCCCATAGGGTGTGCGCAACTAGAGCTTTCGCTGTGGCTGCAAAACGGACAAACGAGCAGCAGATGACCGGCAAACAATTACGATTACGTTCTCCGGTTGTTGCGTGACGGGATGAAGACTTTGCTGGTATTCACTTAGAGCGAGGCAAAGGTCCACGACTATAAAGACCCACTGAGAGGCTGTCCTCCTGGAGTCGTGAGAATAATGCCACCAAATGGGCCGATGATTGGCAACGATAATGAATACCCGTGAAGTCAACACGCGCAAACAATCGGGAACCACACTACAAAGAACAAATTACACCGATTGGTAGAACGCTTGTAGCCGTTTCGATCAAAAGAATAATGAAACAGTTTTTCATTTGTTGCGTTTAATTTGGTGGAAGAATTATTTTATGATAGTTTTCAAGCATTTTCTTTATTTGATTCACTGTTTTAGTTGTATAGCCACCTCGATGTGCTTTAAGTGGCAGTTACCAAATAATTTCCTTGGAGCTCAGGTGTTCTGGACTAGTAAATCATAGCTTACTTTACAAGATTTACTCCAGCCATATAGCACTCCTCCCGGCTATGTTGGTAAAACTACATTCAAAATTGGTTTGTCTTCTAACACCTTCTCAATGATTCTTTCAACCTAAATTTGTACAAAGTGGCCCAATCTAGAGACGGTTGTGAAAATAAGTTAATAAAACCTTTATAAGACCATAAGAATTTTGAAAATGTTCTAGTCAGATATATTATGACCACTTGAGAACCTTCATAAAACCTATTGGCTGCCATAAAAACCAGCATACGACCAAACAGCCACAGCTGTCAAACTTCACTGTGATATCGTGGTTGATATTTGTTGTTCTGCGTTGTTCGATTCTCTGCTCTTCTGATTCATTTAGCAGTGAATAATATCTAAGAAAAAGGCATTTGATTTGAAATTTGATAGCAAAATTTCCAAAACAAATTGTGTTTTTCAGCGTGTCATGCTCCAAATGCGCATATGCATTCAATGTTATGGTGAATATTGGCACGATAAGAGCCGAACATAAATACGCCTTGGAATTTATACGAGTTCACAACAACGCAAACGAAATTGAAACAAATATATTCGAGAAAATTGATGGAAAGCAATAAGGTTATCAACGAGAATACTGAAATTGGTCCACGATCTACAGTTAATTTGCATTACATTTAAGATTTGGTGCATTTATTTTTACTCCATTTCAATTATTTCTTATAATTCAATATGGCGATTGGGAATAATCATAGTTTTGCCAAAAAGCTATTTTATCTTCGCAATTACTACTATAAAACTATTTGATCATTTGAAGATTTCCCTTAGTTACAATTTACCGTTTAATGGTATTTACCGTAAGAAAAATGGTTTTAAAATGCTTTTTCAGCTGACCATAATAAGAAAATATTAATGAGTTCTAAGATGGTATTTGAAAACTACATTTTATGACTTCATAAAGTCGAATTAAAATCTTTGATAGGAGTGAAACGAATTTGAGAAAATTATGTTTTAAGATCGTTGTTAACAAACTGTGAAGGTTCTCATAAACCTGACTAAAATATGAAACCCACAGGCAAAAAAAACTAATTGATTTATAATAGTTCTCATGAAACTTTAATAAAACTTAGTAAAGCTCGATGGTTTTGGCAATGTTACTTGGTATCCAGATGAAACAATAATATTTAAACATACAGAAAACTACTAGATGAAACAATAATATTTAAGCTTCAGTTTATAGATCAGTTATCAGTATATCAGTTAATATTCTATCAGGAACTTGCGAGCCCAGGTTTAAGCCGTCTAGCCACAGTGCGTACCGAAAGATCTGGTCTCTCCTGCAATATTTGCTTCACCTTCGCGTCTTTCTGGTGGTGTCTGAGATCCGTTTTTGTGCCACGTCAGCCTTCCCGGGAGAACGTTATGGACAGTGCTTGATGGAAAATCAAGCTTTTTTGCAAGTTTTCTTACTGACAGATCCGGATTTTCATTGCGACCGCGCACAATTGCTTTCCGTACTTGCTTTTCTTTCGACACCATCTTCGATCTAAAAGCTTGTAGTATCACCAAACATTGATTTTACATAATGAACAGACATACGTTCATCAGTCTGCGAAATATTTCACGCGTTGATGAAGTATTTCCGTACTTAGGGGTGTCCAAATTTTGTCGCAAACAAACCTTAGATACCGTCAGACAAAATCAATTTACGGTAATCTAATTTAATAAACAATAAGGCCGTTCTGGTAAGAATTCGCTCAATCTTATAATGAACCCTACAGGATTTTGTTCTTTAATTTTCAAAAACTAGAAGTTGTCGTCGTGTCCAGATCAATGAATATTATTTACAAATTAGCTTCGTGTGTTACATTAACAGATAAAAAGAAACATTGAATTTTCTGCGTTATCTAATGCACATAAAGGGAATGCTAGATTTGGCAGAACATATTGGGATATTTCATGTAATGTTAAGCCAGATAACACCTGAATCTAGCCTGTTGTATGAAATATTGCAAACATTGATGTATGGCGGATGAAAGATTGCAAATAATTTCGTTGCTTACGCCTCCTTTGGCTTAAAATTCAACAAGGCGAAATTTTACGCGCCTGTTAACATTCATTATTTTTTTCTGTGTTTCGTAACCGCGAATTACTGAGAAAATGAAATTTTAAAACATTTCGTTTATTTTTCCTATACTCCAAATCTAACTTATTTCAAGACTTTTTCTTGTATTTTCGAGCATTACTTTTATGAGTTTTAAAATTCGATCTGTTATGCCTATTGTGCTACGTTTAGTTATCTTTTTATTTTGTATTATGGAAAGCTACACAGATAAAAAGAAACATTGAATTTTCTGCGTTATCTAATGCACATAAAGGTAATGCTAGACTTGGTAGAACATTATAGGATATTTCATGTAAATTTAAGCCAGATAACGCCTGAATCTAGCCTGTTGTATGAAAGATTGCAAACATTGTTTACGCCTCCTCTGGCTTGGAATTAAACGAAGCGAAATTTAACGCACTTGTTAAAATTAATTATTTTTTTCTGTGTACGAAAATAATCCTGCAACATGTCGGGACGCGTGGCACTGATTACTTTAAAAAATAGTTCTAAGTTGTTATAACACACCACAAAAAGATGACGTATTCAGATGTTACATTCATTTGTGTCAATATTTCGTGACGGTCGCCATTTGCAAAATTTCTATTTGACATGTTTCAATTGGTTGGATCAGGAGTGTGGAGAGGTATTGGAGGAGAATGAAGCAGCACGGGTGGTAATGCGGCATCAAGCGACCTGGCAGAACGTAGAACGCTACAAGTGAAAGCGGAAACAGCATGCGTGCCTTTTCCGGGAGAAGAAATCGCCCCAGGAAGACGCGGTGTGTGCGGAGATGGATCAGTTGTGCCGTTCTTAAGAAACATGAAAGTTCTTCCTGCAAAGGATTCATGCCGCGAGCCGAAATGTGCACGGTTAAAGATAGAAGCATCTTGACGGACGGACTTGAGATAACTGAAAATTGGAGCAGCACTTTGACGAACACCTGAATGGCGTGGAGAACGTAGACAGTGAGGACGAAGACAGCAGAAGCAATTATTACTTCAGTTCGATAGATGATGGTAATGAGCCCGCTCCTACGCAGAGGGAACTAAGGGATGCAATCCAACAGATCAAGAACAATAAAACAGTTGGTAAAGATGGCATCGGAGTTGAAGTCATCAAGATGGACCGGAAAAGTTGGCGATTTGTCTGCACCGTCTGATATTCAGAACCTGGGAGACAGGACAACTACAAGAGAAGTGGGAAGAAGGGGCCATATGTCCCATGTACAAGAAACGTGACAAGTTGGAGTGTGAAAACTTCCGAGCGATCACCATGCTGAATACCCGCCTACAAAGTGCTATCCCAGATCATCTTCCGTCGTCCATCACCTATAACGAATGAGTTCATGGGAATTTATCAAGCCAACTTCGTTAACGGTCGCTTGACAATGGACCAGATCTTTACCATACAGCAATCCTCCAGAAATGCCGTGGATTCCAGGTCACTATGCACCACCTGTTAATCGACTTTAAGGCAGCGTACGACAGTATCGACCGCGTTGAGCTATGGAAAATCATGGACGAGAACGGCTTTTCCGTGAAGCTCATAAGAACGATCAGAGCAACGATGGACGGTGTGCAAAGCTGTATGAAGATTTCAGGCGAACAATCCAGATCGTTTGAATCTCGCCGAGAACTTCGAGAAGGTGATGGCTTTCCAGCCTTTTGTTCAATATCGCCCTAAAAGGTGTCATGCGACGAAGCGGGTTCAACCGCCGGGGTACAGTTTTAATGAGATCCACCCAATTTGTTTACTACGCCGATGATATGGAAAATGTCTGCCGAACATTGAAAACCGTGGCAGAACTGTACACCCACCTGAAACGTGAAGCAAGAAAAGTCGGAATGGTGGTGAATGTGTCAAAAACAAAGTACATTCTAATAAGCGGTAGCGAACGTTCATGGGCTCGGCTATGTGTTCCGACAGACGGAGATACTTTCGAGGTGGTGGAGGAATTCGTCTATCTTGGATCCTTGCTAACGGCAGACAACAACGGTAGTCGTGAAACACGAAGGCGCATCATCAGTGGAAGTCGTGCTTATTATGGGCTCCAGTAGAAACTGCGGTTGAAAAAGATTCAACCTTCACCCCACACCAAATGTACCATGTACAAAACGCTTAGAAGACCTGTTGTTCTCTACGGACATGAGATTTGGTCCGAGCTCGAAGAGGACTTGCAACCACCTGGTGTATTTGAGCAACACGTGGTAAGGGCCATCTTTGGTGGTGTGTAGGAGAACGGTGTATGGCGGCGAAGGATGAACCACGAGTTTGTTCAACTTTATGGCAAACCCAGTAACAAGGTAGCAAAAGCCGGAAGGATACGCTAGGCAGGGCACTTTACAAGAAACCCTGCAAAGATGGTGTTCGCTTCAAATTCGCCTGGTACAAGTGAGTGTGGAGATGCTCAACGATCTACCGAGTGCGACCATTGTTATCATGGACGCGAAAGCGGAGACCTGATAAACTGTTTTGGGAACAGTTAAGACCGTGTACTATATTAAAGAAATTGAAACCACTCGCAAAAAAACGAAAAATTCACCGTTCGCACAATCAAACGCTACAAAGAAACCGTTTCTTGGAAAACACCTCCCAGACCTGGCCTGGGAATATCACAGCCAACGATTAGGAGCATAATGAAAGACAAATGTGAATTGAATCCATACAAAAAAATAACGGGTGCATGGCTTGACTTAAAAGCAAATGTAAGCATGAGTCGAAAGGTATCGGAAGCTATTTAAGTGACAAAGTGCTTTTTTGTAATTATTGTATTTGTAATTGTAATTGTAATTGGCATTTCTGGACTACTTTGATGCAAAACTTCTAAATATGATGAGATTAAAATTTGATAAACAGACAATCTTCTACAAATATATTTGTATCAATGAAACCAACAACTTTGTAATACATCTAGAAAATCAAAAATTAACTGAGAAAAGTTGTAGAGGAAAGACTATATTTCGATGGCCTTCAATGAACAAGATGCTGTATTTAAGCACATTTATGCATTCCACCTTCAGTGAGGCAATATTTTGCACAACTTTGCCATAGACATCGAGACTGAATCTCGAAATGTTCTAAAGAAAATTTTCCGATCTCTTCTGATGTTTTGAAATATATTTATGACTTTTTTTTATTGTTTCGAAACAATTCTGGACAACTTGAAACTTCCCTGATAGCATTTCTCTTAATGGAACTCCCTAAGCGCTATTAAACAATCACGTGTTTCGGTAGCTCTGTGTTTTGATAAGAAAATTAAACAAGCATATAAGAAGAAGAAATTGTTTACAAGAGGTTACTAGTGGCTCATTACTGTTTTCTTGAGTAGTTAGTTATATTTTTACACATTTTTTTTAATTTAAGGATCTAGACATATTTCTCAGTACTTTTATGGCCTTGGTACTCAGCTGCTCCTCCGTTTTGACCACAAAATTATTGGAGGAGATCCTCCGTAGGTTTGCCCAAAAAATTAGATCTTCGCTATAGTGTTTATCTTCAGCCAGTCCATTCGCTCCTTTTTTCATTTTTTTAATGCATATGCAAGGTTTTCTCTGAAGCTATACTCGAAATTATTTCAAAAAATTTCAATAATTTCTGTTGGACAAAGGGTTGTCAATCTTTTGTTCTATCATTTTTATTTTAGACCCAACTTGTAATACAAGCAAAACTACTTTAGTAAGCAATCCATAAATTTCTTCAAAATTATAGCTAACATCAAGTTGATGAAGCCAGCTGACAGAAGCCAGCTTTCCAACCTCTTTTGGTGGAGTAGTTTATTTACGTGTGTGTTTATTTATCTTTTGATTGTGAATACTTGATAGTCAAAAACACTGTGTCAATAAGAAACGGCAAGTTTTCCCTCCTTTTTTACGAGCAATGCCAGTTAGTCTGCATGCCTTATGCTGAACACTGTCTCAATTCAATTCAGTTAATGGCTGCATTTGACCAACATCGATGATCTACCAATCTACAATTGGTTTGGCTTTCGGTGTGACATCATAACGGTGTGAACGGATTCTAAAAACACAAACTTTAGAGGTGGCAAACAAAGCCATCACAATCATTTACCGCTTCAAATTATCTAGTGTTTCCGAAAGAATTATACCATTTGTGTACGTTCAATCAGGTTAACAAATGAAAAGATTCTAACCAAGGATATTATTCTGCAGTAGTTTTCACAAATGTCACAATCCCGTGCAAACCCATTGTAAAATAGCTAAGAAATTCAAAACCGTTATTGAAAAGAGGAAAAGCTCAAACTTTCAATGAGCGGATGAATATCAACGTGTAGAATCACAAAATCTAAACTACTTATGTATAATGTATTGTGATGAGAAACAACACCCAAAACCCCATTGTTAAAGACAAAACGCGTTTCCTGCAGTGCAAAACAGAAAGCATTTCAATTTTCGAACCACAACAAAGCTAATGACACAAAACGGAATTTCGCATATTCAACGCAAAACCGCTGACCTTAATTTATAGTCATCGTGTCCAGCGTTCCATAACTGGGTCAGTAAACTTTTGAATTCTGCCCACCAATTCAAAGCACATACGTGCAACCTCCGAGATAGGTCCAATAAATTCTTCCCACTGCGTCCGTCCTGCCCCGTTTCCTTTAGTAAAATTCAAAATATAAACTACATTGCTGTCCACGCTGCCCAACAATATGATGCGAAAGAATAGATCTTCTGGTGCCAGGGAAAGCAAACAGAAAAAAAAATTACCCTGCCTCCACCCCTCGAAAAACAAAGGACCGTCGCAGAAAATGTGTGGAAAGATCGAGGCAAAAATAGCCCAACACAAAAGGAAAAATTGATGGTTAGGAAAATTGAATAGGGAACGTGGGAGAAAGTTCGTCTCCTCCCTCCCGAACTCTCCCATACACAAAAACTAAACTCATCCTCCATCACTCTACGGTTTGGTTTGAATCGAGGTCGAATCTGCAGCATCACTGTTTTTATTTTCGGTAGCGTGAATTCTTCTTTGTCCACTTCTGCTGTGTGTTTTCTTCAAGTCCCAGAAGAACATTTAAAAACACCGGCATCCACCCACGCTGTCGTAAAAATGAATATGCGAAAGAATTCGGTGCACTATCAAATAGCATATATTGGTTAGACAGTCGTGCGGCGGCCAGGAAGGGACAGCAACGAGGTAGGAAGTTGACAAAAAACAAGCAGATTAAGCGCTGCCATGGTCTATCCCTCGTCTACAGCACATTTTGGGAATGCCCAACGAAGAACAATAGATTGAATCTCTTCCTGCCTCAGCAAGGACGAAAACGACGACGATGTAGATGATACATCCATACGTTGATCAAAACCGTAGCATACAATCAACGCTTTGGTGATTCGCTTTCTGTCCATTATTGTTCACTGCCTTCGATCCGAGCTTTGTTTGACTGTCTCGCAGCATCAGACGAAGGATTCTCCTGGAGTGGCACGATTGCATTTTGAATTCAATTGTAAGTAGGTTGGGGATCTATGTTTTGCAAGGCTAATGGAACGGTAGATACCATTCCCGATTAAGACGGATGAACGCACACGGACAGTTGAAAGATTAAACGGCCAGAGTGATTGTGAGGAGATGTTGATTGTCGTCCTACAGTGCTTGTCAAATGAAAAGTTTTAGCATGAGCGACCGACGTCAAATCCTAAAACGATGACAAGTTTTCGTAATTAGGTGTCAATTGCATAGTTGGAAATTGTTTGAATGTTAGGGGAATATATTAAACACTTTTCGACTATTGACTAGAAGCAACTTTTTAAATTAGTATTCTAGTTGCACTTGAACAATTATTTATTGAATCATTTAAGTAACATTTAATTTCACATTAATATCAATTTGTAGCGTAAACAATCTTACTTCATTCCAAGGAAACCGAGAAACTTCGCCTTAACCAACACAGAAAAATAAAATCAATTTTAACACACGCGTGAAATTTCCCCTCGTTTAATTCCATGCCAAAGGCAGCATAAACAACGAAATTGTTTGCAATCTCTCATGCGCCATAAAACAATGTGTGCAATCTTTCATACAACAGGCAAGATTCAGGCGTTATCTGGTTTATTTTTACATGGAATATCCCATTATTTTCTGCCAACTCTAGCATTCCCTTTATGTGCATTAGATAACGCAGAAAATTCAATGCTTCTTTTTAACTGTGAACTGAGCTAAATGGTTAATCCAAGACCGTCCCATAGAAGCCGAGAAAAACGCATCTTTTTAGTACACACTATTTAGTATCATCCAGGATCGTTATATTATAGATGGTTAGCAATCATTTTCAATAAATAAATAAAATGATAATGACACTTACCTGCGATGAGCGACCATGTGCCCTTAGTTAACTAACTTAGCATAAAAGAATATAATTACTTCATACATTTCTCCGCTAAGAAGATTGAATTTTCCAACAAACAAATGGAAAGCAATCAAAGAAAAACAAAACCGCTTTCTGGAGAATACAATGTGCTTTGATAAGACCTACCACCAGGGGCTATTTTTCTGTGGAAAATAAATCCCGGTTGATGTAAATCGAAAGTTGACTAGACGCCAGATGAATTTATTTTCCACGCAAAAGGCCCTAAAGCTTCCGACAAGCGAAACAGCACACAGAAAAAATTAATTAATTTTAACAAGCGTGTAAAATATCCCCTCGTTTAGATCCAAGCTAAAGGAGGCGTAAACAACGAAATTGTTTGCAACTTTTCATGTACCATACAACAATGTTTGCAATCTTTCATACAACAGGGTGGATTATCTGACTTAAATTTACATGAAATATCCCATTATTCTCAGGCAAATCTTGCATTCCCTTTATGTGCATTAGATAACGCAGAAAATTCAATGTTTCTTTTTATCTGTGCAGTTACCTTCCAACACAGAGTGACGGAAGGTCTATCATTGGTCCTACACTACCCAGGGAACGGATTTGGATTAGGAAGTTAACGAGCGTATGAAGTGGTATGGATGTGACAATCCAACAAGCTTTTGGCTAAGGAAAAAACACATTGAACAATTTGCTCATAATTCACAATGCAAATTGAAAATATTCACTTTATAAATACGAAAAATAGAAGCTTTACGAAAAGGAGCCATCTTTAGAACGTTAATAACTCAGTTATTTCCTTTTAGATTTCAAAAAATATTTTTAACAATTACCAATGACTTCTTAAAAATAATACCTTCAATTTTTTAGAAGTCATTATTGAAAAAGAGCTTTTAGTATAGCTAGGCCTTTTTTGTGATATTTTTTTTATTCCAAGCAATTTTTCGAAAGCACAGCTAAGCACCAATCGGTTCTTGTCAGAAGTTTGAATTAGGAGCATCAATTAGTTCCTGAGAGGGAAAATTATTACTTTCTATTTCTTTCACCATAACTGTATTGATCATACCTACATTGAATAACAATTTATTTATGGAAAATATAAAGGCTTTTTCACGACAAAATGTGGACAGATTAAATTTGGAATAAAACAAATTTATTGTTAGTTCAATCTAGCATATTTATTAATTTAATTGTGCATTATTAGCCATCTTAAAACTAATAACAGTTACTTAATTAGGCTGCATAAAGAAACTACAAATTTTTGAGTTTACTCCAGTCATTAGAGACTTTGTAGACTTCTCTGCGATCGATTTAACTGCTTTTGTACAAGATTTCCGAAATTTTTCTATAGTTGTAGCTTGTAGTTTATAATGAGAGAGTTCTCTCTTCACGAGAGCCCAATACCGATCTATAGGTCGCAACTCCGGGAAGTTAGGTGGATTCGCCTCTTTCGGTACAATATGGACTCCATTCGCTTTATACCATTCCAAATCATCTTTGGCGTAGTGGCAAGATGCCAAATCAAGCCAAAATAGCGAGGGAGCATCATGGCTGCGTAGGAATGGTAACAATCGCATCTCTAGACATTCTTCGCGGTATATTTCCTTGTTTACCGTTCCGGTAGTGATTAAGCTTTGCCTTGCTCGACCACAGCTGCATATTGCCATCCAGACCAAATATTTTTTTGGGAAACTTAGCCTTTTTATTCATCCTGAAATGGCAGTATAATAACACATTCCGGGAAGCTGCCTTAAGTCTTCCAGCACATAAGATTCATCGTCCATTATCACTTCGAAGACTTCGCCAAATATTCGCAATTCAACTTGCGAGTCCGGGTTTCAGCCGTAGTTTTCACCATGAACGACTTCATACCTTGCCGGTGCTTGGAAGTATGCACGAAAGTTGGGGACATTTTTATTTTTCTAGCCACAGTACGTACCGAAAAATCTGGTCTCTTCCGCAATATTTGCTTCACCTTTGCGTACTTCTGGTGGTTCCTAAGATCCGTTTTTGTTCCGCTCCTAGCCTTCCTGGCTGTTTTTTGTGCTGGTAGGAAAACCAAGCTTTTTTACAAGTTTTCTTTCTGACCGATCCGGATTTTCATTGCGACCACACACCATTGCTTTTGTTACAGAGTTCCAAGTAATGGTGCTCAATCTTGTTGAAACGTCAATTTGTTCTTACCAAAATATGTACGTTCCCATGGTGCTACAGTGTCCGTTAGAAGCTTCTGGTAGACTGATTGGTTGATTTTGACGCCTTTCTCAATAAATATTAAGGGGGTTTTACAGGAAGCAGTTATTCCCATCCAAACCATCACAGAAACTTAATGGTGTGATGGTGGTTGTGGTATTGCTCCAAGCTGGAATTTTTCTCATCGGTGAATAAAATTGTACAATGATGTTCATTAACGAACTTCTTCAAGAAAATCTTTGCGTTCCGGTATCGAAACTGAGAAACTGAACAATCAGCGAACGCCCCCGCTGTTGTTGCAAAAAGCGGCGTCTAGTGGATGCTTCATCGCGTAGAACAGCTTCAAATCATCGGTTTTGAAACCTTTAGGCATTTAAAGATGAGATTGACATCGTTCGTGCACAGCAGGAACAAAAACGACCCAAAGCCTTGAGATACGCCGGACAATGCAAAGATCAAGCGTGCTGTTATTTCCGTATACACCAATTAGCTGCCTGAGTTGAGCGGTATACGCATCAAGCAGCTCTTGTGATGTCAGGCCAACCGTAGATCGAGAAACGATCGGAAAATAGTGCCCAAGATAAACATATCAGTAACACCCCGTTCAGACTACAGCCGATATTACGTGATATAGGCTATCTTGATATCAGCATCTATACATCTAGTTTTAACTGGAAATAATGTGCATGGCATTTGATATCAAGATACTCTATATCACGTAATATAGGTTGTAGTGCGAACGGGGTGTAACTTTGTTACGTTCTAAAGAGGCAAAATGGCGTTTCCGTTGTAATGCCCTGATTACGGAGCATTTCGTAGTTTAAATACTGAATGTTGTGATTGTCTCACTATGTCACCCTTGTTCCGATTGTTTAAATAACGTTATTTGTAAACGAACAGCCTTCCAATCAAAGGCAAGGTTGGTAAGCAAGAAAACCTCCATTGCTGGTCAAGCCATTTTTTTCCATGCTAAAAATGATCAACTTAGTGAGAAGCCAGCGCTTCACCGACGCTCTCATAGATGGAGTAATTGGGAAGGAAATGGTCAGAAATTCATATTAACCGAAAGACCATGTTAAAATGTGCCTCGGAGAGCAATATATGTACTTGAATAGTGTTGAAATGGCCATACTTTCTGTATCCTGCAATGTATGGAACATTGCATATCTTCTTCAACTTTTATAAAATTTGAAAGAAGCGTGTGCTTTTTTGCGTTCTGTAAGGCACATAAAGCCTGTTCACGTTAAATTTCGGACACCAAAATAATGGCAGCAAAAATAACTTACACATAATTTAACAAAACCGATTGTTTATTTTACAATAATAGAGTTATATCTACATAAGAAACAGTTGATTAAGATGTTAATCCTTCATTCTCTAAAATTCTCGAACTTTCAGTGGTACACCAACCATCAAGGTTCCGTACGGTATCCTCAGATACGCCCGCCGTAACGACACTCACTCTTCTCTTTAAATCATCGGTACCATTTGCTTTCTTCTTAATTTTGCAGCGTTTTCGCTTAACTAGAGCCCAGTACTTTTCTATTATGTGAAGTTCTTGACAGTTTGGTGGATTGGTTGTTTTTTGGCACGTATTTGACCTCTTGTACCATTCCAGGACAGATTTTGCATAGTAACAAGAGGCCAAATCAGGCCAATGGCTTCTGATAAACGGTAGCAACCCTTTTTTCAGCCATTTTTTCTCGTACGCATCCTTGTTGATAGTGCCAGTAGAGATGAAACTTCTAGATTTTCTACCACAACTACATGTGGCCTGCCAAATCAAATACTTCTTCAAGAATCTGGACACCTTCTTTTTCCGGAAATGTTTGGCAACGGCGTTTCTTTGCATTGCAGTATAAAAAGCCAGACCAGGAAGCTGTTTAAAGTCTTCGAGTACGTATGTTTCGTCGTCCATTATGATACAAAAAAAATGTTTGTAAAAAAATGTTTTAAAGCTCATTAGCACGACTTTTTGCAATGAAATTTTGCTTGTCGTCATAATTGGGCACGTTTTTCACTTTGTAAGCCTTTAGTTCTTGCCTCTACTTCAATTTTTGTGCGAATGATTTTGTCTTCTCAACCTTGTGAGCCACATTTCGCACAGAAAGATTGGGATTTTTCTCAATAATGGCTACTGTTTGCTATCTCTTTTGGAGAGCCATTAAACACTTTAGCACGCACAAGTGAATTTAGAACACCTTTATTCTACACTACCTCAACTATTGCCCTACTTTTATTTCATAAAACTACTATTCTAATAAAACTAGATTTACTCTATTCACTTAGGCAAGGTCCAATAATTATGTCACGCAGTAAGAGGGGAGGGGGGGGGGGGTTGGGAAAATGTGACGATCCATCCAAAAAAATTTGAAGGTCCATACAAAAAACGTGACAAGGGGGAGAGGGGGGGTTTTAAAAAGTCATGTTTTGCGTGACGTAATTAATGGACGTTCCCTTATTTACTTTCGTCGTTTGTTTTGAATTTCACTGTTCGGTGTATTGGATGATGGTGACGTTGAGAAACTGATGATCCTTTAATGATGACGGCTGGTCTTTTATAGAGGCTTCCTCTATTTTTGTAGGTTGCCTGGATAAAGGCAGACCGACAAATCTCTTTTCCACGGACGCCATATTCGATGAAACGAAAACGAACGATGCCGTCGGCATACGTTTCGATTTGTTCCACTTTCTACCTTCCTATTAACAGTCAAGTGCTGGCCAAATGATTTGCAATCATAAAACACGGTACTTTTTGGTAGTTTGAGTTTGTTGGCAAGAAAATGATATGAAAGATTGCAAACGCTTTAGTTGTTTCCGTTTGAGTTGGCTTGCAAATGAACGAAGGGTTGTTAAGGGAACGAAGGGAAGCATCTGTGTTTATTTGTTTTTTTTTTGTGTAAAGTAGTAAAAGAGTACGTTTTCTTGGCAACTGTGAGCTATCCTTTGATAAGAACAAATTGAGGTGAGGACAGATTTAAACCAGGTAGAAGTATCATCTTACAATGTTTTCAGTTCAAAATTTTGCCCGCAATCCATCTTTACGTACGTTTCGCCCAACGTACTTCATCATAATCCAGGCCATAGAACTTCCAAACGATGTCCGATTGTTGTTGCTTTCAGATATTGAAAATCCAGTAATCTCCTCGAGCTGGACTACGGCTGGACTGTACGGGTGAATCTGTCGTGGTGTATTTAAAACATCTACAAAAATTAAATTAAATGTTTTTCCAGTAAAATACACACTTTAAACTTACTTTTGAGTAGTTGCTTGCTCTCGAGTTGGTCGTCAAAATTGAAAGAAAAAAAATATCCTACGGGCGTCTTCTGTGCGTCATCTGCATAAGTGGTTGCGGAACATTTTACTGCCTTATTTGAACTGACCTTTGGGTGAAAACATCTTACAAATTGGTAGATGTTTTGCATGCAAGTGAAGTCAAACAACCCAAACATAAGCTGGCTTTTTAACATAAAATGAACTTAAGCTACCGAACTATTGATATAGAGTTTTCTCATTGTTTACAACCCCATTTTTGTTCCTTCAGTCGTTCTATTCTCAGTGACTATTCTCGACAACCGATTTTCTATCTTCTAATTCTATCAATTCTTCCAACTAAGCACTGCACAGAGTATATTAATGTGCTAATTTGGTTACTTAGCTTTGATTACCTCTCAAATAAGGAGACATTCGGTAAAGTCAGATTCTCTCTTAATAAACCGCATGCACTCAAAAATGCTACTGCTTTGGTTTCCAAATGCAAACGCAGCAGCCGACAATAGTTACAATCATTTGAGAAGTTTGGCGCTTTATTTAAACAT
Organism: Aedes japonicus; assembly: GCA_034211315.2. Lineage (NCBI taxonomy): Eukaryota > Metazoa > Arthropoda > Insecta > Diptera > Culicidae > Aedes > Aedes japonicus. Next base: position 14,224 of record JASCZW010000680.1, on the reverse strand, counting down.
TTTCTCGCCGTTTTCGATATATCTCTCGATTGTTATAGATAAAGGATCACAAACAAAAACAGCAGAAGATGTTAACACGCTGGTGCAAAATAAAACTTATAAAAAGGAACACTCTGCTTAGCTTGGCTTGCCTAGAATAGGCAAATCCCCCTATAGTTAACTATTAGAGTGGTAGCGAGAGCATCAAAGCGTTCCATCTGTGAGTAAATCATATCTTTCCATTCCTCTCGAATCTTACATCAAAATTTTTCATAGTACGATGTTCAAAACTCTGATACCACAAACGCAAAATTTACATCCAGCAAACACACAGTTAATTGTTAGCCAATGCTAATGAAACAAAATCCACAACTTCAACACAATTAGTTAAACAATTCCTAATGTTTGTCTTCTCTTCACGTCACATGTACGACCTACAAGACCTGGCTATCGTGTTTCGCAAACACAAACACAAATCATCACGACAATATTTTAATTGAGCCTAATTTATGTTCGACAGACGAGCATTTAACTTTCTTTTCCAAATTCAATTATCGAAGTCAAAATTTTGCTTTCCGCAGTAGACCAGTTGGCTGTCGTCTTTGGCTGGGAAAATTGATTTCCCAACTCTGCCATTCTGTTATTCTACTACATCGTCTTCTTCGTCATTTTCTGCCCTCGAATCCGGTTCCGGAGCAGGAAGCTAACCGTCTATCGCGCCAACGGACGAGAACGAAAACAACGGACGATTCTCGATCTGTGACAAAGATGATGCTGACTGCTTCTGCTATGCAGACACTTTTTTGCACCTTTCCCCTCGCTAGCAGAGCACGGAGAGGTTGATTTGAACTTTTTAAATTAAATTGAAATAACTTCATGCAAAAGCAATGATCTATGTTTTCCGGTATCTACCCTTCATTCCCTTCCAATCTCCTGATCCGCACACCAGGGCCAGAGGTGGTTGTTATGCAGACTGCACCGGCAGATGTTCTCCACTTGTCCCTGTCTAGTATCGACGCTCGACACTCAAACTTGCACACGTGTCCATTTCCAGCTACTTGAGAAACGTAGGAGGCGGAACGTGAGGTGTCGAACAGCATTTCGAGGGGAAATACAGTAGTTTCGATGCAAATTGGTGGCGACAAAGTGTTTCACTTCGAATCGGATTATTCAGAGGGCCATTTGTCACTACAAAGTTGAATGGCAACCGAATTTTCACTAAATTGTGGCAATTAACAAGAAGATGTTGTATAACCCTCAATTCATCATTGAACGTTTAGGGTAAAATTTATGGTTCGTGCTGATTCAGTAGACTTTGAATCAGAAGAAATCGAAGTAGACCGCGATAATAAAATGACGTGTTTTGCAATTTTACTCGAAAATTTGTAGGCGAAATAAACTTTACAATTCAAATAGTTAAGTGAAATATTAGGGTAGGTTTTTCGATGTTTTTTGTGACGTTCTGATGACTATTTTGAAATTACGCTCTTCACTGTATGTCCAGAACATGTCTCGAACAACACCACGGAAGTTTAGCTAAGTTTCTATTTAAGAACTAATTTAACTCAATTAATTATTTCTTAATATGACCGAATCGTGGAATGGGTTTGATTTAAGAACAACGAGAAGTGGTTGACGTGGATTCTGGCGTCATTCTTGCGTGGGTTTTGAAGGGTGGGACCGGTTGGACCGTTTCGCAGAGTTTATGCAGAGGGGTTGTAAAAACCTGAGTTCCAGAAGTTACTTGGATAACCTTTCATTTCAATATTTGAGTCAGCTTAGATCTTCAATAAAGCTAAAATGCGAACGATACTCATAAATTACCGATGCATGGATTACCCTCCTTACAAAGAAGAGTTTTGCTTAAAAATCGTATGTGTAAAATGTATGTGTATGTATGAGTGGGGTGTATACATGTGTGTATATGTGTGTGCATATACCTGTCAAGCTACAGAGAAAGGCATGTTTCTCGGCAATAATTGGATCGATTTGTATGAAACAAACAACAAACGGATTGTATTATAAAGACTGGACTCGGAAAAAATGAGACACACAAAAATGATCACCAAAAATTTCTTTTTGAATCGGATACTTCTCAAATTTTCAGCGATTAAATAACCATATATTAGCTATGTTTTGGCATAATTTATTTATTGAATTTCCTCCCTCAAGCTGAATGCTCGTACATTTCTCTTAACACTGCTCATGAGATCTTGGGCGAGGCTTTGTCCATCTTCCTTACACAATTTCTCCCAGTTTTTCTTAAAAATCTTCATCGGTTTTGATGGTTTCCCGCTTTTCTTCAACTTCTTCTTCATTATCGCCCAAAACTTTTCGATCGGACGAAGTTCTGGTGTATTTGGCGGGTTCACCTCCTTCGGGACCACATAAACGCCCTTCGCTTCGTACCAATCCATTACAGGCTTGGCGTAATGGCACGAAGCGAGATCCGGTCAGAACTGCGTGAGACTACGGTGAGAGCGGAGGAAGGGCAGCAAGCGCTTGTGCAAGCATTCCTCTCGATAAATCTACCCGTTTATGGTGCCGGTTGTAACGGACGGCTTGCTGTACCGTCCGCACTCGCAGATCACCTGCCACAACAGGTACTTCTTCGCGAATTTGTCCATCTTTCTCTTCCAGAACTTTTCCAGAACCTCCATGCGGGACGTACCGACAAAAAACTCGAGGCCGGGGATTTGTTTGTTGTCCGCCTTGATATATGTCTCGTCGTCCATGACGAGACAGCCTGGCTTGACCAGCCACTCACGGTACAGCTTCCGCGCACGCAATTTGGCCACCGTGTTTTGCTTGTCAGTCCGGTTTGGCGCCTTCCTGACCTTAAAAATACGTAGCCCAGCCCGTTTCATGGTCTGCTGGGCGAAACACTTCGACGAATTGACCTTTTTGGCCACGTCTCGGGTGGAAAGGTTCGAGTTATTCTTAAAGTATTGGCTTATCTTCCGCGCCTTCTCTGGGTATTCCGTTTTCGGGTTTAGGCCGCTTCCAGCGCGCCACTCGATGGTCTTCGTCTCCTGGAATATCTTCACAACGCGGGACACGGTGGAATGGTGGATTCCAAGCCTTATGCCGATCCATCTGTGCGACTGACCAGGATTATCGATCACCGCGCCCGAGATTTGCTGGCGTAGCTCTTCTTGTTTCGAATGCATCTTAAAACTACTTAACAGATCGCAAAAATTTTGCACACATAAACATAACACTCTAAACTAGTATTACTCAGAATTTCATTGATATTACCCACGCGATAAAAAATTACACCCAAAACAAAGTGTCGCATTTTTTCCGAGTCCAATATTTACTCAGTTTTTTATGACACTGAAGGCCATTCCAGCGATATCTGATGAACTAAGTCAGCTGTTCTACTTAATAGCCCCTTATTCTGGAAATGTTACTGGTCTATACTTAGTGTAATATTTAGTGTCATCCAGTAAGTACGTGTGCTCCACTTAAAGTTCCCGTTCTTTCGAATAGAAAGATATTGTGATGGAGAACGGACATTAGGTTAGGTATGATATATACTCTATAACCAATTTAGGATTATTTCTGAAATATCCAAATTTGACCAACACCCACCACTAAAAACTGATATCCAATATATCGAAAAATACTTAACAGTGCTTGCTTGCTGACTTTCTGCCGATAAGGATTTGTCTTGTCCCTTGATTTAAACCGTGGAAGAATGTCTGAGAATTCGAGGGTCGATAATTCATCGCCCAGACAGTCGTTTTATTCAATAAAACTCACATTTAATACCGATTTGTTGTTTTTTCGGATATTCGAGGATCTACTTTTCAACGACTACATTTTCTTCGACTAAATACTCTCTTTTTGAAAATCCAAAACATAATGTAGTTTACTGAGTACGAATAAAGTAAGTGTTAAGATGCTTCGTACGATTTTAAGAGTATTAATTTACCTCACGATTTGGGTATAATCATTCATTTTGAGTATGATCAACTTAGCGTGAAATGTAATAAAACTTGTAGTAAACTATACGAAAATCTGCTCACTTCGTAAGAGTAAACAAAACCAAAGCAACGCATTGAGGCCGTTAGCTATATATACCAGCTAGCTGTGCTGATTCAGTTCATTCTTGCTACAAACTTTGACAGCAACGGACCAGTAACAGCAGCAACAGCGAATACACATAATCTAGGCTGGAGACTTCGGTCAGGGCATGACACATAATTAACCAACCTTTTAAGCCATGAATAACTTGAAGCCATCGAACCTTTAAATGGTACAACATTTCTAATAACTTCATATGAAACCCAAATTCTACCAAAATTCGATGTGAGAGTTCTGCAAAATAAAGATTGTACTCGAAAAAAATGAGAAACACAAATACGGTCAAACAATATTATTAGTCGTATCTTCTCAAACTTTAAGGGAATAAACAACAACATTATGGTTAGGTTTCAACTTCATTGGACTTATTGAATATCCTCTCAATGGTCGAATGCCCACAGTTTGCCCTTGAAACCAGTCATAAAGTTTTGGGCAATAGTGGGGCCGACTTCTATTGATACTTTACCCACTGTTTCTTAAAAGCCCGTTCGATTTCAAATATTGTAAACCTTAATGGCTCAAAACTTCTTAATCGAACGTAATTCCGCCGAGTTCGGTGGGTTGAAGTCTTTTGCGAAAAAAAACACAGTGTTATCTCTGCTCCAGTTTAACACGGGTCGCGCGTAGGGGCAGAATGCCAAATCCAACCTAAATAGCATCTCGCCTCCGTGAGACCACAGAAAGTGCATCACGCGCTTCTGGAAGCACTCATCTCGGTAGGTTTGCCCATCGTGATGTATGGGTGGCTCATCTCTCCACACCTAAACCAGGATTTTTTGGAGAATCTGTCCACCTTCTTCTTCGTTACCTCCTCAGGTACGGGCAACCGACCATTGCATGATATAAGTCTCCTTGTTCGAATGACGGAGCTCCACGATTTCGACAGCAATTCTTGGGACAGCTGCCCTTGTGGACGTGGAGGATGGCACTTTTTGTCGATTTTTCGACGAACTAGATGGGAACCTCCACCTTTTTGGCCACATCGCGGATCAAAAAGGTCGGTGAACGCTTGAACAGACCTTACTTACCTACCACCGGATCAGCTGTCTTCGGTTTGTGCCGCTGGGTTGTTTGAGTCTCCTTGAATGACTTCACCACCCGGGACACGGTCGAGTGATGGAATCCCAGGTGTTTTCCAAACCATCTTTGGGACGCAGTCGGGTTTTCCACGACGGTGCCCATATTTTTTTTGGCGTATCTGCTCTTTCTCTGATCCCTCTGATGGGCCCTACATCGTCGAAGCATTAAAAGGAAAATAAATCCCTTTGGTATTCATTTCACTCCACTTCAATTAGCTTTCGTGAAGTGGTTAAATCTCACTTTCACCGATTCACTCCCAATTCACTTCCTGCCGATTGTCATTTGCGATCTAGCAACCGTCAAAAGGGTTTCAATTGAAACTCATGCTTGCTTCAAACGACGTGGTGAACGACCGTGAATTAACTTCGTTGAAATTGATGTTTGTTTGTTTGAAGATTGTTTTGCTGAAGCTGACTAAGAAGTGGTTGTCAAAAGAATATAATGTGTTTCAATTGAAAAGGATGAATATTAGGTTCATCGTCTCACGACGAATTTCAATTGAAAGTGAAATTGTATGTTCCGATGGCATCTCGATATCATTGTGTTTTCTTTTCTTCGTCTTCAGTCGTTACATGAAACAGAAGTCGATGGTCAAGTAGTTTCTGTGGTAGAAATACCAGAAAAAGCGTTGTCTTATCTCTATTTGCAGGATATCCACAGAAAAGAGGACATTATTTTTTTATTTGCGAATTTACGGTGTTTAGGGCATGTCAGATTATTCGGGGAGCAGTGCACTTGGTGTTAGATGTCCTGTTGCTTGTTGAAGCGGTCCCGTTTTTTTGACGGTTAGTGCTAATTACATACTTGCAGCGTGTCGTTAACCAAAACGGACCCTGCTGCTAACCTTGTCCCAACTATCCAACATCCCAGTGGTTTCTCGTGGAAGTGCAGAGGATGTCTCGGCTTCCTTCAAAGCGAGTATCATGTCAACACGGTCCTCCCCATTCCGTACTTGACCAGCATTTGGGCACGGCCGGCGCCGGTATTGCTTCAAAATAGATCACCAGTTTTTACACATTGATGAAGTATGTTAATCCCAGGGTGCGAAAAATTCAAATTCAATAAGCAGTATCCCGTGAATTTATCCAACATCCATCTCTTCATTCACCGATTCGGTGCAAAACTGAATTTCAGAAGAGCCAAAATTCGGTGATAGCAAGAACACATTCAGTCAGAATGTTTGCGATTATTGTGTTTTGTGATGCTCTCCTCTTTTTGTTTTGACTGATTGAACCGGAGATCTGTATAGAAAAATGTGTCGGTAGCATCCTGTGTGAATGAAGACACTCGGTGCGAGTCACCTTTTTGGAGGGGACCGAATGCTTGTGTTCGTTCGTTCATTGCCTCTTCTCTTTATTAGTAATTCGTGTGTTCAGCAAAGACCAAAGAATTGAATACTTTTGTTTTTCGCACTCATTTCGGGCTGTCAATTTTTTCACACACTGGTTAATCCCAAATATCATCTGTTGGTTCTTTGTGTAATTATGCTGATCTGGCAATAACGGAATAGCATCCGTGGGCGGTCAATCATGCTCATGCTCATGCTCAGTCTTTATATGAAACAGAAGCGGATAGACACTCTCTCGTCGTAATATTGAAATGCATGGTGCATTGTAGACGAAATACGTGTATCTGTCAAGATAAGCAAAGGTAGTTGGAATTAAATGGAAAATACTAATTTTTCTTCTAATTTCTAGTTAGTAAAAAGAGCTACAAATGTTTCGTTACAAATTAAATTCAACATTTATGACTGACAAATACTTCTATATCGAATCAAAATGTAATTTAAAAAAGCTCAATCGCGTAGAGTTTTGCAGCGTTTTGTTTTTAATGTTTCTGACATGGGTTCGATCCTGTAGTTTTGGAAAGAGCTGTTACTGAACCCGTGGTTGATCTCACTAGACCACGATAACTCACTTGAATATTGAGTATGAAGTTATAACTGTTTATAACAGCGCTTTAATTTTTATTTTGGCCCATCCCAGCAGCAACACCATCATGCATGAGTACGATAAAAGAGAAACAGCGATTGGCTGGTCTTCACGAAATTCATTTCGTGCTTTGTACAAAAAGGTGTAATGAAAGCATTTCAACAGATAAAAAGCAATATGAAGGTTACATACAATGTACGAATCATTTGTTCTATATACACAATCCACGTTCGTGAAACGATTTAAAGCCTATTAACGAAAATAAATTGTCTGTGTATTTATATCCCACCTATTACGAGTATTTTTACATTATAACAAACATTATTGGCACCAAAATTGTTACACACCTTCAATTACATTCACAAAGTCGCTCATTAGATATTCCTACATAGTCTGAAAGCCGCACGGGGATCAGTTTGCCTGTTCCTTTTTTTTTGAAAATAATCAAACACTCAGTTTTAGACGCGAGAAACAAGAGAATCCTGCTCAAACCGCATTACGAAACATACGATGCCACCCCAACTACCTTCGTCGGTGAAATGAAGCCATGCCGTAGGATTACTGCTCCCAAGAGCAGGAAAACGTACACCGACTCTACCTCTACTCTACCTCACAAGCGTAGTTGCTGGTGCTGGAAAATCTACATTAGCAAGTGCAAAGATTCACTTTCAAACATGCGAGAGGACGCCGCTGTTGTTGTTGGCTGCGATGGTGGAGCTGGAATGTAAAATAACACAGAACACGGCCCTTGCTTTTGTAGTTTCAGCTTGCTTCTCTAATGTACCTATTATATGCAACAAAGCATAAACCTGCAAGTCTATTAGTATTCCTCGCGAAAAACCCCAACCCAATTTCTACAGTCGACAAATTGCTTGTGGGAAACTGAAACATAATTGGTAGGTACAAATTATATATGCGTAAGTGTGCAACCATACACCGATCGTCGAGCGAAGAAAGTTGTCATGTATTTCAGTAACCGAATCAGCGCACAGGTGAAAATTGCAGTGTCTCGCAAGAAGAGAATAATTTTAATTGAGTTCTCATTGCTTCTTTGTTTTGTAACGCCTCTGTAGCAACTGTTAAATAATTGAATGCTGTCGTCAATGCCCCAATGCATGAATTTTACCATGTATGATAAACAGAAAGAAACAAAAAATCAGCAAAATCCAGAATGTTTCCAACGTGACATTGTTAGCAAAACGAACCTGCCACCTTCGACTTGACGATGCCGTCTCTGTACCGATAAAGCTATCTGAGTTTTGTGAATTTTGTGAAGCTTCAATCAAATGTTTACTGTTGACACATGTGGGTATTTCATGGATTCAATTCATGGAAATACACGCGATGCCAGAATTGAGAAGAAGAAAAAAAACAAGTGACTTTTCCACGGAACCATTCGCCTCAGTATCAATGGTGAAAATAACCAGAAAAAAAACAGAAATTCCTGGCATTAAAGTTTATAGACAAACATGAAATCCTGATTGGAATTTTCCAATACAATAATCTGTTTTCCAATCACCATTCGTAATGGGCCGTGTCCATCTATTTCAATTAACAGTACAAACGCCGAGCCAACCAAATCGGTAAAGTTCGTCCGCAGGATACAGGCCAATGTTTTTGTTGCCACTTTTTTGTTGGTTTTAGTAATGTTTTTCTACCACACGTTTTTCACTGCTGTGGATATGTTTTTTGAACTGCATAAAACTTAATTGGAAAACGCCCAGTTGCTTGAGTGCAAATTAAATTTCAGTAAATGTTTACCCTAGGAAAAACTACGCAAAACATGTTCGAAATCATTGCTGCAAATGTTTCAACAAGTTCCTGGCTAGAATCATATTGATTATATTCCATTATAATTGACAACGCCTACAGTGCCCAATATGAGAGCTTTCTGTTCAGTTCGGTTCTGTAGAGCAAATATTTGATACATTGCCTAATGTATGAGCCAGCAGCAGCAACGACTCCGTTCTTGATCCATCGTACTCGTAGGTATCGTTTGAGGAAACCAATCTACTGAAGTGCATCATCATTTTTGCAGAGCTGCATTTGCTGGAGAAGATCCTGCTTGTCATTGTCGATTTTTCGGCTCAGGTGGTCGCTGGACAAAAGCATTTATGCTACAAACTGCAGACAGATGCGTTTCGGTAATGAATCGTCACCACCTAGGACCACGACCCATCTGAGTAAATGTGTTTACCGTTCTATTGGCTGTTTGAAAAGTTCGATTTACTTTGATGTTTTATCGAAAGACAAAAGAAAAACGTTCCGACAAGTCTTTCCGTGAAATCGTCGTCTATGTAAGTACAGATTGTAGTGACTAAGAGGGACTTAGAGATGAATTGCTTTGAATCTACAGAGGCGGAAACCTACAGCAAATAGAGAGCAGAGTGCTTTCACCGGTGGAACACTTGGCCATGCTTTGCCAACATCGACGATGCAAGTGGAAGATTACATGCAGATGGGAAATGCACTCAATGTTCGGTAGAGACCAATTTCCAGATCAGCGATAAAAATTTAATTGATTGTTGATTCTCTCGTTCCTGAAACCCAGCCGGTTTAGAAGAGGACGCATCATTTAAAAATCTGTTTAAAAAGTATGATCGAGTTGTTTTCGCACACGAAAGAAAGGTAAGGCATTTCAGTAGACCGCTTTGTTCAGTGATTTCAAAATAAAAGATCAATAAATAGCAGTGTGATATGATATATTTGTGAGATTATATCGAAATATTACAACACATGCGTTGGACAACTCGTGCAATTCAAGATACATCTACAGTGAATATTAGTTTCCTAAACGAAATCGAAGGCAGGACTCACGAATCTATTCGTTGTTTTCTGCAACGAAACTGCCTTTTATTACTTACATAAAGGGTGTTCCGATTAAAATTTGGTCAAACAGTAATGTGTGTGAGTCGATCAAAGTTTTTATTAATAGGTCTAAATCTTTTTCTTTTCCAAGTTCAGTTAATACAGAATACAGGAGAAATATTAAACTAAGCTTCCTTTTTACCGGCTGCAAATTTCCGGGTCCTACGTTTAACACCTGCCATAAGATTTTGTACAGCCTCCTTGTTCACTTTATTTGCCGCAGATCGCCAGTTTGCCTTGAACTGTTTCTCGCACACAACAGCTTTTTGAGTCTTCTTAAGGCTACGCTTAGCGATGGCCCAATATTGTTCGATTGGGTGGAGCTCTGGTCTGTTGGGAGGGTTCTAGTCTTTGGGCACCACTTGAACGTTTTTAGCAGCATACCATTCCACGGCCTTTTTCCGTAATGGCAAGAGCCAAATCCGGCCAAAATATAACGGAACAATTGTGTCACTTCAGAAGAGGCAGTAGACGTTTTTGTAGGCACTCGCTCAGATGAATTTCCTGGTTGACGGTTTCCGTTTCAATTTAAACGTTGCTCTTCACGCCACAAGTACAGATGGCCTGCCACACCAGATATTTCTTCGCGAACTTTGACAGTTTAATGGGCTTGAAAATATCTGCCACCTTTCCCCGTCCGGTTGCCGTAGAAAATTCCTGTCCAGGAAGTTGTTTAAAGTCTGACTTGACGTAAGTTTCATCGTCCTGTTCCATGCAATCAAACTTCGTCAGCATCGTCGTGTACTACTTTCACGATCGTGCTTTGGCCGACGTGTTTTGTTTATCGTCGCGATTTGGAGTCACCACTTTCTTGTAATTTGACAGTCCAGCTCGTTTTTTAGCTCTATCCACGGTTGAAGGCGCCACTCCCAGCTTCTTTGCGGACTGGCAGAGTTTGGGTTTCGCTCGAAACAGCGGGCAACTCTTTTTGTCGTCGGTGTGGCCTCCGGCTTTTGATTTCCTCCCGATCCAGCCTTCCTGGCTGTCGACAAACGTTTACCGCACACTTTTAGTACGTTGGTAACAGTTGGTTTAGCCACAACACAAATTCAACAATTTCGCCAACTTGGCGTGAGAGTAGTTTGGATTTTCGACATTTTGATGCATTACTTCTCTTCCTTGGACGCCATTTCGATAACTGAAGTGCTGCTACACGCACACATCTTCAAAATGGGGGGTGTGCAACAATTTTTAATGCACGATGAAAGGATGCATCAAGTTTAAGTCGACCATATTTTGATCGAAACACCCTCTATGAGGCTAACTTCGTATTCATTGCCACACACAAACACGCAACTGTCAAGAGTACGAAGTACTTGTTAACACAAATAGAACATTTAAGCATTGTACAAAACCCAATACAAAGAGCTACACATATGTTTTTACAAAAAAAAAGTGTATTTGGTGGTTGCAAGAATGATAGATCGACTCGAAATGTACACAGAAAAAAATAATTAATTTTAACAAGCGTGTAAAATATCCTCTCGTTCAAATCCAAGCTAAAGGACACGTAAACAACGAAATTGTTTGCAACTTTTCATGTTCCATACAACAATATTGGCAATCTTTCATACAACAGGCTGGATTCAGGCGTTATCTGGCTTAAATTTACATGAAGTATCCTATTATTTTCTAGCAAATCTAGCATTCCCTTTATGTGCATTAGATAACGCAGAAAATTTAATGTTTCTTTTATCTGTGTAACGATATATTGACTCGAAATTGTAATTTGTATTATTCTTGGGTTATTGAATCAGTGGTTGATTTTACTAGGCCATGGTGGCTCGTGAGATTCCATCCCATTCTAGCAGTTATATCAACAACTACGAGTACGATACAAGAATAATAGCAATTTCGGGCATTGTACAAAAAAGCGTCATGATCATTCATTTTATATGAACAGTTCATGTTAATGAAATATTAACGATGTTAACGAAACGAGTGAAAGCGGATTTACGAAAAAATATTTTCCGTGTGCAATCGACCTCTTTCTCATGCAATTTTTTGGAATTTCTACAGAGTTTAAGATATATATTACTACATTTTTTATCAAACGCATAAAATGGGGAAAATTTTGTAAGTGTTCTAAAAATAACATTGTCTCAACTCAGAAAAACTGCTTAACGCAAACTGCGTGATAAAGGATTGTATCGAAAATAAACCGGCAACGCTTATGATGCGCTCACACATACACACATAAAACTATCAGTCTGAGCCCACCTACATTCGACGAGTTTCGGACGTTTCGGAATTCATCACGATAGCGTAAAATTTACATCACCCGTCGATGAGCTGCCAAAGTTCCTTTATTCGTTCCATTCTCGAATTATTGCAGATTCCTCGTTCGATGAGCTGCCAAGACGAGGAAGAATACCAAGTCAAGCTGACTCAAAATTAAATCGGAAGGTAGTCAACCTCGACTTTCGGAACAGATCGATATCGATTCGTGATTTGACCAAAAAGGCTTTTACTTTTGTTGGGATGGTGCAAAACGTAACAACAACCTGAAGACTAGTAAGAAGCAAAATTTAGAAAAAAAAAAATTACTGTGCTAAAAACCAGGGCAAAGCCTAGCGCCAGAAAGTTATACAACCGACTTGCCAACGGCCTTCTGTCTCTGCTTCGATATATGACGGATTATATGTGAAAGAAGACTACGGAACGCTTCCAGGACCGCAATTCTGCACCAAGGTCATCGACTTCGAAAACTCGTTAGAGGTGGAAAGAGTTGGCCAGAAGATTCTCATATGGCAGGCAACTTGCACCAACTTCATATTACATAACGGGTGTTCAATTAAAAATGAGATTTTTTTCAGTCACATAGTAAAATAAATAAATTTCGACGAACTCAGTATTTTTTATTAAAAACCTAATGTTTGTTCTTAAAAAAAACGTCAATGAATATTGGAGAAGGGGTCAGCCGTACGACGTATTCGTAATGCTCTCACAAGAGCGCTGAACGGCACTGACGTCCATCTTCCGGATACAATTCCGGATCCTCGTGGTCAACTGCTTCGTATACACTAAACACACTAGGGCACTGAGGGAGCCGAAAAAATCCTCATTGGGGCGGCACTGGGGCAAGTTGGTTGGGTTCCTTTCTTTCGGCACGTGCGGTATCTTTGCTCAAGATACTCCAGCGTCTTCTTGGCGTAATGGGAAGACGCATTATCTGGCCAGAAGACGTACTTCCCATCCTCATGATGCTCTTTTAAGAACGGCAGAAGAATTTTCTTGTTGATTGATGGCCAGACCGCTCGGCTTGAACCACGGCTTTGAAATCCCTCTGTCCAAAGTGGCGCAAACCACTTTTTTTTTCAAATTTATGCTTAAATTTATACTTTACTTCGGGGGTGTGACCGACTTGTCGCTAGAATAGTAGCTGTCATTTCCTGGAATGTGAGTCTTCGAAAGCGGAAAGTAACTTTCGTCGTCCAGCACGAATGATGTCCTGCGGTAGTTCTTCGTCATCCACAGGAATTGCGATTTCACGGTCGCTATCTGCTTGTCCGAGTCTTCTTTCGACGGATGATGTCCTCCATCTTGAGGGTTTGGTGAATCAAGGTATGGGAGCACCGATATTTTCGGCCGGCGTCACGCAAACTCGTTCCGTCCTTGTTGTCGAACAGCATTTTCAACGCTTCCTTCTTCTTCGTCATTATCTTCGCCGGACGGCCGCTATCGGCCTTCCGCGCCACGCTTAGGTATGCCAGGATCCGGTAAACTGTACTCACGGGCACATTTTTGTCTCGAAAGTGGTCTACCGTATATTTTTTTTCACGATGACCATGCGTTTCATAAAACCGTACAACACGCTCGCGGAGTGCTTGCTGTTTCGACGCCATCTTTGATTGAACTGACAGCACCCGAGCGAAAAGAAGCATGCCACCAATTTCTAGAGACTCCAGAGAGCAATACTCTTGGAGAAAAAAAAATTACGCTTTTTACTTTAATTACAGTGAGACATTGAAATCATTCTCAGTTTTTATTGAACACCCGTTACACAGGAAAAAATAATAAATTTTAACAAGCATGTAAAATTTCCCTTCGTTTAATTCCAAGCCAAAAGAGGCGTAAACAACGAAATTGTTTGCAATCTTTCATAAACCATACAACAATGTTCGCAATCTTTCATACAACAGGCTAGATTCCGGCGTTATCTGGCTTAACTTTACATGAAATATCCCATTCTCTGCCAAATCTAGCATTCCCTTTATGTGCATTGATAGAGCAGAAAATTCTATGTTCTGCTTCTTATCTATGCATCAGTGAATGAT
>JASCZW010000679.1:0-150816 GCA_034211315.2 Aedes japonicus | reverse complement strand
TGATGTATTTTTCTCCTTCTTCTAAGTGATCTCAGAAGCGATCAAACAGAACTCTATGATCCCCAGAAGAGAGGCCAAATAATTTACGCCAAACGTCGGTAAATCGAACACGTATTTGTTTCCATTATTCAAAGAACTGAAAACCAAAGAAATCGTGTCATCCTTTGATTTTCATTGAGACCTGGGGCTTTTGGAACTGCTTTTAAATATAAAATATCCGGCATGCTACATGGTTTTCGGCACAAAACCAATCCTACGCTTTGGACATTTTAGAGACATCTCGATTGGACGTATTTTAACGGTTCTTGAACAGTTGCCCTACTTTCCTGTGCCATATTACTGTCCATTTTACCACTTTTACTACACACCTGTCTATCCCTTTGGGCGCTGAAACGCTCCATAAAGGTTCTTATCATGTATATGAACTTCCTGAACGTTCTCTGCGAAACTTCCCTGAAAATCTCAGTATAGCTTCCATGAAGTTCTCTGTAGAACTTCCACGAAGTTCAATGCAAAACTTCTCTGAAGTTCTCTAATGAAATTCCCCGAAGTTCTCTGCAGTACTTCCCTGAAATTCTTTGCAGAACTTTCCTGAAGTTTTCTGAGGAACTTTTCTGAAGTTCCCTGAAGAACTTTCCTGAAGTTTTCTTCTTCCCTGAACTTCTATGTGAAAATTTCCAAAATTTCCCCGCATAACTTTCCTGAAGTTCTATGAAGAACTTAGCCGAAATTCTCTGTAAAACTTTTCTAAAGTTCCCTGAAGAACAGTTTCTACAGAACTTTTCTGAATTTCTCAGCACAAAATCCCTGAAGTTTTCAGTAGAACTTCCCTCAAGTTATCTGAAAGACTTTCCTACAGTTTTCTGAAGGACTTACCTCTGTTTTGGGATGATTTTCTCCGAAGTTCTCTGCAGAATTTCTCTGAAGTTATCTGAAGAACATTCCTGAAATTCTCTGCAAAACTTTTCTGAAGTTCTTATAAAAACTTTCCTGGATTCTCTGAAGAACTTTCATCAAATTCTCTGAAAAAGTTCCCGTAAGTTCTCTAAAAGGCTTCCTTGAAGTTTTCTGTACAAATTATCTGAAGTTCTCTGAAGAATTTCCATGAATTTATCTGCAAAACATCTCTAAAGTTTTAAGAAGAACTTTCTGAAGTTTTCTGCAAAACTTTTGCAAAGTTCTCTGGAGAACTTGCCTGAAATTTTCCGGAGAACTTGCCTGAAGTTCTCTGGAGAACTTGCCTGAAGTTCTCTGAAGAACTTACTTGAAGTTCTCCGTAAAACTATCCTAAACACTCTACAGAACTTTTCTAAACCTCACTACAAAACTTCCTAGAAGTTTTCAGTACAACTTCCCTGAAAATCTCTTAAAGACTTCCCTTCAGTTTGCTGAAGAACTCCCTTGAAGGTTTTTGAAGGACTTTCACGAACCTTGGGATGCTTTTCACTGAAGTCCATTGTAGAATTTTCCTGAAGTTATCTAAAAGACTACCTTGAAGTCCTCTGCAGAAGTTTTCTGAAGAATTTCCCTGAAGTTCTCTGCAAAACTTTTCCGAAGTTCTCTAAAGAACTTCCCTGAAGTTATATGAAGAAGTTTCCTTCCGTTAAACTTTCTTAAATTCTCTGCAAAACTTCCCGAAAGTTCTCAGTACAACTTCTCTGAAGTTCTCTGAAAGACTTCCCTGCATTTCTCCGAAGAACTTCCATGAAGTTCTCTGAAAGACTTACTCGAACTTTGAGATGCTTTTCTCTGTAGTCCTTTGCAGAATTTACCTGAAGTTATCTGAAGAACATTCCTGAAATTCTTTGCAGAACTTCTCTGAAGTTCTTATAAAAACTTCCCTGAATTCTCTGAAGAATTTCCTTGAGGTTCTCTGAAGAAATTTTTATGAAGTTCTCAAACACACTTCCCTGAAGTTCTCTGCAGAGTTTCTCTGCAAAACTTTTTTGAAGTTCTCTGAAGAACTTCCCTGAAGTTCTATGAAGAACTTTCCTGAAGTTCTCCGTAAAACTTTCCTAAGTGCTCTACAGAACTTTCCTGAAGTTATTTGCAAAACTTCCCAGAAGTTCTCAGTACAACTCATTTAAAGTTCTCTGAAAGACTTTCCTGCTGTTCTCTGAAGAATTTCCATGAAGTTCTCTGAAAGACTTACCCGAACTTTGGGATAATTTTCACTGAAGTCCTCTACAGAACTTTTCTAAAGTTCTCTGCAAAACTTCCCAGAAAGTCTCAGTACAACTTCTCTGAAGTTCTCTGAAAGACTTCCCTGCATTTCTCTGAAGAATTTCCATGAAGTTTTCTGAAGGACTTACCCGAACTTTGGGATGACTTTCTTTGAAGTCCTCTGCAGAATTTCCCTGGAGTTATCTGAAAAGTATTCCTGAAATTCTCTGCAGAACTTCCCTAAAGTTCTCATACAAGCTTCCCTGAATTCTCTGAAGAACTTTCATGAAGTTCTCTGAAGAACTTCCCTGAAGTTCTCTTAAGAACTTCCCCGAAGTTCTTTAAAAGACTTCCCTGAAGTTCTCTGCAGCATTTCTCTAAAGTTCTATGAATAATTTCCCTGAATTTCTCTGAAAAACTTTTCAGAATTTCCCTGCAAAACTTGCCTGAAGTTCTATGAAGATTTTCCTTGAAATTCTCTGTAGAACTTTTCTAAAGTTCTTTAAAAAATTTTCCTGAAATTCTTACCCGAACTTTGGGATGACTTTCTTTGAAGTCCCGTGCAGAATTTCCCTGAAGTTATCTGAAGAACATTCCTGAAATTCTCTGCAGAACTTTTCTGAAGTTCTCATAAAAACTTTCCTGGATTCTCTAAAGAACTTTCATCAAATTCTCTGAAAAAGTTCCCAAAAGTTCTCTAAAAGACTTCTTTGAAGTTCTCTAAAAGACTTCTTTGAAGTTCTCTGTAGAAATTATCTGAAGTTCTCTGAAGAATTTCCCTGAATTTCTCTGCAAAACATCCCTTAAGTTGTAAGAAAAACTTTTTGAAGTTTTCTGCACAACTTTTGCGAAGTTCTCTGGAGAACTTGCCTGAAGTTCTCCTGAGAACTTGCTTGAAGTTCTCCGAAGAAATTTCCTGAAGTGCTATAAAGAACTTTCCTGAAGTTCTCCGTAAAACTATCCTAAACACTCTACAGAACTTTTCTAAACCTCACGGGAAATCTTCCTAGAAATTTTCAGTACAGAAGTTTTCAGTACTTCCCTGAAGTTCTCTTAAAGACTTCCCTTCAGTTTTCTGAAGAACTCCCTTCAAGTTATTTGAAGGACTTTCCCGAACCTTGGGATGATTTTCACTGAAGTCCTCTGTAGAATTTTCCTGAAGTTATCTGAAGAACATCCCTGAAATTTTCTGCAGAACTTCCCAGAAGTTCTCATAGAAACTTCCCTGAATTCTCTGAAGAACTTCGATGAAGTTCTCTGAAGAACTTCCCTTAAGTTCTCTAAAAGACTACCTTGAAGTCCTCTGCAGAGATTTTCTGAAGAATTTCCCTGAAGTTCTCTGCAAAACTTTTCCGAAGTTCTCTAAAGAACTTCCCTGAAGTTAAATGAAGAAGTTTCCTTCCGTTAAACTTTCTTAAATTCTCTACAAAACTTTCCTAAAGTTCTCTGCAAAACTTCCCGAAAGTTCTCAGTACAACTTCTCTGAAGTGCTCTGAAAGACTTCCCTGCATTTCTCCGAAGAACTTCCATGAAGTTCTCTGAAAGACTTACTCGAACTTTGAGATGCTTTTCTCTGTAGTCCTTTGCAGGACTTACCTGAAGTTATCTGAAGAACATTCCTGAAATTCTTTGCAGAACTTCTTTGAAGTTCTTATAAAAACTTCCCTGAATTCTCTGAAGAATTTCCTTGAGGTTCTCTGAAGAAATTTTTATGAAGTTCTCAAACACACTTCCCTGAAGTTCTCTGCAGTGTTTCTCTGAAGAATTTCCCTAAAGTTCTCTGCACAACTTTTTTTAAGTTCTCTGAAGAACTTCCCTGAAGTTCTATGAAGAACTTTCCTGAAGTTCTCCGTAAAACTTTCCTAAGTGCTCTACAGAACTTTCCTAAAGTTCTTTGCAAAACTTCCCAGAAGTTCTCAGTACAACTCCCTTGAAGTTCTCTGAAAGACTTTCCTGCTGTTCTCTGAAGAATCTCCATGAAGTTCTCTGAAAGACTTACCCGAACTTTGGGATGATTTTCACTGAAGTCCTCTACAAAACTTTTCTAAAGTTCTCTGCAAAACTTCCCAGAAAGTCTCAGTATAACTTCCCTGAAGTTCTCTGAAAGACTTCCCTGAAGTTCTCTGAAAGACTTCCCTGCATTTCTTTGAAGAACTTCCATGAAGTTCTCTGAAGGACTTACCCGAACTTTGGGATGACTTTCTTTGAAGTCCTCTGCAGAATTCCCCTGAAGTTATCTGAAGAACATTCCTGAAATTCTCTGCAGAACTTCCTTAATATTCACATACAAGCTTCCCTGAATTCTCTGAAGAGCTTCCATGAAGTTCTCTGAAGAACTTCCCTGAAGTTCTCTGAAGAACTTCCCCGAAGTTCTCTAAAAGACTTCCCTGAAGTTCTCTGCAGCATTTCTCTGAAGTTCTATGAATAATTTCCCTGAATTTCTCTGAAAAACTTTTCAGAATTTCCCTGCAAAACTTCCTTGAAATTCTCTGTAGAACTTTTCTAAAGTTCTTTGAAAAACTTTTCTAAAGTTCTTTGAAGCACAACTTCCCTGAAATTCTCTGAAAGACTTCCCTGCATTTCTCTGAAGATCTTCCATGAAGTTCTCTGGAGGACTTACCCGAACTTTGGGATGATTTTCTCTGAAGTCCTCTGCAGAATTACCCTAAAGTTCTCTGCAATACTTTTCCGAAGTTCCCTGCAGAACTTTCCTGAAGCTCTCATACATAGTTCCCTTAAGTTCTCAGAAATACTTCCCTGAATTCTCTGAAGAATTTCCATGAAGATCTCTGAAGGATTTACCCGAATTTTGGGGTGACTTTCTCTGAAGTCCTCCGCAGAACTTTCCTGAAGTTCTCTTCTGAATTTCTTTGAAATTTTCTGAAGAATTTCCATGAAGTTCACTGCAAAACTTTTCCGAAGTTCTCTAAAGAACTGTCCTGAAGATCTCTGAAGAATTTTCCTGAATTTCTCGATAAAACTTTACTAAATTCTCTACAGAACTTTCCTAAAGTTATCTGTAAAACTTCCCTGAAGTTCTCAGTACAACTTCTCTGAAATTTTCTGAAAGATTTACCTGCTGTTCTCTGAAGAACTTCCATGAAGCTCTCTGAAGAAGTTACCCGAACTTTGGGATGATTTTGCTCCACGAAGTGAGATAATTCTGAACTGAGTCGAGTGTCTGAAAGCTCATAATTTTACAACTAACTTTCCTGAGAACAGTAAATTTATACGCGATCTCGATCTCAAAATACAGGTCATACACAAAATTCACATGTTCACTAGTGCAACTAGTGAACTTATATTAACAACATCTGAAAGGTTTTTATCAAACAAACATTGTCTTCAACAAAGACATCAACTTGCTATATTTCAAGGATCTTGAGATTCAGGTTATAAAGTAAGTTTACTTGCACATTATTCGAAGGATCACGAGATATTTTCTGTTGAAACAACAAAGGTCAATGCTCATATATCATTTGAGATCACCATCAAGGGAATCCGCGCAGGTCGGGGGCTTACTGTACTATGCTGTGTTTTTCTGAAATATGCTGTCCTTCAACGGTCATAACTTTTTCTGGTGAATTAGGATCGACACACTATTTTCTGCTAAATTCGGACACATTTCAAACAAATGCTTTTAGAGCATTTATATATAAGCTGAGGCAGTTATTTGAGTGGTTTTCAAATTATTTTAAAATTTCAATTTTTGATTCCAATTTGTGAAGAAAAATGCAAATCGCGTGAGGTCAAAATACGATATTCGTTGGTTTGGGATCCAAGCTTATGGAAACTAGCATGAAGTTCTGGGTCTTAAAATGTCTGCCGACCAATTATATTATTAATTATTAATTATTATTATAAATTACTAACTATTGGTTAAAATTCATCATAACTTTCATTTCGTTTCATTTTTTTTATTTTTTATTTAAAAGGAAATGTTTTCCCAAGAGTGAAAACCGTTTTCAAATCTGATAAATAAAATTTGAAATGGACCCAAATTATGTTGATCCATTACTAAGTGGGCCATGCTTTATGGCTTGAAGAATCTAAGAATTTGGATAGTTTGAAGGTGATAGCGGTTATTTCACGCTCCTCAAATTTTTTACAGAATTTATGTACAGCACACTTTAATTAATTTTAATTTTTAATCATTATACCAGGAATTTCATGCATCCAGAATTCTATTAAAGAAATCTTTCCTATATTTTTCTACATACATTTTTAGAGGGATAAATTTTCGGTTATTTCTATGAATTTGTATAAACGTACCCGTGACCTCGTGATTTGAATTAAAAAACTTCGTAAACAGTAGGTTTCGAATGATTTTCAAAGGTACTTATAATCCATGCGATCATCTCCTCCCAAAGTCAACAGAGTTATTTCGAATCCCTCATTTTCACCCGTCATTTAATTTTATTACCGTTTTCCCTCAATTATACACTTCCCCGAGAACTGAACAATGATTGTGATCCGCTTGCCAAGCTGCACCAATCCGCAAACGGCAGCACTCATCCATTCACGGCGTGCGAGTCAACACACGTGGCACGTGAACGCATAATTCCTGACCAAATTATTGCGAAAATATCCAGCCCTCGTTCGTCCTCCCTCGGCCGACTGTATCTACCTATCCAGTAGAAAAACAGATAATCACCCGATCAGAGTCGCATCACTGGACGTCCGGGTGCTCGTGTGTACGTATATGAACAATTTCCGACGGGACAATTGCACCACTGAATGGGACACTCTTCGCCGCCGCCACCATCGACGGCGTCGTCCAACATCAGGAAACCGGAAATGTCCCGCAGTGCATTTGCGCTAATAGTGTCAACCCGATGACCGACCAGTCACAGCACAGCCACATACAATCCAGCGACCCACGGGTGGGGAGACTAAATAAATTATCGATATTCAACACTAATGGGGTGTGAGAAAAAAATATTGCATCATCAGAGGACACAAACGGTCTGCACACTTCCTGGCGGGTGATGGATTTTTCACAGAGCTATCCTAGGGGTGACGGCCAATGCCGAATGGGGTGGTGAGAGTGAGAGAAGGACAGGATGACAGTTGTTCACGGTGCAGTACGATTGGAATGAGGGAAGATTCAATGCATAAGTGCTCAATTCGTGATTTTGCTCATTGACCCTATAGACAAACTATATACAATAAATCAATGACTTTCTAATCTTTAACTGCAGCGGGAAATGAGTGAATCAATGGTTTTGAGTTGTGATATATCATTTTGGAATAACAATATTCTTTCTCTCTTGGCAGCGTTTGTAGTTTGACTTGCCATTGTTTCAACATATTTAATGATTATTTGTCCGCAGCATAATCGCTTACCGCAATATGATTTCTTAATTTAGATAGAGGAAATATGATTGCTTACGCAGACAGGATTGTAATGAACTCTGGCCGCAGGAAATGGGCTTTCCTTCGCTCTAACATTTTTTCCGAAAATTCATGAAGCGAGACTTTTGTTTAGGAATTTGTCACGGGTTAAAGTACGAAACCTTCCTATACATCAGCATTTGAAAATTATGGACTATGTTCGTAAAGAAGAATCGATTTTAGTTTTCAAGCAGTGTTGAAGGTACCATGAAGCGATTGAGGAAAAGGGCGGTTGAAGAGGAATAATTCCGGTGGTGGATGCATTGTTCCTTGTCGATTATTTCATGTCACATCACTAACTAGGAGAGAACTTCCCAAGTAGTTTAACTTGTTTCAATAGAGCATAAAAATCTCTCTTGCAACAAATAAGGTCTAGTTTTGTTTAGTTATGTACCTCAAAATTATATCCAATAGCAACGGGAAAAGCGCAGAGTACAGATCTACAGAGTAGCAATAGTAAACTTTCAAATATTAACTAGAAATGAGAAAAAAAATAGTATTTTCCATTTAATTCCAACTTCGTTTATCGCTTATCTTGACAGATACGCGTATTTCGTTTACAATGTGCAAACTTCTTCAGTGTCAACTGGGTTGAGTCGAGTTAACGTTTGCATTAAAAAAATGGACTTTTTTTTTCGGATGGTGATAAAAAAGCTAAGACAGATGCTTTTGATAAATTTCCCATGGGAGGTAATTATTTAAGCTTACTTGCAAAACGGCAGTTAGCCGGAACATTCGCCTTGGGGGACAAAAACAAGCGTGTAGGCATGTTCTTGAGTTCTTTCTTCATTTTATTTATCGATTCCTCCTCAGTTTTCGTGACAAAATTGTTGGAGTAGATCTTACGCTTCAGCTGGGAGACGTTGGGCGGGTTCGCCGATTTGGGTACCACATCGATATTCAGCCGCTTCATCTCCTCCAACGATCGCTTCGAGTAATGGGACGACGTCAGATCCGGCCAGAACACTGCGTCTTCGCCCTATGGTATTTCTTGATGAACAACGCAACTTCCAGCAGGCATTTCGTACTTCAAACTTCCCCGTTCACGGCCAGTCCGGAGCAAGAAAAGAGCGACTTTAACATCCCCCTTCACGCTGATTGTCAGCCACAGCAGCACCTTCTTCTGGAACTTGGTGTGTGAAATGAACTTCACGTCGGAGCTCACTTCCTTCGTGGGCGAAGTAAAATACGAAGTGCCCTGCCAGTCGTTGCCATGCAGGGTGCGATAGGTCTCGTCGTCCATCACCACCGTCACTTCGCGATTCGCCGGGAAAATCGAACTGACCATATTATACAGCCACTGCCGCTGCGTCATTGCCTGCAGCTCCGAAACAAGTGGACGTGATTTCCGCTTCCTGACATGTATGTTCATGTTTGACAGGTCATTTTTCACTGTTTGGCCGGTTGAACCGACCTCCCGGTCAAGCGCACGCAGCGATGTAGCCACTTTTCCCTCGATATCCTTTTCAGCATCCTTTGGAGCTTCTTGTCGCCCAGGGTCGTCGGCCGTCCGAATCCAGGCTTTCTTTCGATGCTCTGATGGTTATCTAATAGTGTCAAGATGTTGTAGATGCTGAAACGGGCGTATCCGGCGTCCACATACTGCCGCACGATGTCCGTTTTCGACGCGGCGGGGTGCCGTTCTGAACGGAGTTGCTTCACTGCTTTTTCCATCACGGGTAGAGTTCGACTGATAGAGCTGTCAAAATTTGCCTGCTGACTCATGGGTTACTATGATCGATGCTGCATGGGTAGTTTCATCAGTTCAAGTGAAGATAAACCCATTTGAGCCAGTGAACGTCCACAAGCCTCATATTTAGGCTCTTTGCTTTTCATTTTTTTTTGTGATATAAGCCCTGTATAAAGTATAAATTTATACCGATGACATTTAGGGAAATGAAAACAAATTGAGCTCCTGAACCATTTTTACACGAGATAGACTTTTTCTACAATTGATGTATCAAAAGTCTTCTTGACCTTAACATAAAAAAGACAACATGTGAATGCGCCTTGATCAGTAAACTCAAAAGAGATATAAAATAAGAGATTCAGGCGGGATGTGATGGATTCTGAACTGAAATCCATTGATGAGTCCTATACGATTGTCAATAAAGCCGTTAGTTTTAAAAAAAGGTTCAGTTACCAATTCACAGACCCGAGCACAATAAAAAACTTTTTATGTTGCATATGTATATCAGGTCTATAGGTTTCTTTTCAAGACGTGCATTCTCATCGACAGAAACAGTTTTGCTACATGTACTGAGGAAATGAGTTGTTTGTTGTTGTTTGTCTTTATTTCAGAGACTTACAGCCGGTGGAGGTTGAAACTCATTTCCTCTTCCTCCATATTAACCTCGATGTATGCTTATTCTCAATATTGATACATTGAGAGAAGAGAAATAGCTTTAGTCACCCTTGTTACCGGTATAGTAGCGTAACGCGTAAGTTCTTCAACTTGGCTAGAAAATCTTAATTTCTACGCTCCTCTGCGCTCACTGAGAATGTGTTACCTCTTAGTATTAAGTTCTTATAGAACAGTGTAATCTTAAAATGTAGCTGTAAGTAGTATGATGAGCGCTTATAATAAATAGTGCGATGTTATTGATGTAACTATGTCACGAAACGCTCTTAAAAATGTTAAAAACTAGAAACACATCATGTTTTGTTGATTATAGTGTAAGAATGTAACAAGTATTTAAAGATTGACGAAATGAAATGAATAAACTTCAAAATTTGTAGGATTTTTTTCTGTTGGTTTATATCGGTTTTTAAACTCAATGTTGGAATGTATTCGTGTATTACATTGAAATAAATCATCCACACTTGTAAGTGGCCAATAGCATCATTACCGTTGGTTCAAATCGATCATCAAACTTGATGTTGTATTCTACATTCCAATGATTTCTTGTGGAAGTGCAGAGTATTACTCGGCTTCCTTAAAAGTGAGTATCACGTCAACATATTCCTACCCATTCCCTACTTGACCTACATTCTGGCGAGGCCGACGCCGGTATTGTCTTAGTTTGTGATTACACATTGAGGATGTATGCTATTTCTAAGCATCATCTGTTGGTTCTTTGTGTTATAACAGCTGGTCTGGCATTAACGGAGTAGCTATATACTTCGGGCGGTCAATCATGCACATGCTCAAATGAGAATTGAAAACATTCTTCTTATTTAGCATTTCAAGCTTATTGCTTTCACAGTTTGCTTATTGTTTGCTCTTAACTGAATGCACTTCCACAATTATTTATTAAGAGCCTTCGATTCCAGGTAACTTTTTTGCATGAGTAGGATTGTGTGGCAAGTACAATCATACCCTATGTCCAGGGAGTCGAGAAATTTTCCATAACGAAAAATTTCTAGACCAGACCGAAAATCGAACCCAGTCACCTCCAGCATGGTGTTGCTTTGTAGCTGCGCTTTTACCGACTGAGCTAAGGGAAAAACATGAATACATACAATGTCCACCAAGTGACAATACCCATCCCACCCTCGGAATGATCACCGATATCCTAGGTGGGTCCTCCGAGACCAATTCCCTTTAAAAATATTTGTCATCGCCAGTCTTAAAATCGGTATCCACATTAATCCTGACACCTTCAAATCATTGTAACTTTTGAAATATTTCACTTCACATTTTGAAATAATTTCACTGGCTGAGAGTCTATGATGAAAAAGACTATGATTGATGTTTACATTTCATGTTTAGTATTCAAGATGGCGACGAAAGAAAAACAAGTGCGCAAGCGAATTTTGTACGGGCGTACGGCAAATCCCGACTTGTCAATACGGGACCTTGCAAAAACATTGGATTTGCTCGAATACATTGTTCACGATGTACTCAAATCATTTTCGGAACGTTTGACGGTGGAGTGGAAACCGAGAAGTGACAAAAACATTGGACGCGCTGATCCTGTCATGGACCGACAGGTGAAAAGGATATTAACGAAAAACCCAAATCTCTCCATTCGAACGGAGCTCGTAAAATAGGGATTTCGACTAGTTTTGTCCAAAAATCAAAACAACGTTTGGGACTTAAGTCGTATATAGTAAAAACAGTTACAAATCGCAACGACAAACAGAACTTGGCAGCAAAATCACGGGCTCGACGTTTGATCTGCGAATATCTGACGAAGTTTTCATGCGTTGTTATGGACGATGAAACTTATGTCCTGGAGCATTTCAAGCAGCTTCCAGGGCTGGTTTTTTATTCTGCTATGGCCAGAAATGCTACAGCTGAGCATTTCAAAGTGAAGAAGGCATCGAAATTTCCCAAAAAATACCTTGTGTGGCAAGTAATTTGCACGTGTGGCAAAAATAGTAAATCTTTCGTCACTACAGGCACAATCAACAAGGAAATCCATCAGAAAGAGTGTCTGCAGAAGCGATTGCTTCCTTCATCAAAAGTCACAAAGAAAAACCTTTGTTCTGGCCCGATTTGGCATCATACCACTATGCTAAAACTGTGATGTACCACTCCAAGCAAATCAAGTGAACATTGTACCAAAAACCTCAAACCCGCCAAATTGCCCAGAGCTACGACCAATCAAGAGATATTGGGCTCTGATGAAGCGGTAGCTATCTGGAAAGAAGCAAGGAATCAAAGACATCAAACACTTCCAGCAAATTTGGACAAAGACGGCTTCTACGATTTCTGAAGAGTCGGTACAAACCCTAATGAATGGAGATAAGCGCAAAGGTCGAAAATTTTATGCAAATACCGAAAATCTATGTTTTGTCTTCACGAATTGTTAAAACACATCCCATGAATCTGAAATATACAACTACGACGGAAATATAATGCGAAATTTATGTTTAATGCATGTTTTGAGATGTCCGGATTATTGCGGAAACAGACCTTATGTAACACTTTTCTGTGCTTTTAGCTTAGAGTAAGCGCATTGATCACAACTACATGGCTCCATTTATAATTACATGGCTCCATTTATAATTACATAAAATGCTACAGATGCAAAAGAAAGTATTTTCAATACACTGCCTTTAACCATGATTAACAGTTTCAACCTTTTCGATAATTGTTCTATTGCTTTTTTTAATATAATTTTTTTATTTCTCTAGGAAGTATAAAAGAAACAAATCTCATAATTGATTTATGCTTCATTATCTAACTTAAATTTAGGTCCTGTTACATCGATTCTATCATTAATTTAATAAGTAAAGTAGATGTAAATTGCGAAAACAAAAATCATAATTCTTATTCTAGTGCTTACTTCTATAGAATACAGACATGGTTGAATAAGGTTTTCAAAGGTAAGTCGTCGCCAGCATTTCAAAGTAACGGAAAGTTTTCTTTGAAATAATGTCCGTAAATCTTTTTCACGTCTACATTCGCTGAATTTATGCTTTATAGTCTCTATCGATGTGCCACAATGGGTACAATTTTCGCCGTCTGAACGTCTGAAAGTATAGCTTTCTATGTTCCACTCTCCTATGAATATAATCATGTACAAATTACTTCGCAAATTATATGGTGTTCTTTTCGAAGATATGCAGCGCCATGCTCGTCTCCAATCTAGATTGTGGTTCTCGAACTCCACTTTTGGTATCTCCGTTTGATCAACATAGCATTTGAGAATGAGCCCGGAAGATGGATTTTGCTGAATAAGGGAGGAAAGCTGACAGACCAGTCTAAGATAAGAAAGATCTGCAGGAATAGTTGGCAAACCGTTGGTTTGGCGATAGATATAGAATTTGTAGAACGGTATGGAATCAATCTCCAACAGATGCCGACTAAAGGGTGTTCCGATCAAAATTTGGTCAAACAGTAATGTGTGTGATTAGATCAAAGTTTTTATTAGTAAGTAATTTTTTGGTTTTTTCAAGTTCAGTTAATACAGGAGAAATATTCAGCTAAGCTTTTTTTACCGATTGCATATTGCCAGGTCTATCGTTTAACACCTATCATAAGATTTTGTACAGTCTCCTTGTCCACTGTATTCGCTGCAGAACGCCAGTTTGCCTTGAACTGTTGCGAGCTCACAATAGCTTTTCGAGTCTTCTTAAGGTTCCGCTTGACGATGACCCGAAATTCTATTGAGCGGAGCTCTGGCGTGTTGGGAGGGTTCTTGTCTTGTCCTCCTAAATTTTGATTTCCCCCCGAACCAGCTTTCCTGGCTGTCGACAAACGTTCACCGCACACTTTGAATACGTTGGTAGCAGTTGTTTTAGCCACATTCAGCAATTTCGCCAACTTGGCGTGAGAGTGGTTTGGATTTTCACCATGCAAGTTCAAAATTTTGATGCGTTGCTTCTCTTCCTTCGACGACATTTTGCTAATCTCAAAATAAAAATACAGGCATGATGCTTCAAAATGAAGGTTGTGCAAAACTTTTTAATGCACAATGAAAAGAAATGCGTCAAGTTTAAATCCAAATTTTAATCGAAACACCCTTTAATCATTAGAGCCGTACATTTGGGGGTAGGAAGTTCCAGTTTCAAACCACCAACTGAATAACCGCGTGCGAGCTGTTGGATTGGAATACGTGCTGGAACTCTACTCTACAAGAGCGTTCAAATTACTGCCGTAATTTTTCCCGTCTGCACACTATATGGCAAAAGAGTTGCTGATAAATCCAAATTGTAGATGTTATGAAAGTGTTCAAGAGAGTCGCTTACAGGTATAAAATTAGTGACCGTTATTAATAAAGCCAAGTTTGACGGCTGAATTTTCTTACCATCTCGTCCCAATTCAAGGTGACCCATTCAGTTATTTACCATGAAGAAGTAACAACAAAAGTTGTCATGTAAGTAAAAAGTGAACTTTTATTCGTTTTTTTAAGTTATCTTCATTAATTATTTTGTCTGATAAATTAAAAAAAAACCTCACTAGTATCACACCTGGTATAAGTGCCCTTATATAAACGTACTACGACGTGGCTGAGAAATGAAAGCGCATAATATGTTATACTTTCACTACTGGCCAAACTGTTAGTTTTCCATGCAGACCTACAACATGAGATTAAGCCTCCCTCCTTCAACCAAGTGAGAAAATTGAGCAACGGGAAGCTTCATTATGAGTTTGGCATTCTCCAAAACGCAGAGTAACGATCTTTGATGATGTTGTTTAAGAAAGAAATAATTTCTCATCACCACGGGGTTTCAGAAGAACAAAGATGTGAAGAGAAAGTATTGATAGTTCCGTTAGAGCACGGCAGGCTGTTAAAATTGAATAGAAGTAGTTTGAAATTTAGCGTAGGGCATTGGTAAAGTGGTGTTTTGAAGCAAGCACACATTTATTTTGCCACACATCCCCAAGGCAGGAACGAGTACTTCACCATGACTGGCAAAAGAATGTGCGTTTGATAGTTATATAGAACCAATAGCTTTTTTAAAGTGGTTTTAAAGAATCATCTGTTCACACTGCCAAATGCCTGGGAGAGAGAACTATATCAATCTTTTGAGTTTATTTTTAGAATACAACGTCTGTTTTACCTGACATGCGGCAAGAAGAGAATCAGCTTTGTAACCACAAACGGAAAATTTTCATTAAATTGATAAAATCTGAATAATAGATTGCTGTCAAAAATATCCAAATCGTGATCATCCATGACAAACAGTTGCAAGGCTCAGACTACCCACAATCAAAACTCTAAAAACAACAAAGTTAGGCTTTGTTTAGCAAAAGTGATGCACACATTGAGATAAGGTCAATAATTATTCTTTAGAACAATTCATAAAACATACAGCTTGCTCTCACACACGAGAAACGCTGTTGCTCCACCTCCA
The DNA here is from genome assembly GCA_034211315.2 of Aedes japonicus. Taxonomy (NCBI): domain Eukaryota; kingdom Metazoa; phylum Arthropoda; class Insecta; order Diptera; family Culicidae; genus Aedes; species Aedes japonicus. The sequence goes on along the minus strand of JASCZW010000679.1, from coordinate 135,510 downwards.
TTGTTCCGCATCCTATCCAGCGGTTTCCTCGAACAAGTATAGTAACATGTTTTCTAATAGGGACTCTGCCATGTGCTTGAATCGTTGAGAACGTCCTTCAGTAAGCGGGAGGATATCCTGCAAACAGGTGGCACTTCAAGCAACAAGAACAACAACAACAATAAGAATGTCGCGGCAACCACTTGCCTGATAGACTCGGAACGCTGGGGCCCGAGTAATGTGGGTAGATGTGCATTGTAGGCAGAAAATTAATGATAACTCGACATCTCAAGTATGCATTATGCGGTATGTCTTATCCCCTTTCCAAAGACTGCATCGTGCTGAAATTCCTGACGCAAAAGGTATGCTTGCCATACGAGTTCCGCCTAATGTGAATCATTCCAAGATGGGGGAATGCGCGTCAAATTATATCCGAGTGAAGCACAAAAGTCAAATGATTAAATTGCTCTTGCTTCAATTATGAGTTGAGCAAAACCATGTGAAATGTGATGAAATCATTATCCATTTGAAATTCCTGCAAAGAAAACTCACCGGTGCACCCAAAGCATACCAAGAGATTACAGGGAAATTTCCGGTTTTCTTTGTTCCGATTAACTAGGGCAGCATTTCATAAGCCGTCAGGCAGAAGTTCTCACCACAAGCCAAAGATTAGCTCCTTTTTCTATACGATGGACCAGGAGACCAGTGTGCGCCTATGCTGGCCCGATGCTGAGGACTGAGGGCAAACAAAAAAATCACATTCCTGCTTAGTGCTGATGCACTGCCAGACTTCATGAGCAGCTGAAACAGTTCGCATGAAAAATTCAAACATTGAATTCAATTGAGGTGGAGCCTGGACTTGCTGTAAGCAGGACGCAAAAAAAAATGCACACAATGAGCTTGTGCTCAAAACTCAAGACCCGACTGTGACCTAGAATTAATTTACAGCTAGCAGGTCAGTTCCGTATCGTTTCAGCCGAGATCCTCAATGAGAATGACTTTTCCGGTGAGCATTTTTAAAATTCCAACCGACCAACTTTTGCATCTTTTCATTACTTATGTTAACAATGCCGGTTTCCCAAGGGCGTCTCTGTCGCATGTTAATTTTTTTCGTTGAAACACACGGTGGATATGCTGATAGGGATGTCGTGGTTGAACTTGTTTGAGGTTATTAACAGAGGAAGTTATTTCGATTGCTGAAATTTTGATAGATGTACACCGTGTACAATATATTTCCATACAAATTCAAATTTCAACTATTCCACAAAAGTTTTTCTGAGTTTATTGGTAATTGATTTAATTGAAAAGGAAGGTCCATTAATTATGTCACGCAGTAAGGGGGGCTTTGGGAAAACGTGACGATCCATACAAAAAATGTTAAGGTCTATACAAAAAACGTGACGAGGGGTCTAAGTCACTTTTTGCGTGACATAATTAATGGACGTTCCCAAAGTTGCATATTACATGGATCAACTATGCTGTAATTGTATCGAAATAACACCGCCGTCAACTTTTTCATCAGCTTCAATCTTATTTCAAATACAACTATACAGTTCTTTTACTAACACTTCATCAGCTTTAATTCTTATTTCAAACACAGTTACAGCATTAGATGGTTACATTTCTCAAGTTAGAACGAAATCTCTAACCTTCCTCTTCATGGAGCCCATCAACGCCTGCACAGAGGAAATGAACACGGAATCAGCGCATTTCTTCCATTTTGCCCGCATTTACTGGATGTCCTTCACTGCCTCACCGCATCCTCGAAGTCGCTGCTGCGAAATTGCCCAGTATTTTTCGATTAGTCGAAATTCCGGACAGTTCGGAGTATTCATTAGCTTGGGAACAAAATCGATCTTGCTGGCAGCATACCACTCCAGAACCACTTTGGAGTAGTGGCAGCTGGCCGAATTGGGCCAAAAGATTATTTTGCCCCTATGCTAGCGGATGAACGGCAATACACGCTTTTTCAGGCATTTTTATGATGATGATGAAGTACTATCATCTATCCCAAGTAACAATCCTACTGCCTTTCAGCCTTTGCTCAAATTTATGAGAGTTTTATTATTGCAATACACATGCTAGTTTGTTTAAAAGCAGCTTTCTATGATGCGAAAGATGTGTCGTTAATAATTTTGCTTTTGGCTGTTTTTATAACCTTTTCTTGGAAGAATGTGAAGTCTTAAACAGTCAAGCTTTAAAAATTATTTGGAACTGTATCCCTTCATAAAACCGTTCAGTAATTTAATAATAAAGCTCCTTTATATTTGTTTAACAGAGCCATGATAAAATATTGCATAAGCACGCTATATCATTATAAAAACCATCACTAAGCCATTTGGACTCGGACGAAAGCCTAAAGCAGTTATTGTAGCATTTTGTACTACATAAAGTTTATAATAAGATGCTCTACCAATGTTGTCATAATAAAATTAAACAAAGATGGATTCGCATAGCAACAAACTAAGACAAGTGAAAAAAAGCACGATTAAGTGAAATAATAAACAAAACTTATTGAGCATTCTGCATAGTAATTTGCCAACGATCCAGCAATCCAGGTCGTTTAAGAAACTACAACATCACCCAAGTAACATTGCCAAAACGATCCAGCTTTATTAAGTTTTACTAAAGTTTTATGAAAGCCACTAGAAATCAATTCGGTTTTATTATGGCAGCAAGAGATGCCAATATGTTTCAAATTTAAGTTAGGTTTATAAGAACCTATACAGCTTCCTTACAACGATCTTAAAACCTTGACTTCTAAAATTCCTTTTACTCCTATCAAAGGTTTTATTTTGCCTTTGTAAACTCATAAAATGCTGTTTTGAAATGCCGTTTTAGGACTCATTCATATTATCTTATTATGGTCAGTTGAAAAAGCATTTTAAAACCATTTTGCTTCCAGTAAATGCATTAAACGGCTAATTGGCATTGAGGAAAGCTAACAAGTGACCAGATAGTTTTATATTAGCCATTGCTAAGACAAATTGGCTTTTTGTCAAAACTGTGATTTCTTGCAATCGCCATATTGAAATATATGAAATAATTGAAATGTGAAAAAAATAAATACACCAAATTTTAAATGTAACTGTAGATCTGAGACAAATTTCGGTGTTCGTTTAGATAAACTTATTGAATTCCATAAATTTTCAGAAGTTTCTTGATTAATTTATCGAATATATTTCTTTCAAATTTGTTTTTCTTGTTGAAAACTCGCATAATTTCCGAGGCGCATTAATTTTCAGCTCTTATCGTGCCAATATTCACCATAAAATTAAATGCGTATATGATTTGGAGCATGATACGCTATATAAAACTCAATTTGTTTTATATATTTTGCTATCAAACATAATTTCCCGCAACACTTGAACTTTTTTTTAGCCATTATTTACTGTTGAATGAATCAGAAGAGCAGAGAATCGAACAAAGCACAACAACAAAAACCAACCACGATATCGCCGTGAAGTTTGACAGCTGTGGCCATTCGGCCCTATGCTGGTTTTGATGGCGGCCAATAGGTTTTATGATGGTTCTCAAGTGGTCATAACATCTTTTACTAGAACATTTTCAAAATCTTTATGGTCTCAGAAAGATTTTTTGAATTTGTTTTCACAACCGTCTATAGAGTGGGCCACTTTGTAAACATTTCGGCTTTAAAGATGCACAGAGGAGGTGTTGGTGGACAAAACAGTTTTGAATATAGTTTCATCAACAAAGCCGGGAGGAGTGCTATACGGCTGGAATAGAACTGAAATTGTTACTTGGGCAGTCAGTCTCCCATCCAGATGAAATAATCTTGAGGCATATACTGCCTGGTGTACGGTATTGCTTTCCCAAATTCTTTCGAAAACTTTCTTAGTCCTTTTGATGTAGCTTGAGCTGTCAAAATTTTTCTAGTAGCAGTTTGGACTATATAAGCTGTTTGGCAGCTAAACGGTCTTGCATATAGTAAATTAGCGTCGTAAAGAAACAGTTTAGCCTCAAAATTATTTTCATAAATGCCATTTCAAAACATTATTTATTTATTGATGCTTACATGAAAACAAAACAGCATTTTCAATAATGGCTCATGAAATATCAACATTAATGCCGCTGCCATTTTGATTTCAATCTTAATGCAGGTTTATAATTTTAATATATTATGATATATTTTCTTTGACACGGCTTATTGTTGTACGGCAGTGAATGTGGGATGATAACAAAAGTATTGATAGGTGATGGAGCAAAACAAAAATCTTTACCCAAGTAACACACTAAGATCATATTAAGTTGTAGTAACTTCATTATGACTTAGCAAGTCATATTTATGTTATCTCAACTGAATGGCAACAACTGTGCTACTAGGGTAGTAGTTTTGGGGGAATCAATCAAGACAAATAAGCCTTGACCAGAGTTTTATGGATTTCGTTTTATAACACCCTTGCAGAAATTCATAAGACTTTAAATGTTACTTGGGATTGTTGCAAGATAACTTTCCATGGAATAATCTGAAAACCGATTTGATCAGGATTCTATTGTTGTTTGTGATCATCAAGAACCTGTGTGAAGGGCCGAAAACGTTTGAGTGGGCCCATAAGTAGAGACACTTACGCGAAAGCCGCGAATATAGGGAAGAGAATCTCCTTCCAAAAGCAAGTTCACAGCACAGCATTAGAATCGAGCTCTCGATTGACAGAATAAACCCACTAGACGGGGTCGAAGTGGCCGCTTTCATTCCGCGAAATGTTAACAATAGAGAGGAGGCAGTCCCATGCTCCCTTTCCAAATCGTTTCACTTGGGTGCCCTGATGGTCCCACCATTTTCCCGTTATATATTATGTCGGTATGATGATATTCAGTATATTTTGTAGTGATCATTTGATTTTTGGCCAAATCTGGCTTCTACCCATTATGGTTTGCAACATTCAATAAAATGCTATCATTTTACCTTTTTTGTACAATGCACAGAGTGAATTTCGCGAAGATTAGCCAATCGCTGCTTCTCTTCAACCGTACTCATAAATGTAGGTGTTGCTGCTGGGACCGACGGCAATCATTAATTTATCCCAATATCAAATTTAAAGCACTGTCGAGAGTTAGAACCTTATTCTCATTAATCAAGTGATTTCTCACAAGTGAACTTGGCCTACTAAGACCAACCACGGGTTCAATAACAGCTCTTGCCAAAAATACAGAATTGAACCCATGACCGAAACAATAAACAATAAAATGCTAAACAACTCCTCGTGGTTGTGCTTTTTTTGTCAATTACATTTTGAGTCGATATAGTAGATCTGTCTGTCACTCATGCAACCAACAGAGTTATTAGTACGAGACACTGAAGAAGTCTGCACATTGTAGACGAAATACGCCTATCTGTCAAGATAAGCAAAGATAGTTGGAATTAAATGGAAAATACAAATTTTTCTTTTAATTTCTATTAACAGAGAGACGTTTCTTATTTATTGGTGACATATTATTCCTTACTTTTTGTACTGTTTTTGTGCAATGAAGGATTTTTTTTTCTTTCTCAAGAAATGCTGCGTGCCTTTGTCAGTTGAGCGTGTAGCAATGAAGACAAAGATAGCTTCCTAAAAAGTACAAATCAGTTACGTTGCGGAAAACAGCTACCTTCGATCTCGTAATATAAAAGAAATTTAATTTTCAGTAAGAGACCACTGGAACATATGGATCAACTAAACGTTGTACTGAAGACGACCAACCCTCCATACTTCTTCCGGCTACGATCATTAGAGAATTTGTGGTGAACCTTAAACTTAGGATCTCCTTCAATTTATCAAAAAAATGTTTGCGAAATGTGCATTGTTGGAATTGAATGAACAAATCACCAAATTTTCTTCCAACGTGAACGAAAGACCAAATGATCATCTCTAACGAAACCAACTGGAACCAAGTGGGCAGACTTTCTCTATGAAGGATTTTTTGTTAAACCTTTGAGAATTCGCCATGAAAGCAGTTGTATTTCTTTAGTGGAATGCTCACAGCTCATCATATGTGAAGGGAAGGAAAAACTTAATTTCGAGTGGGGTCGAAAAACCGTGCTCTGTAATTTAAGGTGCAATGGTTCAACGTCGGACAATGGACAATTCCTGTTTAAAAATCCATAAATCTAAATAAATCTTGGGCTAATGCTTCTGGTATTCTCGTTTTAAACAAGCGGCAGTGAACCAATGCCAAAACAAGATGTTCGCGGTTCTTTGTTGCGAGCATATCTCCTTAAATAACAGGCAGAAATGAAATATTAACACAAAATAAACCTCTCAGTTGCTAAAATTAAGCATATGATGAATATTTCACCTTGAGATAACGTCGAAATTTTGGGCTTGGTGTCAGTTTTGTTATGTTTCATTTGCATTAAAGTCCTAAAGACTGTATTCGATGAAATTTGGACACACGCAATTGTTCGTAACTTTTTAGCTTGTGGGTAAAAATTATTGAAATTTTAACTGAATGTATTTCAATTGTGTAATGAGTTTCGTGAAAATCGGTCGAGTGATTTCAGTGATGGCTTCGAAAATTTTTGGGCACTCACTTCGAAAACCCAAACGCTTCTCATCGATGGATCGGAAAACAGCTCGGAATCTCACATTCAACCGTATCTCATGTGATCAAAACGTTCAAGGACCGTAAGACAACCAAGCGGAAAAATGGTAGTGGCAAAAAACGTGGCACATCAAATCCCGAGAAGGCCAGGATGGTATTGAACCAATTTAAGCGTTATCCCAACATTTCGATCAGGGATTTTGCGAAAAAGGCGAAAGTTTCAGTTTGTTTTGTGCAGAAAACAATGAAACGATCTGGATTACTTGTGTACAAGGTCCAGAAGGCACCAAACAGGAGCGATAAACAGAACCCGGTGGCCAAAACTCGTGCAAGAAAACTGTACAGGGAGTGGCTCACAAAACCGTTCTGCGTTGTGATGGACGATGAGACCTACATTAAAGCCGACACCAAACAAATGCCAGGACAGGAACACTACGTTGCCATCTCTAAGTTGGCCGTTCCGGAGAGTGTACGGAAGAAGAAACTGTCGAAATTCGCCAAAAAAATCCTTGTCTGGCAAGCGATCTGCGAATGTGGCAAAATGAGTCAGCCCTTCATCACCTCTGGGACCGTCAACGGACAAATCTACAAGGACGAATGCCTCCAAAAACGACTTCTGCCCTTCTTGAGATCTCATGATGGCCCGACACTGTTTTGGTCGGATTTGGCATCTTGCCACTATGCCTGGCCCGCATTAAACTGGTACAAAGATAATAATGTAGTTTTTGTACAAAAAGACGTCAACCCTCCAAACACTCCGGAACTGCGCCCAATTGAAAATTTTTGGGCAATCATGAAGGCAAAGCTCGTTAGAACTCCAAAGCTGATAGAAAATGAACTTGAACTAAAGAAAGTGTGGTTAAAGGTACGTAAGTAAGTCGGTCCTATCATTGCCTAAAATTTGATGAAAGGGGTCAAGGCAAAGGTGCGGGCATTTGGGTTGGGAGAAGAGGTTTAATAAACCAATGATGTCAAAACTTAATAATTTAGTAGTACTTTATTTCCAGAAAGTTTGAAAAGTTTCATCGAATACAGTCTTTAGAAGAAGCTTCAAAACTTTGCCGCCTATTTCCAGCATTTTGACCAGGATGAATTCGGAAACCTACATAGAGTTTTTAGACACCATATTGATACCCTTGAGCGAAGACTTCATGCTAGTAACCTTCGCCGTGTTTCAGCAGTTTATTGCAAAACTTCACGTCGGCTAGACATCTTTGCAAAAGGTTTCAGATCGAGGCATCAAGATTCTGAATTGACTAGCCCGTAGTCTGCATCATAAACTCAGCGAACACTTTTGTGGAATCCTGGCATGGCTTGTTTTCAAAGGAGGAAAACAGTTCGGAACAGTTCGTGGACTAGTGTCTTCGTAGCGCGTTATGTTGCATGCACTCGGCTCATACCATGGGTCTTGAAGTGCTGGCTGGCATGTTTCCACTCTCGGATCGGTTTACAGAATTATCTCTCCGGCCTATCAACAGGTGTGAAGTTATGAACCCCCAGATAATCAAAAACTTTGAGAAGCTTCTTGAGTTGAATCCTCAAACTCGCTTCATGACTTTGTACTATTTGTACATAACACCGGAGGTTAGGCCTTCGCAGCATATTCCCAATAGTGTTTACTTCTCCGACTTCAGCAGTTTGATACATTTTGATTTATCCATGAAGCAGGAGCTTCATGGAATCTCAGAGCATCATCGTCCTATGATTGCTCCTGTTATATTTGATGCAAAGCTTAGCCATTCCACTAAATTGTTCTTCACTGACGGATCATCGATAGAGGAGTCAGCAGGGTTTGGTATATTTAATGAAATTCATAGCACCAATCGTAAACTTCAAGCTCCTTGTTCCGAATATGTTGCTGAATAAGAGGCAATTCACTTTACGCCAGAAATTGTTGTCTCACTTACACCGGATCAGTACTTCATTTTCACGGATAGTCTCAGTTCTATAGAGGCTATTCGCTCCTTGAAGCCGGTAAAGCACTCCTCGTATTTTCTCATGAAAATACAGGAGCTTTATCTTCGCATAATTTTATCATCACCTTTGTATGGGTCCCTTCTCATTGTTCGATTCTGGGCAGCAAGAAAGCGGAATCGATTGCAAAAGTGGGCGCAATGGAAGGCGATATTTGTGATCGACAAATCGCCTTTTCGTCAACAGTCACTCGACAGCTGGCAGTATAAATTAAGTAATGGAGATTTGGGGCGACGGCAATATTCTATCATCCCAAAGGTGTCGAAGAAATCTTGGTTTGGGGGAATGGATGTGGGTCGAGACTTCATTCGTGTGATGACCCGTCTCATGTCCAATCATTATTCTTTGAACGCTCATTTATACCGGGTTGGGCTGAGCGACAGCAATCTCTGTGAGTGTGGACAAGACTATCAGGACGCAGATCATGTTATTTGGTCTTGTGCTGAGCATCGTGGAGTCAGATCTGAGGTTTAGGATTCTCTTCGGGCTCGAGGTAGACAACCCAATGTACCGATTCGAAACATTTTGGCTGTACGTGATCTGGAGTTTATGAAGCTTGTTGATGTGTTTTTGATTAACAGTAGCCTCAGATTGTAGCTTGTTTACTAAAAGTTACTTATGTATGTTTACTAAAAGTTTTTGTTATCTGTGTTTGTGTGTGTGTTTTTTTTTCTCAAAAATGTTCAAGTCAAAAGAAAACCAAAAATTGTACAGTTATAATTAGACAATCTAGAATTAAGAATAAATGTCTTATGTATACCTTATTCAAAATCACATCCATCGCCCCATACGTTATATTGTTATTCCTATTAACTTGAGACGGCTGAGAGTAATCAGTTCTATCCTCCTAATTTTAGTTTTAAGATAACTGATGTATATAAATATGAAAAGTTGGCTCTGTAAAGTTGATTCGATTGAGCCTGTACAAAGGAATAATTTAAATTATTTATATAAGAATTTATATCGTTGACTAGATGCTGCCGTTGGAGAAGCCTGAAACGAAATTGCGTCTAAAACGCCACACACCTCGTCGACTCCATACCAAACTCTTGAAAGAGCTCTTGAAACTATTCAGAAAAATGGAAAACAAACCAAAGGTTGACCATGGACGTCAATCTTTGCCTAACATCCCACTGCGGGGTAGGTTGTAGCAACGAAACAAGTCCGCCACTTCAACAGGCAAAAATTGACGCATGGAAAGACGCTCATGTACCAATGTGGCTTGTACAGTTATTCTAGCGATCTATTGTGTGCACTCTGTGTATTGATGCGCACATGGGAGAGGAACTCTCTCCTTTTTTTTTGGGTTTGTTTTGATTCGCAACGACTGACGATCACTAAATTTTAATCATCCAATAAACAAGAAATGTACAGATACGTATGTACAAATATACAAGCAATCTCTGTTTTTTGTTTTGTTTTCAAAGTCAAATTGTTTAGATCAACATTCTAACCACATCGGGGGTAACAGATTAATATGAAAACTTTTGTGGATTTTGTGAAAATCAATAATAATAATAATTGTTTTTTCATGATTAAAAGAAAGTTTATTTATCAGAGGGTAAAGTATAACAGTGATTTAACAAAAAAAAATGAATGATCGTTCACAGAATGAAAATAGTATAGTTACAGTGCCATTGAACGGCTGTCCAGTTTGTTCGACCTTATTTTATACGGTTGAAAAATTCTTAAACTGAAGGTAACAAATCTTTCGATTATGTTTTTTGCGGATGTTGTGACAATCTTCAAAGACTTCGATTCTGATTAACATCATCAAAGCTGTCAACTCTGTTGTAATATTTTTGTTTTTTTGTTATCTAGCCGGATATGTTCTCGCGGAAAACTCTCTCAAGAGGAACGAAAAACATATATGCAGGTTCGGTAATATAAATCAAGGCATCGTCGGTGTAATCTTTTAAAATAGTAAATTTAGTGAAAGATTTCATATAAGGTAATTCACTTACACAAGGTGACAAACATGCTGCACAAACAGTATAGTTCGTGGCAACGCTCCTCAATATGTAACCTCCAATATGATAAATCTGATTTCTTTCAGAGTTATCAAAAACTGTATCTTCAAAAACGTCGTTTAAATATCCCATCTCAAAATATTCTTCTACATCTCGGGTCATTTTAGTACTTCTTCTTCTTCTTCTTTTTTAGCAATTCAAGCTTATTGCTTTCACAATTAGCTTACTGCTTGCTCTTAACTTAGTGTTTTAGATGCACTTCCACAGTTATTAATTGAGAGCTACCATTTTTGCATTAGTATGATTGTGTGGCAAGTACAATCATACACTATGCCCAGGGAGTCGAGAAATTTTCCTTAACGAAAAATTCCAAGACCAGACCGGGAATCGAACCCAGCCACCTCCAGCATGGTGTTGCTTTGTAGCTGCGCCTTTACTGACTGAGCTAAGGGAGGACCTACTATATGCATACGGCTCAAAATCGCTGATTCTAGCTGTGAAATTCATCAACCACGGTGTTTCATGATGCTCATAGGAAGCACCAGGTATTTCTGACATAAACTGAGAGACCGAAAGAAGTCTAAGATTATCTTTAAATTGTAAGGCGGTAGGTCGCTTTTGCTTAAATCTTAGCAAGGGAAAAAGTGTTTTCCAAGCAATCCTGCATAAATCTTGCAGTGTAAACCACTGTTTACTGTTCAGTATATAGAAAATGGTATTGAAGCCGAAGAATTGAATTCGTACATAAAATTGAAGCTGTTTGCCATGGCTTCCACCGCTTTTTGATCCCAACTTTGCAATTAAAAATAAATGTATGGTACGTTCTTAGAAATGACACTGTTTGATTGTACACATTCAAATTTTGAAGACTCAAAGCAAGATTAAACTGACGGGAAGTCATCAGTTTGAACCAACACCACACTGTTTCAATCCAAAGTGCCGTGGTTAACAACTCTTTACGACCAGTTTCTTGACTCATAAAGCGCAATGCTGCTGCCACGTCGTGATTGACGAGCTTGTAGGAATTCGAAGCTTTCATGGCATCCAGATCACTGCCGTTAAGGAAATCTACTTCCTTGAAAGTCAAACGAGATGCCATTTTAAGCCCTTTACCTTTCTCAAAAAGAACAAGGTTGCTAAGATGATAAATGTCTGATTCGTTCGCTATTAAGCCATTTTCATAAACAACCTGCTGTGAAAGAAAGATATATACCTATTCCTCACCCAACCCTGAACACAGCTTTTAAAAACGTGAGTGGCGTCTGGTAAAATTTCAAACGCATCAACAGTCCTGATAGGGTGCTGTAGTGCACAGCTTTCTAATACTTCGCCCTTCATGTGCTTTAGCCCAAAATCATTCCACATTTTAATGTTATTAGGGCCACAGTCCGATGTTGTGAAATTCACTTTAAGTCCGAGTGAATCAGCCCTGTTGATAATGTCCACAATCACTGATTTCTAAAATCCGTCTGGAATCGAATTTCCGGTGGAAAAATACGCGACGATTTGCTTCCATCGACTGTATACGCCGACCAGCATGAAAATTAAACCATGTGTTGCCCTTCCACTTTGGCGAAGAATAGTCACGTCACCGAAGTACTTTTTGTTGTTACAGCAATAGGAGAAACTTTGGTCGATTGACATTTCATCCAACACAAGACCGCAATCCCTTTCCGGCTTACACTCAGTAGCAAAAAAAAAAGCCGAGCAAAATTTTGCTTCCAAAAAATGCCATGTTCAACCTACTGTAACTTTGTCAATTATCAATATTTTTATCTGAAACTTTCACCACACTATAAAAAATGTATAGACCTTATGTGGTCGAAATTTTATGTTGATCAGGCTTATAAATTTTAAGTTTTCATTACATATGTGAAAAGAGTCATTTTTGGACATACCAATTTCAAAACTCCGTATTTCTGTGAAAAATTTAGATAACATATTTTAAATTTCACAATTGTCTAAAAATACATACAAAATGATGTGGACGAAATTTGAACTGTTTCCATCAAGTGGTTTGGACTACAGCTGGCGTCAAAGTTGACGCACCAACGTGAGTATTTCCATTTTTCACCCGATATTGACCGTGCTGAAATATCGGTGCAAAAAAAAGCCGAGGTTCATAGTGTGGTGAAAGTTTCAGCTAAAAATATTGATAATTGACAAAGTTACAGTAGGTTGAACATAGCATTTTTTGGAAGCAAAATTTTGCTCGGCTTTTTTTTTTGCTACTGAGTGTAGACATGCATTGATCCTTATTTTTTAGCAAAACAAAAACTTCTGTCAGAATTCCACTATCAAAATGCAGATTTTGAAGATTCTCTTGCTGCGTACGGATCGACGGAAACGGATAGTTCTTTTTGTCTCGAAGAAACTTATACCCTTTAGCTCCACATGCAAATCTTATTTCGAAGCTGTCAACAATTGATCGTTCAGTCCATTGTCGTACTCGCTTAACATCTCCTTGTAATAGCTGGACTTGTTCCGGATTGAACAGTTCGCGGAAGGAATGTTTTTTTGAACGTTGAAGCTTCTGACGAAGACGTTTCATGTTTTTCTGTTGCTGCTGATTTCTCTGCCGGAGCGTTTGAATCATTCGGATAGGTCTAAGAAATTGATAGAATACACAAAACGTAATTAAGTATAACTGCCCAAAACTATCCTTCATGGCTTGATTTCATTTATTTAAATTACCTGAGTCGGTTGCATTTTATAAGTCGTTCAGGCCTCGCGGGTGTTTCATGTCGATCATTAGAGAATGCAGTAATTGTCGAACCTATGGTTTCGTTAGAGCTACTTGGTAGAACTTCATGTTGTGCGCTCGGATTATACACACCGCTATTCATCTCCTTATTCACCAAAGAAACCTGCACATTAAATTGAAATATTATAATCTTCAACAATAGCTTGTAGTATAGATAATGGCACAAACTTGGTTGTCTCCGACATTTTCGCTTAAATTCGGAACATTCACATACTCTGGAATAGCTTCCAAGACGGTCAATATTTTTCCTCCTTTTGATGCAACATACATATCACGTTCGTAGTTGAAATGGAGCTGAAATGTATTATTCAATAAACATTATTTGAATAGTAATAAATTATTTCAATACATACGCTACACAGCCGAGAGTTTTCAACGTTGTAATCCGAAAGAAGCTGACAAAATTTCATCCATTTTTCCCTTATGGCAACGTCTTTGGGGAATTGGAAAAACCTAACACTAGTTAGCGTCTTATCCTGCACATTCCCACAAAATTTCGCTATACATTTCATCTCGTTAACTATGGAATTCAATAACTTGTCGCGGAAAACAAAGCGGAAACAGAAACGAATTCAAGGATTTTAAATGAAAAACAAAAGTCACTCGAACTGAATACAATTCATCGGGTTGCCAAAACAAATAACAAAATATCACTCGGTAGCCGGGGCACCAGTTTGAATGATTTTCTCTATGCGTGTCTCTATATTATAACATCGTCTCTGGTTTAAAGCTATCACCGCTGTCCAGCTCGTAATTTCAGCAAGTTAGAGTTTTATTCCCTGTGTTTTCTTCTCTGTCCCAGTGTGCGTGTTGAAATTAAGTAAGTCAGATAAGGTTATTTTGCGACGAACGCGGTTACAGTTCTGAAAAGTAAATGTTAGCAAGTGTTGAGCAATTTATGGAAATAATCCTCAGTGTTTAACAGGCTACGCCATGAATTTCTGTGCGAAATGGTGAGTCTAACAGTTAATTTATCGTGCGGCACAACTTTTCCGAGGAAATGAGTAGGTAGCTAGCAACAAGCTACACAACATCGTTTGCGTTGCTAGCTCCTGGAAAATCAGCTTATCAGCATTAGCGGGGTCTTTCCCAACTGTTGCCTTCAAAGGGTATGCTGCCTTGCTTCATGCTCAATTCCCTTGTCAATTGGATGACAAATGAAGCTCGTTGTTACTGTGAATCGAACTCAAAGGCAGATACTCATTTTATGAGAGCATCCGGTATCTCCCTTTGCTCCGTCGTCTCTTTTGCAGCATTCACTCCCCACTGAAGCATATTTCGAAGCGGATTGCTCTCTTATTTATTATTTGCTATAATGTTGTCCCCAACGTGCAAACTGCTTTCTGCAACAAGGAGCAAATAGGGCCCGGGACTAGACGAAAGGAAAATATCCCTCACTTTAATGGAGGTATTTTTTTTTTATGCTCGAATGCTGGGCGCAAAAATACAAAGACAGCTAGACGGGAGACTAGGAGTGAAAGAAAAACCTAGAGCTGGCGTTCTGCCAACATCAATAAATGCTCAAAAGCCGAGGAAATATGGAGTGAGCTACAAAAGAAAAGGGAACGCCAGCGGAAAATGGCAATAAAGATACCACGAGAGAGTTGCGAAAAATACACATTATGTTCCTGTTCCATGGGAAGGAGAGAGCATGCCAATTGGCCGATAGTGAGCCGAACGAGTGACTGTGTCCAAATGGCGGGAGTCCAGCATGTGCTGACCACAGGCATTATTTATTACCACCCAAGTTTGATACCTCTTGAAGGTCGGGTTTCCGAAATGCTTAGCCGAAAGAAAGAACGGAGAGAAGAAGAAAAAAAAGCAAACTATTCAGCAGAAATGCTTTTTCCAGTAAGCGTTTATTTTTAATGGGTCCCAATGGTGGCGTGTCATGCTTTTCCTTCTGTTTTTCAGCACCCCATTACGAATGACGACCGCCTGCAGCAGCGATGACGAGTGCTTGGTGCTACTACAATAAGACTGACGACACGATGAGGTCGGTTTATTGCGGCGGACATTGATGGAGCATAATAAGGAGCACGTAGAATCGTTGGAAGAGCCGTTGAGGTGGATTTGGAGGGAAATTACTTGTGAGAGGCATTTTCGAAACCATGAATAATATTGCTTTGCGTTTCGGCAGGACTTTGCATGTCTTGGAGTGCATAAAGTTGTATAATGAATGATTATTTATAAGTGCAATAGGCTTCTCAAATTCGATTCAGATTACGAGGTTTGATTCCATTGGCGTAGAATATGATTGTGCTTGCCACACTAAATATTAAAGTTGTTCATAATTTGTGTAAGCATCGAATGCTTTTAATTAATAACTTTGGCTATGCACTAAGAACATAAAGTTCTTCTTCTAATTGGCTTTGGCGCAGTTTTCAACTGCTCTCAACTTGGTTTTCTAAAAACACTTCCGCATTTATTGATTGAGAGATGCCAACAGCGATGCATGAATTTGTACATCTGCACCGTGTCCAATATATTCTCACACAATAGAAAACTCTATTTATTTCAAATCGATAATCCAGATTTTATTGATAACTTTACCCATTACATTGCAATATAATACTGATCTACTACAGCATATGTTTTGGAATAAGACCGCCTTTAACCTTCTTGACAAGCTCCAGACATTTTTCGAAACCATCACAGGTGGCACCCACGACTTCCATCGGCATTTCGTCCCAAATTCGTTTGATTATGGTTCTGAATTGGTTCATATTAGACGCCCTGTGGTCATTTACCATAACCAGCATGTCCCGAGTAGCACACATGTTGCCATTCGGTTAAGATAACATAAATATGACTTTCTAAGTCATAATCAAGTACCTTCAACTAATTATGACCGCAGTGTGCTACTTGGGGTATGACCATACTAAATAATCCAAGGGATTCAGATCTGGTGAACTGGGAAGCCATTCATTCTTCTCCAAAAAGTCGGTCAAATTTTCTCGGCACGAGCCCTTAACGAGATTTTCAGTATGCGATGGCGCTCCGTCCTGCTGAAACACATAGTGATCATCTCCAATCACCTCTTGTACATATGGCTTGACAACTTTCTCCAAAACTTCCGTGTTATAATATATGGCATTCACTTTAAGGCCTTTTTCGATGAAAACCAGTGGCAATTTGCCTCGCTTGCAAATTCTTCCCCAAACCATCACTGACGCAGCACTTTGGAACCGTTGAATATTCCTATCAATCTCTCTGGAACAGTTCTTGAAGAGAGAGCCCACAATCTGTCGTTCTGGACATTGTGGGATGGTTAAAAGACGAATAACTTTTCGTCGGAAAAGATAAATTCTTCCCCACCGTGCCGCGACAAAAGCAGACTTGCTCTTTCGAGTCGTTTCTGCTTGGAAGTTTCCGAAACTCCGTGAACCTTACCTATCTTGAAAGCTTAAGATCCGAGATCATTTTGCAATATATTTTGCATTAACGATCTCGAAACATTCAGAACTGCGGCCATTTTACGCATAGAGCGCTGTGATTTCCGTCTAATCCGTTGGCTAATCACTTTAACAACTCGTGCAGTCCGAACCGTACAAGTCACCCAAAGGGCAGGTGTCACGGTACCTTCAGATGGTTCGGTACACCAAATCCCGCTTTACTCCGTGGTTTTTTTCATATTTCTGAAACTAGTGCCCGGGCGCTCACTTTTCAAAAACTTTTTTATCACCACAGCACGAAACTTCTTCATCGCTGGTAAAAGATAAACACCGAATGAAAACTATCGGACATAACATAAAAGCGTTTGAATAAACATAGTGCAAAACACCACTACCCATGCGGGGTAGGTCAAGGCGTGATCGAATACACCACCTTGACTGGCTGGGGACTGGGGATGCTTCGCTAAAGTCTGTGTTTCCTGTTTCGGAATACTACCTCACAATGCCCTCCGCTCAATTTCAAACTACTTCTATTCAATTTTCACAGCCTGCCGTGAGCTAACGGAACTATCAATACTTTCTCTTCACAACTTTGTTCTAGCAAAAAAAAATGCTGTCTACTCCTAGAGCCTAGGTGATGAGAAATTATTTCCTTCTCAAAAACAACATCATCACAGATCGTTACCCCGCGTATGGGAGAATACAAGGAAAGAACAATATCAAGTGAAGTGGCAGTTGATCAGCGCTCACTGCTCAGCACACAGTCCTCAGTGCTAAGTGCTCAGTGCTCAGTGTTCAGCACTCAGTGCTCAGTGCCCAGTGCTCAGTGTTCACTACTCTGTGCTCAGCACTCAGTGCTCCGTGCTCAGTGTTCAGTGCTCAGTGTTGATCTGACACGCTCTAATAATCTAGAGTAGCTTAAGGAATTCGGTTCCCAACTTCTCGGAATATTCGAGAGTGCCGGTTAACCACTTCGCAAAATATCCTCGAATCTCCTGGAAATTCTTGACGAAATTTCTGAGGAGTTTCAAGAAACTATGTCGTTTATTGAGTTTGACGCTGAAGCTCCTGTTAAGGCTCTTGCTTTGTTTTGGGAACCATCAACTGACTCACTTCTTTACAAGACGCCGAAGTTCTCCATATGTGAGCAATACTCAAAGCAAATCATTCTGCCACAGACTCTCTGGGCTTCGGGGACCATCCATTTTAAAGGCCAAAATCCTCCTTCAAACTATCTGGAAGCTCGACCAAGACTGGGATCATCCGTTACTTACCTACAATGTTTGCAAGTGAATGGAAAGAGTACCAGAGCCACTTCAATTGATTGCAAACACTTCGATTTCCTCGGCATGTTCAGTCACTTCGTCGTGCATCCGTTGTTGAAAAACATGGGTTTAGCGATGCTTCGGAACAAGTCTACGTAGCGTGTATGTATATACGGACGATTACAGCTGATGGATACGTCACCATTCGGCTTTTGGCAGCCAAATCACGATTTGCTTCCCTAAATAATAAGAGTATTGTACGATTAACGAAAGTTCCAGAGAGTATAAGCACACCTTATTTTAACGGTCACTTTGAATATAGTGAAATATTGCAACATGTTTTGGCTGCGTTCTTTTGTTTGCACATTAATGAATGACAAAGCATCAAAAAAGTGCTCAGTTTTGTGTTACCTATCAAAATGCGCGGTCTTACTCCAGAACAACGAAAAAGTATCGTGCACAAATGGTGCACTGTGAGCGGACGCTCCTTGAGAAAATTGTCCAAGGAAGAGGGTGTAAGCGTCGGAGTGGTACGATCTGCGATTCGAACATATAGAGAACAATGTACGTTTGAAGATGCGCCGAAGAGTGGTCAAAAATCCGGTCCTGTTAGTCTGGATATTGATAAAAAGATCAGGGATGCCTACAAGCAAAAACCAGCGACTTCCGTTCAGGATGTTGCGAAAAAACTATGGATCTCGTCGAGTAACGTCATGCGTGCCAAAGAAAGACTTGGGCTAAAAACATACCGGAAGCAGAAAACCCCAAAAGGAACCCAAAACAGGCTGCGTCCGCGAGCCACGGGCCCGCAAACTCTACCATTCATTATTGTGTAGAAATTCTGGGTGTATAATAATGGACGATGAAACTTATGTGAAACTAGATTACAAAACGCTTCCCGGACCACAATTTTATACTGTAATCAAAGACAAAGACATCCTCAAAACGGAGAAGGCAATTTTTACCGAAAAATTCAGTAAAAGGTTATGGTTTGGCAGGCAATATGCAAGTGTGGTAAAACATCTAGTCCGTACATCACAAAAGAGACGATGAACACTCGGAAGCACGGCCAATCGAGACTTTTTGGGTTTTAACCAAAACAAAGCTTCAAAAATTCATAAAACCAGCGGACGACATCCAAAAACTTAAAAAAGATTGGCCAAAAGTGGTCAAAATGGTGGGAACTACCACTGTGCAGAAGCTAATGGGTCATGTTCGAGGAAAAGTTAGGAGTTTTGGCTATGATTAAATATTTTGATTGAACGAGAGTAAAATATCATATTAAACATAAATACAAATATGATTTGCCAAATAAAATTATTAAAACTAAAAAAACATGACTTTTTTGTTATTTTGAAAGTGTGGTTATACTTTCTGGAACAGTCTATAGAGCTATGTGCAGCGCTACTACTGGCCCGTTTAGCTCTTTCCGTCTGCACCAGCATAGAAATCAGAATCTTTCTGTGGACCGATTCTACAATTGTTCTTCACTGTTTGGCAGGAAGCCCATCTACTTGGCAATCATTTGTGGTGATCCATGTAGCTGAAATGCAGGAGCTAAGAGCCAATTATACTTGGAAACATGTTCCCGGTGGAGAAACTTTTTCCAACACCATCTCAAGTGGCATGGATGTAAGTTAACAAGCATCCGCTAACCTGGTTGATAGCTGATCACATTCTGGCCCGCAACTCCTGCTGGCAGTTATCCGTAAACAATACTTGACATTGAGTTGTCGGAAACTTGTTCGAGATGTCTTTCATTCGTGCATCAAATAGGCCAAGGCAAGGTTTCGTAATCTTTTGCAGCTCATGGGGTCATTACCAGCAGTTCGGTGTACACAGTCGTTCCTGTTTTCAGAAAGCGTCAGAGTTGCTTTTAGCGGAACCATTCTGTCTCAACGGCCAAATGTCCCTCGCGCTGCACTCAAAGAAAGGTTACGTGGCTGTTTTTAGTCTGTATGGCTGCACCAACGAAGAGCTCGTCAGTGAAATCATGTCAGCAGCAGCATTCATTGGTTGTCTGCGTCGCTTCATAGCCAGGACAGGATCGACCACAACACATCTATTGCAACAATGCCACGAATTTTGTAGGTCGAGCACTTCGACATCGTCATGCAGTTTCCAATGAAACTACTTTCCAGTCGATCCAGTTCCACTACATTCTTGCCAAATCACCAAATTTTGACAAATTATGGGAAGCCTGTGTCAAGTCAACATTTATGGTCCGTGTGGCCTCTGTCCGGTTGCCTTCAGGAACCATAACGAAACACTCCATTTCCAAGCTGTGTATACTTCCAATTGAGGTTAACCCTGCGCTACGTCCTGATTCAAGTGGTGGTCTCTCGGCCCCCTGGAAAACAACACAGGATTGATAGGCGGTCCTGGTCACCTCAATGTCTCTGCAGGAGTAGCAAGGCCAACCTCTGACACAGTCTCAAGCAGAGATGGAGAATAACTGTTGAAATGTAATTCAAGGTGGCCGGTGTGTTAGTTAGCCAGTCTAGGCCAGTGAACAATTCTTATAGATTACATTTATTGAACTAAACATCCTACTCCTAAATAATGCACTACTCTGGTACCCGTAAACCATCTGAATCTGCTACAAAGAATGACCCGGAACTGGCACAATAGGCTTTATATTGCTCACTTGTTGTCTTCTCTGTTGGATAGACAGAAGAAGACAGTCTACCCTAGTAGCACACTTGTTGCCATTCGGTTGAGATTACATAAATATGACTAGCTATGTCATAATCAAGTTTCTACTACTAATTATGACCGCAGTGTGCTACTTGGGTAACCAAAATGAGAATAGGGATAGTTGATAATCACCCGATCACCGATCTGGACTTGCGTGCGTGGCTATCGGTTATTAATAAAGCTTTCTATAATTTCAAACTAAGTGAATCAAAACTATTCTCGGTGGAAAAGAATCCCAGTCTGTTTGACTTCCCGTTTACCCGCAATATTGGTGTGTCAGTGGATTCACGTATTTCCCGTATTTCCGTGCTTCACTTCTCGAATTGGACAGATGTGTTCAAGAAAGAATGTCTGCAAAAGCTATCAGAAGCCCCGGGTCTTCAGCTATGTTTTGGCCTAGTTAAGCCTCTTGTCACTATGCGAAATCCGTCCTGGAATGGACGTCAATTCATCCAGCAGGGCACTTTTCACAAAATTTACAAATAGCATGTTTTTTGTGGTGTACCAACAGCGCACTATGGTCCAGATCACGAATTTTCGAGGAAACATGCTCCCAGTGCCTAAACTTGAAACTTTACAGCAAAGTGATGTTCTACGACATGGTTTGTATCACTAAGGTCCATTCTTTGATGTTAGTTAAAATTAGGGTGGTCCCCATTTTCATGGAAATACACAAACTAATTTTTTTATTTTCAGAAATAGACGTTTACATTCGTAGATGTACTAAAAAAGGATATTTTAGTGATTGAGAAAGATGCATCCCACTTGTTCAAAGGAAGTGACAACGACTCGCGCAGAATAATAACCGTGACATACAGTGAGGGTGCGTTCCATCCAAAAAAGGACGGAAGAGACACGGCAATCGAGGGAGATTTCACAGATGGTTTGAATGAAAATGAACGGATTAATATTCTAATATTAATCAAATACTAAACCCTTACCTTCCCACGACTACTTTCGGCTATTTGGCCGGAAAAAAGTGATTATGAGGAAAGCCCTTGAACCAAAAAGTTGTGGCTCGTGACCTAAATTTATCGAAATCAGGTATAACATTTTGATTGTTCAAAAGTGATCAGATTTCTTATTAATATTGTTACCATTACTATTGGATCATTTAGTTGCCAGACGGATAATCTAATGACCAAAACCAATACCATAGTCAAAAACAATTGCACAGCATTGTTCATTTCAGTTTAGAGTGAAACAATAGGAGCACCGGAGCTACCACGGAAAGGAAAGGGTTAGGAACCCCTTTGAATGGAAACACAATATAAATTATGAGTTTTGTTGTCTTGTCGGTTTAGCCGTTTCAGCACACACACGAAAGAAGGAAATACCAGCTGGTCAATGGAATCGGATCAAATCATGGACAGTTCCATAGCATCCAGGAATTCACTCCAGCACAATATCCAGCACTCTCTGAGCGTATTCTTGAAGGTAATAATAAACCGATGGCTGTAGGGTGCAAACCTGAAGAGGTTCCTGACAGACTAACGTTATCCACACTTAATGCACGGGGATGTGCAACGAACGATAAGCGAGATGCTATGGACACTGAAATATGGAGTCGAAATATTGACGTCTGCGCAGTGGAAGAAACGAGAACCGCCTGGGAGTCAATAGTTACCAAAAACTACAACTGGTTTTGTAGTCCAGCAATCTCATCCACCAGTCATAGAGGTACCGGTATTATGATCAACAAACATTCAGGTGTGAAATTATGCCAATTTCGAACGTTCTCCGAAAATATCTGTAGTGCATGGGTACATAAAGGCAAAATCAGCTTCATCGTTATTGTCTTTCACATACCATCGGATGGAAGAAAGTCTGAAACCTTCGCATTGAATATCAGCATCATGTCTAGGATAGCTCTGGACGACGAATATATAATAATTTATGACTTCAACGGACACATTGGTGAAGATGATCTAAAAGACGAGTTCAAACTGCTGATCGACAAACAGCTATGGCATAAGACGTGCAATGAAAATGGTTTCTTTATGTTACAGCTAGTGACCCAGTTCAATCTCTCCCTACGGAACACATTTGCGAGATCAGTACTACAAACATAGTGTAACAAAAAGTCTTCTTCTCAAATAAATCATCTCCTACAATCAGTGCACTCCAATATAAGAATTAAAGAGAAGCACATCAGAGCAGAATGAGGACATCATATCATATGGGACGTCAAACTGCTCACCAACGAAAAACACAAAAAGAAATACATGGAATGTGATAATCGTCGATTGAAAGATGCGGATAAAGTATGCTACAATCCAAGCTGGCAGGAACTTAGGACGGTTCAGGCTGATGCGGCGGTAGAAGCCAAGGTAGAAGCTATTCCAGTGCACAAGAAATTTCAGAGAACACCTAAAACGCGTAAGGCATACTCGAAGTTGGAGAGATTACGCTTCCGACAGTGGAAATTCCCAGATGTGACTGCGGCGAGGAAGGACTTCGAGCATACTAAAAAGAAAAGCATTCATGGCATTCATGGAAAAACTTTTTCAAGAATATCCACCAGGTTAAGCCGCATCAGAGGGTAAGGAAAACATACGAATTCCTTAAGCAGCATAAGAAAATAGCAAGTCGCAAGGGTAAAGGTTCCAATATTGGTCAACATACATGGTTGAAATCTCTGCTGGATTCAGTATTGGAAAACCAAACATTAACATTACCTGCAGAAGATGAAATCGTGCCTCCACCCTCACTCCTGGAGATTCAGAATATCGTGAGGGGTTTCAGAAATGGCACATGTCCTGGATTGGACGGTATCAATACAGAGCTGCTAAAACATGCACCACAAGATTTTTTTGTCGAAGTGGAAAAGACCTGATCAAACAGATCTGGGCCAACAACAAAGCTCCCGAGGAAATAACTGAGCCGATTCAGATACCAAACCCTAAGAAGCCGGCACCCAAGGAGATCACGGATTATAGGAAGATAACCCTCTGCAACATTGTCTACAAAATCATTGCAACGTATACATTAACCAGCTGGACGAATCGATGGAGGCTCTACCGTCGTATCAAGCTGCGTTTCTGAGCAACAGGAAGACCATATCTTTTCAGCAAAAAGGATTACGGAAGAATTCTGGAACATAGGAAAAGAGGTATACGTATTAGCACTCGATATTACGCAGCCTTTTGACTCAGTTAGCCAACCTGTACTGGTTGAGGCTCTGAAGTATCTACATTAACAGGATCATTAACCTGGGTCTATATGAAAAAACCTGCATTAAAAGGCTCAACCAGCGAACGCCTATGGTATCGAAAAGCAAAGAGGTGAAACAAGGTTGCCCATTATCACCTAGGCTCTTTACCATAGTGCTTCACTATGTTCTCTGCCGTTTAAAGGAACAATTCCCAAACATCCAGCTAGAGTAAAAGTCGGAATTGATAACCCCACTGATCCTCGCGTACGCCGACGACCTTCTCATCATATGCGATGATTTAGACATGCTAAACAAAATCACTGCTGCTCTCAAGCAACTTCTATCAGAGGCTGGTCTGGAGATTCACTCCAGGGTGTTGAGGCGCCTGGTTGCCTCAAAGGGGAGATTCTTTCCTCACAAAGAAAGAAGACGATTATTGCTTTTACAAGCCTTTATTTCTATTGAGCTTTAGCCAGCTCAAATTACTTATTTTATTACTTGACCGTTAGCCGGGTCAAAAACATACTGATTCTATTTTCCACTAACCTAATGCCTTATATAGCTAGCAGAAATGTTGCACGACAAGAAACAGAACATTCTCGAAGAATCTGGAGCCACTGCATCGCGCGCTGTCATCATTGTACGCAATGATGATGATGATGATGATGATTATGGTGTCGCGGGCTCGTCGGTAGCAGCAGCGTCGGCAGCGCGCGTTCTCGTTCTCTCTCTCTCTCTCTCTCTCTTCTCGGGGTAGGTCATGCCGATGATGACAGCGCAACTGCTGATTCAATGTTCACGTGGTGTATTGTGGTTTGCGCGCCTTGCGCCGCGTGTCCATCTGCCGGAGCTAACGTGTCGGTAGCGAACATACACCCCGGGCTGGAAAGATTCCTCCGAAGCTCTGCAATCTTGTTTGCAGTTGTCTTCGATTGGCAGGATAGAAATTCGAGAAACCGCTCGTCGGTAGATCGTTCCACCGATTTGAACGTCGACGGCTCGCACTAGGTTGTCCGCTCCAGGGTACACGTTGACGATTTTTCCCATCTTCCAACTCTGGGAGGGCAAATCTCTTTCTTCCACTAGCACAATTATTCCAGGACAGATGTTGGGAAGTGCTCGTTGATTCTTGCTTCGCTGGGGCAACCTTCGATTTGCTGCAGAGCAAACGAAGACTCGCAGTTCCATCCGGAAAGATGCAGTGGTAATACACCGTCGCTCCATAGGCCAGTTTGGATGCATCCGAGAACCTATGCATCTCGACAGCGATGTGATTTGACCTCACAACGCACCAAAGGATCCTGATGCTATTTACGTTTTGCAGAAACGTCCGAAATTGCAGCCACTCCTGCAACAAGCTTCCTTCTAAGTGGGTGTCCCATGGTAGTCGTGCCAACCAAATCTTTTGCATTATGAGCTTGGCGATGATGATTACTGGCGATATCAGACCGCCTGGGTCGAACACCTTACTAATCTCGGACAGGATGGATCGTTTGGTTGGTAACTTGAACTGGTCAGTGAGGTGATTGGCAACGAATGCTAATTCATCTCGTCGTGGACTCCAGGTCAGTCCCAGAGTTTTCATAACTCCTTCGCAGCCGTCACTCACAGTCACCAGCTCCTCACGATCAGCTTCAGGGATGCGTGTAGCAGCTCGGAAGCTAGAGCTCCACTTGTGGAGGGAACCCAGTGGAATTCAGCATGCCCAGGAGCTGGGTCTGACCTCGATAGCCTTGGTACGGTGTTGGTTCCAAACAGGATGTCGTCAACGTAACAGTCTTCTCGGATGATCTCTGCCGCCATTGGGAAGGAGGCAGCCTCATCGATGCTTATCTGTAGTAAGCACCTGTTGGCAAGGAATGGAGCGCAGGCTGTTCCATACGTCACGGTTGTCAATTCCAGAACCCGGAGTGGCAATGTTGGATCAGCTCGCCAAAAGATCCGCTGGAAGCAGGAGTGAGCTGGTATAACCTTGATCTGCCGATACATCTTGGATATATCAGCCGTGAATACGACGGAATGCTTGCGGAAGCGGACGAGGATGACAAAGATGTCATTTTGCACGGTTGCTCCTACCAGAAGGGCTTGGTTGAGAGCTACATCGGATGCTGAGACGGTCGCAGGACCGCATGATGGGGCATGTAATAACGGGCCTTGTTCGGTTCGTCGAATTCCTCCCTGATCTCACAGCAGTGTCCGAGGGCTTCGTAATCGTCGATAAACTGGGTGTACTGGTGCTTCAGGGAAGGGTCCTTCTTCATTCGTCGTTCGAGTGAGAGGAAGCGTCGCAGGGCCAGCTCTCGATTGCCCTTCAGCTGAGGTGGGAACTCACGAAAGGGCAGCGAGACAACGTATCTTCTGTCCTCGTCCCGGTAGTGAGTGGCCAGGAAGATCTTCTCACATACTTCATGTTCCGTGGGTTCGTCGGCGTCTTCGATGTCTTCAACCTCCCAAAACCTCTTCATGGTCTCGGAGAGTGTGGTGGTGGTGGCTATGCAGCACCGCTGGTCGTTTTGCTGTTCCTCAACGTCTCCTGCAATGACCCAACCGAAGTGGGTCTCTTGCAGGTCAGGCAAATCCGCTCGCAGTTGCATCCTTCCTGATTTAAGCAGACGTAGGAAATGAGATACGCCAAGCAGCATGTCGATTTGACCAGGTGTATGGAACTCGGGGTCAGCTAGGAATATGCCGGTTGGTAGTGGCCATTTCGACACGTTCAGCTGGGTCGTTGGGATGACTCCTGTCACCCTAGGAATCACCAGGCATTCGACGATCGTTGAGAAGTCGGAACATCTGGATTCAACTGCAATAAAGATCTTTTCGCGGGCACAGGTCTTGACTGCGCCAACTTCGGTGATGGGCACAAGCGTCGAAATTCTCTGGAGGGACAGGCGGTCAGCGATGGGTTTCGAAATTAAGCTCACCTGAGAACCAGAATCTAGCAGCACACGGCATGGTATCTTCCTGCCACAGAGGTCCCTCAGGTTCACGACAGCTGTCATAAGCATTGCTGTTTTCGGTTCCAACGGTTGGCCTTTTGGAACGACGGTATTTGACGACGAGTGAACAGATGTTTGCGCTTGTAATACTGGTTGTACTGCTGGAGTCGTGCTCACCTTCTGCACCGGTAGGGCGGACTTCTCATTCGCTTGCTTGGGTTCCTCATGCAGAAGAGTATGGTGCTTCCGCTGACACTTCATGCAGGTCTTCTTCGACGGGCACTCGTTCGATCGATGGCCGCATCGAAGGCAGTTGTAGCACAGGTTTAACTCCTTTACCTTCACTATACGTTGTGCTGGTGCGCACTTGTTGAACGTAGGGCATTCGAAGTGGAAATGCTCATTGTTGCACACGAGGCAGGGCCGGGATTTCATTGTAGGGGTCGCAGCGTGTGCCTTCTGGCTTGGCGACTTCACGCTCGACGGCTTGGGGTATCCTTCCTTCACGGTAGCTGCCTGGGATCGATTCTGGAATCTTTCCAAAACCTGACACTCACTCTGAAGGAACTTCATCGTCTGGTCAAAGTCCGGCAGCTTACCGTGTTCCTGTGTCCTCTCCCACAGCTGAAGAGTCTGATCATCCAGCCGTGCCGTGACAATCTTTGTCAGCAGTAAACCAGACATCGCGTCAACTTGGATGTCCTGGTACTCCAGGCCTCCAACGTGCCGGTGGACCGTCTTCACCAGCTCCAGCAGATCCTTATGGTTTCTCTTCATGATGGGTTTCAATTCTAGCAGACCAGTCAGATGGGTGTCGACGATGACGCGGGGGTTCTCAAACTGGTCCTTCAGTTGTTTCCAGGATTGATGGAAGTTGTTGTCCTGGACCATCTTCGCCGTTATCCATCCGGAGGCATCACCGACGAGGGCCTTATCCAGATGGTGCAGCTTCATGGCTTCGGATTCATTGCTGCGAACGACGATGTCCTCGAACATCGTCCGGAACTTCGGCCAATTCTCCACCTTCCCATCGAAGCTGGGAATGGGTGGTCGCAGAGGCTGTTGCTGGATGATTACCTGGGGGTTGACGGTGCCATTTGCTGGAGCAACGGTTTCCGCCAGCATTGCGGAGAGCCGCTCGACTCTATCAAGCGCCTCGGTATGAAGCTTGTCGAAAGTCATCAGCATTTCATCCTGCTCCTCCAGTTTCGACGACGGAGTAACTCCCAGGATTTCTCGATGCACTGCGGTGTATTCCTGGTAGTGCACATCGAGCTTCTTCGCGAAGACCTTCAGCAGCGTTTGAGTCACCTTTGAAAGATCGTCTTCGGCTTCCTCCAGGCTGCGGCTGATGAGCGTGACCCTACGTTTGACTTGGCCACGCTGATGGATCAGGAATTTCACGTCGATCGTGTCTTCTTCCCTTTTCTTCGGTGTGTGATCGAGTCCCATTCTGTCTCGTTACACGTGCACAACACTCGCGACAAAACAACTTCACGGTACGCGAGTAGCGTTGTTAAAGCCACGCTAACGCTTGTACACACTTCGTACACAACTTCGCGTTGTTTAAGCCACGCGAACGCTTTTTGTAACACTCACAACTTCGCGTTGTTGAAGCCACGCGAACGCTTTTGGTTCCACGGAACAATTGCAACGGTTTCGAATTACCACTCACGATTTCACTTTTTGGATGACCAACGATTGGTCGACACACTAACTTACACTCTGGTGTCCTAGCACGCTGCTCGGATGTCACCAGTGGTACCGATTAGCGCACTAATCGGCAGGCTTCACTTGACTGGTCACTACGTTGGCCAGAAGCGGAGGGTTGCTTCTACTGGTCGTCTGATTGACCAGAGAAGGCTTCGGCAGTTAACCGGGGACTGTACGCCGGTTACACTCCACAGGATGGTATCCGATTCGGGATGGACCAAATGTTGAGGCGCTTGGATGCCTCAAAGGGGAGATTCTTTCCTCGCTAAGAAAGAAGACGATTATTGCTTTTACAAGCCTTTATTTCTATTGAGCTCTAGCCAGCTCAAATTACCTATTTTATTACTTGACCGTTAGCCGGGTCAAAAACATACTGATTCTATTTTCCACTAACCTAATGCCTTATATAGCTAGCAGAAATGTTGCACGACAAGAAACAGAACATTCTCGAAGAATCTGGAGCCACTGCATCGCGCGTTGTCATCATTGTACGCAATGATGATGATGATGATGATGATTATGGTGTCGTCGGGCTCGTCGGTAGCAGCAGCGTCGGCAGCGCGCGTTCTCTCGTTTTCTCTCTCTCTCTCTCTCTCTCTCTCTCTTCGGGGTAGGTCATGCCGATGATGACAGCGCAACTGCTGATTCAATGTTCACGTGGTGTATTGTGGTTTGCGCGCCTTGCGCCGCGTGTCCATCTGCCGGAGCTAACGTGTCGGTAGTGAACACAGGGAAGTCAGAGATTTTGATTAGAAGATCCCTTTTCAACTATGGAACCAAGAATAGAGCAAATTCAAGTTGGACGAATGGAAAATTAGTTCAAAGGTGTTTGAAAGCTACGCGGGTGAGTTAAATCATCCTGCCTTTCATACAAAAGAAAAGCCACCTTGGAATATAGTCCGGAGAATATACGCTACGGTTATACTTCCAACTGTATCGTTTGGCCTAAATGCTATGTAGCATTGACATCCCAAAATCGTAGATCACTTCGACGATTTGAGAGAAAAATCATGTGGGTGGCTTGTGAGCACAACAAAAAAGGTCATCCATAAGGAAATTACTATTAAATCGAACGCTTACAAAAAAAGATAAAAATACACAGGATAATGCACTGGGGCCACATAATACGAAGGAGCGAAAATCATTTGTTGCACCTTGCGTATAAGTTCAAATTTAGTGGCCCCAAAAGGAAGTGCAGGCCTTGCGATACCTGGCATCAATCGCTGGACAAGGACTTTGCATCGTTTGGTAAGACGAGACAAGCTTTTGAAGAGCTGCTGCAAAGCAAAGACCTGCTGCGAAAGGAAATTCACAAGCTGTATGGACTACCGGAAGACTGTGACAGTAGGGTGGGGCTAATTTGAAAAAAATAATCGGGCACAAGTTTTCCCATGTGGAAAATGATCTTTAGGGTCCATCAGATGACATACTAAAATTTCAGATTTTTTCGTTAAGGTTTAGAGGTGCCGAAATGGGCCTAAGTGCAAAATGTCGAACGGTGGCAAATATCGACTAAAACAGATGCATCTATAAGTAAACACGTAATTTTGTGACCCTAAAGGACAAAAATTATGTCGGTTTTGCGATATCTCTCAACGCTTTTGAGATATACGCCTCAACAATGAATGTGTGTTTGTACTTACGCCAACACATTTGAACTTTTGCAAGCAACATCTTTGCTGTACATTTATTAAGACAAGATTATATACTGAAAAAAAGCAGACAGAAAGAGAACAAAAGTAGGAAGATTTAGAGAGAGAGAGAGAGAGAGAGAGAGAGAGAGATAGAGAGAGAGAAAGAAAGAGAGAATGATCTTATAATTGAGAGTACACATGGATCTTGAACATATTTAAACGTATTTATGTATTGATTAATATTGAACTTATAAAATTACGTGTCATGTCGAATACTGATTAACAATAGTTGTTTTTAATTGAAAACATAGATCATAAGCATTGTCATACTTTACAGAATGTAAAGGTGGAGCAGCAACGAATCGAATAGGCAGTTACTTTGGTTGCCGTGTCGACACCAGATTTTGGAATTCATTCTTCAATCAGTTTACCACTGTATAATGGGACCATCAACAGGTCCTGAAATTAAAATTTTCAAGCAGTTTCAGCAGCAACGTAAATAAATCTAATTTCTGTGTTCCAAAAACATATCCTTCTACGTTGAATGCAGCTCGTCGAGCAAAAATAATTTCATTCGTTAAAAATCACATTGCTGTAAGTTATCTTCCGCTTAACTATCAAAAGCTGACCTTATTTCCTTCCAAACTTTTTACAGACTGGCCAACCTCGCAACGATTACCTGGAATTGCTTGAATTAACGATAATCTTTCTTGGTAGCACTAATGTTATAATCGTGCAATTTCGTCAGCCTGGAATGGAGGTGAATGGCGGATGCCATTTATAGCTTGAAAGTAGGGCTATTTCAACTTTCAAGGAAGAAAACTTCAGGACTTCTGGATATTTGTACGTTTCTGGTATCAATGTACATTGAGGCCTGGTTTTCAGCAACTCGTCCTACGTTGGCACTTATAATGGATCTTCTATTAATCTCAAGGCTTCAAGAGTTCCAAACTATTAATATGGCTGCTGCAAACAGTGCTAAAAATAAGATTTCTTCACGCATGTGGTATCTGAGCGAGAAACTTGGAATCAGTCTGATTCAAGATTATAATGGCAAAATAACTCAAACGAAAACCACTTCCAAAACCTTATTGTAAACGTGAATTTTCATAACCAAAACTTTGTTATTTTGATGAAGAGTACTATTGCTAAACAGTATTCGACATGACATGTAATTTTCTGGGTCCAATATTCATCAATGCATAAATACGTTGAAATAAGTTCAAAATCCATGTGTATTCTCAATTATAAGATCATTCTCTCTTTCTCTCTCTCTCTCTCTCTCTCTCTTTCTCTCTTTCTCTCTTTCTCTAAATCTCCCTCCTTTTGCTTTCTTTCTGTCTGCTTATTTTCAGTTCATAATTTTGTCTTAATAAATGTACAGCAAAGATGTTGCTTGCGAAAGTTCAAATGTGTTGGCGTAAGTACAAACACACATTCATTGTTGAGCCTTATATCTCAAAAGCGTTGAGAGATATCGCCAAACCGACAAAATTTTCGCCCTTTAGGATTACAAAATTACGTGTTTACTTATAGATGCATCTGTTTTGGTCGATATTTGCCACCGTTCGACATTTTGCACTTAGGCCCATTTCGGCACCTCTAAACCTTAACGAAAAAAATCTGAAATTTTAGTATGTCATCTGATGGACCCTAAAGATCATTTTCCACATGGGAAAACTTGTGCCTGATTATTTTTTCAAATAAGCCCCACCCTACTGTGACAGCTAAGAGTCTGAGATAAGCGAAACTGAGTAACGCAATATTCAAAAAGTTTGAAGAATAAAGAAAAGGATTGATCTGAGAATTAAAATTTCATCCTTTATTTCTTATTATCCTAACTAAGAAAACCCAAACAGACCCCACTTTATATGAATGTGGTGGGTGGGGAATGAGAGAAAGAGACGGAGAGAGAGAAGGAGAGTGGTGGGGGGAGAAGGGAGGGTAAGAGAGAGAGGGGGAGGGGGGTGAGAGAGAGGGGGGAGTGTGAGTGAGATGGGAGAGAACGAGGGGGGGAGAGAGAGAAAGGGAGAGAAAGAGAGAGAGAATTTCAGTGTATATTGTATTATTTGACTATTTTATTACAACTAAATGTAAGTATTATGATGAAAATTTTAAATTTCAATTTCAATCTCAATTACCATTTTAGTGAGCGAGATAAGTCGCAATAACCTTGGCAACTATTGCCAGGCTTTTGGTTCAAATGCCAAGAGTTCACCCATAAAGGGTGTCCACGATGAAATTGCCACACACAAAATTGATTCGCAAAATTCGAGTTTTCATCCGATTGCCATCAAATTTTCAGGGATTGAGAAATAAGTATTAAACTTCATTTTACCATTTTACTCGTATTTTATTTACAGTCCATTCGCAAATGCCCGCACCTTGGCCTTAACTCCGGCCATAAGATTCTGCACAACCTGTGAATCAACTGTTTTTTGCATGTAAACCCATACTTTCTTCAGTTCCTCGACTGTCTTCACTACCTTAGGTCGTTTAAGAAGTAGCTGCTTCATAATCGCCCAGTACTTCTCGATGGGGCGGAGCTCCGGAGTGTTGGGAGGGTTGAACATTTTCGGCACGGAATTGACCTTATTGTCCGCATACCACTTCAGCACGTCCTTGGAGTAGTGGCATGAGGCCAAATCCGGCCAGAAGATTGTTGGGACGTTGTGGACCTTCAGGAGAGGAAGCAGCCGCTTCTGGAGGCACTCTTTTATGTACACCTGTCCGTTCATCGTGTCCTGGGTCACGAAAGGTGCACTCCGCTTCCCGCACGTGCCGATGGCTTGCCAAACCAGGAATTTCTTCGCAAATTTGGACATCTTCTGAGTGCGGACATGCTCCGGAGCGCTGAACTTATCCTTGGCCGTGAAAAACAGGTTGCCGGGGATCTGTTTGAAGTCGGCCTTCACATATGTTTCGTCGTCCATGATGCAGCATTCAACTTTCGTCAGCATGTTGAGGTACAACTTCCTGGCACGGGTTTTGGCGGACTTGTTCTGCTTCTCGTCGCGATTAGGGGCCTTTTGTACCTTGAACGTTCGAAGCCCAGCCTTAGTTTTGGCCTTCTGGACAAAACTTCGGCTTAGGTGCAGCTTCTTAGCCACATCCCGAACGGAGGCGTTCGGATTTCGGTTAGAGGAGCATAAACTAATCTTTCTAGCATCAATGCTCCCAACGAGATAGTACAAATTATCACACTGTTTAACTCTACATGGAAGCATTTGGTGCGGGATACATTAAATATTAAATGCCCTTTCAAATGACGTCTTTATTTTTTTTGTGTTTGTCCCAATCATAGAAATCAACATTTGAAAAGGACGTATTTTTTTTAGAAAAACTTCAATAACTATTGATTGGTTGAAGCAAGTGGTATACCAAAGTATGCGTCTTCAAAAGTTCTAAAACTCATCGGAACACAACTTTACGGTGGGAATTGAAATAAAAAAGTTAGGGCAAAAAAAACATTTTTTTATGGTACACCCTATGTTTATGAGGTAAGTTGCTCTAAATCGGTCAATTTTCAAGTTTCAAAATAAATATATATATTTGAAAACTCCATGAAATTTTTTGCGCTACAACTTTGCCCAAGAAAGTAAACGTCTATTTTTGCAATTAAAAAAGTTAGTTTATGTATTTCCGTGAAAATGGAGACCACCCTAATTTTAACCAACATAAAAAAATGGGCCTTAGTGATACAAACCATGTAGTAGAACATCACTTTGCTGTAAATTTTCAAGTTTAGGCACTGGGAGCATGTTTTCTCGTAAATTCGTGATCTGGACCATAAAGCAGGGTACCATAAGCGTACCTCCACGGATTTTGAACGTACCTGTCAAATTCCTTGTTTTTAGCTGCCCCGCTGAATAAAAATTCTTCATAAAACGATATAAAAATAACGCCAAAGTAATGTACCATTAGTGTAACTACCGAATCTGATGAAACGTACCTAAAAAAATTCCATACTTACTTAAATAAAACTTTTTTAAATATATTTTATGTAAAATCTGACCACTGATTCAGATTTTTCAAAAAATTCTAGCCCAAAATGACCTTTAGAACATACTACTTAAGAACATTCTACGCTGCTTTATAGTCAAAAATGTATTTTAAATAAAACGTTTAAGGAAACACCCTTGAATGGTTACTTCACGCTAAGCATTGTGTATACTCCTGAATATAGGTAACAAGCAAGCATGATGAGGATCATTTAAAAGCATGTTTTTTATCACAAAGAGATAATCTGTACAGGTAAAGGTTGAAAGTAGGTTATTGGGAAGACATGGTTCATTTTCTATGATAATTTTTTTTTTCTGATTATTTTCATAAATACATAGGTACGTGAGAATTTTGTTCCCTGCTGAGGATTTTATCTTCTCAAACTATTCTTAAAAGGTCCATAAAAAATTTTTATGGGTAAAGATTAAACGTAGGTAAATGAACTTTATTTAGAAGACATGGGTGATTTTCTATGGAAAACTTATTTTTTCTGATTATTTTCATAAAAACGTAGGTACTTGAGAATTTTGTGCCCTGCTGAGGATTATATCTTCTCAAACTATTCAAACTTAAAAAAGTCCTCCTTATAAATTCCTCATTCTGGAATGGTATAAGGTTCAAGAGGTCAAAACGTGCCTAAAACAACCAATCTACCAAACTGTCCAGAGCTTCACCCAATAAAGAAGTACAGGGCTCTAGTTAAGCGGAAACTCTTCGAAACTAGGAAAAATAACAAATGGTACCAATGATTTCAAGAGAAGATGGAGAATCGTCACGGCCGGCGTATTTGAGGATACCATACGGAACGCAATGGCGGGTGTACCACAGAAAGTTCGAGAATTTTGCTGAAAATAGGATTGACATCTTAAACAACTGATTCTTATGAAGTTATTGCTCTATTATTGGGAAGTAAACAATCGGTTTTGTCGAATTATTTGTAAATTTTATTTGCTACTAGCTGATCCCGGTGCGAACGTTGCTACGCCTGCAACTAAATGAATTAACATTACATAGAACTGACGCTTTTTTTTAATGAGTTTTTTTTTTGAGTAATAAGGAGTTCAAACATCTATCAGAACATTCTTCTTACCCAGACAATACACAGTTTGTGGCTTAGTTACCTGGATAATTCTCAGGATTGGTTGAAATTTGTGTTTGAATTCACCATAGAAACATTTCTTGCATTCAAAAAACCCCGCATACCATTCTTGATTCCATTTGCTTGATTAGTTCTCAAGTTATGCAGAAATTTGTGTTTCATTTGCTTGCGAGCTGGAAGGGGGAAGCGGTCTCAAACAATCATAAGAACCTTCCCCAGCCCCAAAAATACCTGCATACATATTTTCACTCCGATTGGTTAGACATAAATAAAAATCCTGTTTCCAATAACCCCCACATGCGAAATGTGGTTTCATTAACTTGAATAGTTCTCGAGTTATTCAAAAAATTGCGTTTCATTTGTATGAGAGCCCCCCCCCCCCTTTCAGAGAGCAAAGGGTCTCAAACCACCATAGAAATATGTCTGACCTTCAAAAAAATCCACATGCCAAATTTGATTCCATTTGTTTTATTAGTTCTCGAGTTATGCAGAAATTTGGGTTCCATTTGTTTGAGAGCACCCCTTCCCCCCTTCCTCCTCATATGACGGAAGAGTCTCAAATCACCATAGAAACATTTCCCTCCTTCAAAAACTTCCACATGCGAAATTTGGTTTCATTTGCTGGATTAGTTCTCGAGTTATGCAAGGATTTGCGTTTCATTTGAATAGGTTCCCCAGAAGGCGGAAATAAGCAAATAAGCATTGAAATAGTATTCATCTACAAAAACCATTTGGTTCAATTTGCTTGATTAGTTCTCGAGTTATACAGAATATGTGTATTTTCATTCTGTATAGGAGTCCCCCCTTTCCAGGGCGAAGAAGAATCTGAAACCATCATTAGAAAACCTTTCTTTGCCTTTAAAACCTCCCACATGCTAAATTTGGTTTCTTTGTTGAGCCTTTCAGCGTGAAACATCTAGCCTTCGAAACCTCCACATGCCATATTTGGTTCCATTTGTTTGATTAGTTCTTGAGTTATGCAGAAAATAGTTTTCATTTGCATGGAGCCCCCTTTCTAACTATAATAAGATCCTTTCCCGGACCCACCTGCATTCAAATTTGCATAGCGGTAGGGATAGTTCTCATGTTTGGTTTAAATTTGTGTTTCATGTGTATTGTACCCCCTTTTCAGAGTGAAGAGGCCTTAAATGCAAGATTCCTTCAAAGCTCACTATGCAGGAATTTGTTTTTCATTTGCATGGGATCCCACCCTTTCTAAAAGCGGGAGGGCTCTCGAACTATCATAAGATGCTTTCCCGGACCCAAAAACCAATGAATACAAACTTGCAAAGCAGTAGGTATAGTTCTCATGTTTGGTTGAAATTTTTTTCATTTGTATGAGGCCCCCCTTTTTAGAGGGAGGGGGGCTTTGAACCACCATAAAAACATTTCATGCCTTAAAAAACTCGTCCATTCCAAATTTGGTTCCATTTGCTTGATTATTTCTCGAGTTATGCAGAAATTTGGGTTCCATTTGTTTGAGAGCGCCCCCTCCTCCCTTCCTCCTCATATGACGGAAGAGTCTCAAATCACCATAGAAACATTTCCCTCCTTCAAAAACTTCCACATGCGCAATTTTGTTCCATTTCTCTTATTAGTTCTCGAGTTATGCAAGGATTTGCGTTTCATTTGAATAGGTTCCCCCCTTTCAGAAAGGGGAGGGGTCTCAAATCAACAAAGAACAATTTTTTGTCTTCAAAAACCACCACATACTAAATTTGGTTCCATTTGCTTGATTAGTTCTCGAGTCATCAAGAATATTGTATTTCATTTGTATCGGACGCCTCCCCCCCCCCCTTTTAGGATGGGAAGAGGTCTCAAACCAACATACAACATTTTTTGTCTTAAAAAACCACAACATGCTAAATTTCGATCCGTTTGCTTGATTAGTTCCCGAGTTATGCAGAATATTGTGTTTTATTTGTATGGGACCCCCCCCCCTTTTATGACGGGGAGGGTTCTCAAGCTACCATAAAAACCTTTTTTGCCTTCAAAAACTCACACATGCTAAATTTGGTTTGTTTTGCTTGATTACTTCTCGAGTTGTATAGAAATTTCTGTTTCATTTGTATGGGAGCCCCCCTTTCCAGTGAAGGAAGGGGTCTCAAACCATCATAAGATTATTCTCCGGCCCCAAAATTCTCTGCATACAAAATTCTGCCCTTCCGCTCGCATGTTAAATCGTGACAAAGGAAACCCCAACTCATTTTTATTTATATAGATTATTTTGGTGTCCGAAATTTAACGTGGACAAATCCAACAATAATTATATTCAGGGACTCTCATACATTCGACTTCCAATTGTGAAGCATCCCGAAATCCATATTAAAGATGCTGGATAACCAGGAAGCAAATTCGATACATTCGATAGATATATGAAATTTAGTTCAAAACCCACGAAATAATCATCATTTAGACAAGTTATCCCAATCCTCAGTAAAATTATTTAGGCAGTTTCTCCAGATTTGCACGAGAGAAAAAAAATCTCTCATTCGTCAAACCTATTTGGCAATTCTGATTGACTTGCATTTGAATTCCAAGCCCAACGGGATAAAACGCTGTGATTGATGCGTGCATATCTTCAAAAAACCACATCAGTCAATGCAGCTTGTCACATCATTGTCGTCGCCATCGGAATCGTCGTCGCCGGCGTCGTTGCAAAAAGGTGCACACTTTCCGATGGACAATGTGTGCCAGAAATGTTTCTGCCGCCCCCCTCCCAAACGATGATCAATCGGTCCAAAAATGTCCGACTTCGTAGGTGGAAAAAACAAAAAATGGTGGGACGATGTTCTGCATCCGATTAAACGATCGATCGATGACAATGCTGCTGACAATGATTGACCAGGACCGAAGAACTCAAACGCTTTCGCTTTGCTGGGCCGATTATTGGTTTTCCAGAAATCGTTATCGGACGCATTGGGTAACGAAAATGTTTTCGGACGTCCGAAAGTAGTGTCATGTACATTTATGAGATTCATATCCTCAGTGAGTGAGTGAAGCCAAATGTGTGCATGGAGATTGATGACCGGCGGTGAACATGGAATTCAAATGTTCCTTATGTGATTGATTGCCAAATTATTGGAGTAGTTGGTTGAATGCATAATAAACAAATGATCGGTGGCGAATTATAATTAAGGTCACTTCAATTTCAATTTTTCAACGCGTTTCAGCTCAACTGTAACACTATCCTTGCCAGGCCACGAACGGTACTCATGCCCACTTCAAAAATTGAACAAGATTTTCATCCAATCCCATAGGGCACTCGACCGTGTCCTAATCGCAACTCGACATGTATCGGAGCCAACTAAGGTACAGTTCAGTGCCGCACAGCCGCCGCACCCCGTTTTCCCAAGTAAACGGTTATTTATGTTGTGTATCATTTGCATATCGACGCGACTCGTCAAAGTAAAATATTTTATATTATCGAGTAAACGCAAAATGTGCTCCACGCCGTGTGTGTGTGTTGGCAGAGTGCAGAGTGGAGCTACAAGTTCCTGCTAACACAAAATGGGTTCCGGTGAAAGCCCCACCCTGCCACACCTGGCCACGGTTCGAGGATGGTGAAAATGTTCTGTTCCACAGTGTGGTCCATCGTCCGTTTTGATGCGATGTTGGGCGGACAACGGGACGGGGCGGACCGTCGATGATGCAGTGAAATGCAATGGCAATAGTTGCAGCAAGCTGAATTATAGATGAAGTCATAAATTATAATTTTATATACACCGTTACTGGTCGTAGAGGCAAAAGCTGCAGAAGCAGAAGCAAAAGCATGTTTGCAACTCAGTAGTGTAGTTTGTCGTGTGCTTTTGCTTGTTTGCCGAGCATAATACGGGAATGTACTCCAACGACGATGACGACCGACGAAAGAGGGAGTAATATAAATAATGAAATATTACATCAATTTATTGATTTTGTTATTATTTCTCTTTTGATGCACTATAAAGTAATGAGATTTTTATGTTGATATTTCGCTTTTTCAACTGATTTATGTCCAAGTGGGTGCATGAGGTACGATGAGCGAGCTTTTTCCTAACAGATTGTGAATTTGTAGATGGGGTTGTAGATAGGAACCATTTTCAATTTGCTAGAAATGTGATGAATGCCATACAATTCTGGTTCCATGTTGTTTTTTATAGTTGTTAGGGTACTTATGTTTGTAAACATACATTTATTCATTTTAGACATGGCATAGGTATATGCACAGATATAAAGAAACATTTGATTTTCTGCGTCATCTTATGAAAATAAAGAAAATGCTAGGCTTGGCAGAAATTAATGGGATACTTCATGTAAATTTAGGCCAGATAACGCTTGAATTTAGCCCATTGTATGCAAGATTGCAAACATAGTTGTAAGGCGCAGGAAAGATTGCAAACAATTTCGTTGTTTACGCCTTTGATTTGGAATTAAACGGAGGGAAATTCTACGCACCTGTAAACTTTTTTTTTGTGTACATTATAATTTGTTAAAGTTTTATTATATTCTATTGAAGCGAGAATCCCGCCCCTCGGATATGTGATCTGGACACGATGGGTGGGCCTACGCCATCAGCATTGAGATGGTAACCAAAGACATATCCTGACGTGGTAGTATCACATCTTGAATATTTTGATTTAATGCCGCGTCACATATCTGGCATTGATGCACCGATTTTACAGATGTGATCCAACGGACATCCTGTCTGGGAGCCTTGAATGCTGGTGCAGTCTAGTGGGGCTCTTTCCTTAGTAATAATGATGTGGGATTTCTTCTTGGCTGCAACTTTCTTAGCGTTCCCTGACATGATGAGCCGAAGCCACGCTTAATTATAAATCTAGCTAGACAGGTGTATATTGGTACACAATGTGTTCAAGATTAATGACATTTGTAGGAAACCGACTGTTGGATTCACAGAGTTGAAGTTTTAAAACTACGAACGTGGCACCATTCTTATTTTGTTATTTCTCATTTCAAAGAGTTATAATAAAAATACCACACATTACAACAATGGTATACAGACAATCTTATAACGGCTTCTATCTCGATAATTTTTCAATAATAGATAGGGACTAGGCGTGATGAAGCTTTACCTTGCCACCGAAAAGTGAATCTAATAGCTGACCAAGATTGTTAGGTTGCACTTGCTGTCAGACTTTGAAGCGATTAAACGACTTAGAGATTAGTATTAGACAAATAAAAAGAAGGCAATGAACAGACAAGTAAACTTGAACGACTCTACTACAGAACTATAGAATTTAACTGAATAACGCAAGAACGGACTAAGGCGGACAAAGTGATAGGGCATCCAAGAGAAGTTAGACGAGGTATACATCGACGAATTTCAGAGCACATAAGAACTAGACATCTATTAACCTATTAACGACTGAAGAAGTTACGAAATGCCCTCTAACATTTCTAGCATAAAAAGACGCAACGTCCTCCCAATTTTTTTAAAGAAAACTTCTCTCTCATAAGTCCCATCAGTAAACCATTAAAATTATACTGTAGGGACTACTGAGACATCAGACATGACTAAAACTGGTGGAATTCAAATATCTCGACGATTTTTGACTTTCACAGCACATAAATGACATTCTAAACTATAGAAAACTGATAAAACACTGACAAACTAAATAACAAAAAGACGAAACGACACCACACAAAACAGTGGACATGAACTGAGAGAAATGGGAAGCAAACTTGAAAATGTAACACATTTTGAGGCAGTGTCAACAGCGTCTCTATGGACGACATGATCCTTGCACGGCTGGTGAAATGCTTCAAAAGGAGTTAAGTTATATCATTCTAACGCACAAGTAACAGCTTAAGCATAGCTTCTTATTTTTGGTTCGAGAAGACTTCTTCGGAAAACTTTCATAGCACTTAAATGCCACATATCACGATCTAAACAAGAAAAGACTCCGTATTAAACTTGTAAACGTAACACTGACTAACGAAACAACAAAAAGACAATTGACGAAAAAGTCGAACGGACTCAAATTTTTCAAACGTGGCTCCTTCCGAATCATTCGCAACAGCGTCTTCTTGGACGACATGCTCCGTGTACGGCTGGCAAAATGATTCGAAAAGGTTTACGCAACGATATCATCAAAGGCCTGGCGTAGAGGTTTTTACTCTATTCAGAGTCCCGCCAGTAAACCTTAAAAAAATAAATTATATTCTATCGACACGAGAATATTGGCCGTATTTCATCCTTTTTAATTATTGTTCTATGGGGTAGTATTGATCATTTTTTCATGGTGGAGCTCGAAAAAGTAGTGTGAATTTCTGTTTTATATTATTAGCATTAGC
Organism: Aedes japonicus; assembly: GCA_034211315.2. Lineage (NCBI taxonomy): Eukaryota > Metazoa > Arthropoda > Insecta > Diptera > Culicidae > Aedes > Aedes japonicus. The sequence goes on along the minus strand of JASCZW010000679.1, from coordinate 94,088 downwards.
ATTAGCATTAGCATTGACGTTTGCACACCTCGTGGATGGAGCTACGATGAGGAATAATTCGTTGAAGACATTGCATGTCATCATGAAACGAAACCTAATTACGGTTACTGTTACGTTTCTTCACGCAATAATCTCCACGAAGACACTCCTCGATCGCTCACCTGGCCACGTCCATGCAACCGTTGGTGATATGGAGGATTTGGTATCTACCTTAAGAAGTCACGGGGAACCCACGTAGCCTTCAGTAGATATCAAAAGAAAAAGGAAATTAATAGTTGAAGAGAATAGATAAACAGAATGCCCTGTTTGGTGTACAGAACAAAAATATATTCAAAAATGGTTGTTGGGAGCATCTAGTCTAAGAAGGTTAAGTGATGCTCCGTTTCTCTTCAAACGGTTGGGGCTTTAGCATTAACTATAGTCCTAGCACTCTATGGCTTATGGTTATAGCGCCATTACTCGCTCTCTGAAAAGAGAAGAATGTCATTTAACATTACGCCAAACATATTGAGTGTCGTAGAACCACTTCTCTCTGCGTACCACAGCCTTACAACAGTTTGAAAATTTTATAATTATCCTGACATCCATTGCCGAAAGTGCTGGAAACCCAAACAACCTTCATAGACGTTCAAGAGATAAAAATATGACGAGTTTCAATACAATATGATTGATTAAAATTGAGCTACTGGGAATATTACTTACCAATATCAGGCTGGAATTGGAAAATCACGCTCTTTCTCTCATTCATTCATAAATACAGCACACACACACTTCCACTCACACATTCACATATTCATGGTTTGTAAATAGTTTAAGATTGAACCAAATGGTCAAAAAACTTGTGGACGGTTAAAAAAAAAAAATTCCCCCGCTGCGCAACACACGTTTCGGGAGCTAAAACTCTACTGATATTAAAAATAAAGGGCGAATACGAAATTATTGCGACACATTCAACAGGGCATAAATTTTTTACCATTGGGTAAAAATCAACCAAATTTTGCACACTTTCTCATTGATGTGTATTGTTTACATGCTGTCAAACTCGAAGTCGTGTTTTTCGATTCAACGAAAATGGAGGTGAACCAACGCGAGTCGAGAGAACAAATATTTTCCAAACACCTGGAATTTCCTGACCTGTCGCACCGGCAGTTGGGAAAAATGTTGAACATTCACCATTCAACCGTCTCCAGAGCAGTCTTGGTAAAAGTCATGCTCATTAGATTCAAAAGCGTGGATTTTCAGGCAACATAACATTGACTACCTATAAGTTTCATGCGAAAATCAAATGATATCTCATGACAACAAACGTAACCAGAAGAATGAACGTTCAATTTTCAAAATGCTTTGATATTCATTTATGTAAACAAGTTCATTTTCAAAACGAATTTCAAAATATCAGAAATGAAATTCAATCAACCACAATGAATATCAATTACCCGTCAGGATCAGAAAAATGCAAGAACAGCCCGCCAAAGTTATTCTTGCACAACATTGCTAGTATCTATTCCTCTGGGACGATGATGACGGCCCTGGTTGTTCCATGTTTGGATTAGGATTCAAAATCACTTAATAATAAAAAATCATCACAAGAGGTGATATTCAGATTTCATCAAATGAAATTCATGCATACCGATTGATAATCAAATCAACAGTGACAGCAGATTTTTGACCCGCACATAGAGCCGACTTCATTCATTGCAGCAAACAAAGTTCAGTTGGCATAGAAGTGACAGCGGTAACCATGAAAACCTGGAAAGTAAACATCATCATTACACTGGGATAAAATCATTTTCACTTCTCATTGATATTTTATGAAAATTCAAGGCACTGCTCCAGAGTGTTGAAGCGGTTCCAGGAGCAGTTGACGTTGGACCACGGCAAAGGAGCTGGAAGAAAACCGGGACCGGAGAACAAAAAAACGGAGGGAAAGGTGAAGCGGATGATTAAAGCAAATCCCAACGTCTCAAGCCGTGATTTGGTTAAAATGATCGGCATGTCGCAGAACTACGTCCAGAATGCAAAGAAGAGAGCTGGACTACATACATACAAGGTACAGAACTTCCCAAACCGCGATGAGCGGCAACAATCGACGGCTAAAACTCGGGCACGGAAGCTCTACGAGAAGATGCTGACAAAATATGGCTGCTGTGTGATGGACGACGAAACGTATATAAAAGCCGATTTTAAGCAAATTCCGGGGTTGGAGTTTTTCACCGGCAAGAGCAAGTTCTATGTGGACGACAAATTTAAGAAGAAGAAAGTGTCGAAGTTCGCCTCCAAATATCTCATTTGGCAGGCCATCTGCTCTTGCGGACTGAGGAGTGAGCCTTTCGTGACAAAGGGCACAGTAAATGGCGAGATCTTCAAATCTGAGTGCCTCGAGAAGCGTCTTTTGCCGTTTTTGCAGCAGCACGACGAAGCTCTGCTATTTTGGCCAGATTTGGCGTCATGCCAATATTCTAAAAGTGTCCTGGAGTGGTATGAGGCCAATTCTGTCCATTTTGTTCCAAAGGACATGAATCCGCCAAACTGTCCGGAGCTGCGCCCGGTGGAGCAGTACTGGGCAATGATGAAGCGGGAACTTCTGAAGAGCAGTATGAAGACAGTCAAAGACGAGAAGGACATGTTAAGAAAATGGAAAAAAAAACTGAGAAACTGGCACTGTAAAGACTTTGATGGAGGGCATCAAGCGAAAATGCGTTCAATTTTACACTCAAGGCTCCATCAATTAACTTTTCTTTTGACTTTTGAAGTAAATATATGTATAAAACTAACCTAAAATTTTGGTTTGATTCTAAACATTATAAGAAAATTGGCATGACATTTTCGGTGTCGCAATAATTTCGTGTTCGCCCTTTACGATCTACGGTGGATTGCAGGTGGAAGACGGTACGTGGAGGAGGCAAATGAACCATGGATTACATCAGTTGCTGAGAGAAGCTCCCATCGTACCCATCGCTAAAATTGGCCGACTACAAAGAGCTGGGCATGTCGTAAGAATATCGGACGACAGCCCAAATAAAATGATTCTTGAAATAGAACCGATAGGTACAAGAAGAAGAGGCGTGCAACGAGCAAGGTGGACGGATCAAGTAGACAGCTACCCTGGCCATGGGCCGAAGTCAATCGCTTCTGTGTACAGCAGAGCCCACACCGGCGTTGATCTGATTGGTAAGGTAAGAACGCCAGGACAGTTTGGCTGACCTATATGTGATCAGAAAGTTATAAAATATTTAATGTTGACCTTCCAAAAGGTTTAAATACATATACTTAAATCCTATTTAAACCTTATATAGCTCATAAAGCTACTGTAACAACTGTAGATCTTATGTTTCGAATTTAAGAAAAGTTTGGTTGACATAGAATATCCCAAAATTGACGTATTTTGTCTGTTGATCTTCTACACTATTCAATGAGTATTGTTAAATACAGATGGTTCCTTTGCATATTTTAGATTCACCTGTTACAAATGTAGATTTTATGTTCAGAATTCAAGGACAGTTTGGATGACCATGATCATCCCAGTTTATCTCGTTATGCTTGTTCACGTTCAAAAATATTCAATGAATATGGTTGAATACGTAGCGTTACTTTACATAGCCCAAAAGCTTAAGTTATTATTGCAGATCTTAGGTTCTGTATTCAAGGACAGTTTTGATGACCTAGAACACCACAAAGTTACCAAATAATGACAGTGGACCTTCCAAAACGTCCATTCATTATGTTCTTCAATATATCTATATCATTATCTCATTCAGCCCAAAGAGCACCTGTTACAACTGCAGATCTGAAGCTTAGAACTCAAGTGCATTTTGGATAACCTAGAACATCCCAGAAAGATACAAAAATATTTGAAGTTTATTACGAAAAACTTGAATGCATCTGCTTCAACTTATTCATGTTCAGCATGTTCTAGGTCGTTAATTAGGTGTTGAACTCTTAGTCTTTTTTTTGTATTTCCCAGATACAAGAACTGATGTAGAATAAATTTACCGATTACAAAGTACACTTTTATTCAGTCAGTGATTTGTGATGCAGCCATTTTCCTTTTGGGGTCATACATGATTACTTGGGCCTGAAGGGGTTGAAATAGTTCTTAAGACAACGCTTATCATATAAGAATTTTTCAAACGCCCGAAATCATAATTTTTTTCCAGCGAAATTGATGCGTAATAATGTTTTCGATCGATTGATGCAACATTTTTGAAATTTGTTTGCTAAATGACTAATATATTAATGCTCAAACCCTGACTACCTTTGAAACGGTCGTAATGCGATTGTTTTTTAAATTGTATGAAAAAAAAGCGTAGTCCTGCGTCGAAAAATGAAATAAAAAAAAAAACTATGTCAGATAAATCTGTGCATTTGGCAACCCTGCTTGCTCCACATAACTGCAGGATGCGCCAATCAAGTTTGAGGCGCGTTGACACAACATAGGAAGCAGACACAACTCTACTCCCGTTAGATCTCGCCACCACTCTCTTGGTCTATAGACGGTATGTCTGTGCTTGAGAGTGGGGTCCCCTTTTAGTAACCCCATGGCTTAAGTCGCCATGTTTTCAGTTACTTTATTTTCCAGAGGAACAGTACCACATTCCACTAATAGGGAAGCATTTGGTGAGGTTCGAATGGCTCCGCTATAAATCCTATGGGTCTCGTTATATTGAGGTTCTAGGATTAAGGAGGAACTTGTCACCTACTCTATAGCACTGATCCATAGAGTATACACAGCACGATCAAAGTCCGTTTAATCGTGGTCAAAGTGTAGTGCAAAGCTTCAGGGAAATGGCCGCTTAGGACTCGGAGAATGTTCGACTTAACGTTGACGTTGCAAGTGAATGATTTGGCGTGCTTCGCTAACCACAGTTTATGATCTTCATGACTTCATTTCGCGTACTGTACTTTCCACAAGCTTTTGAGTACACATGCCCTTTTGGAAACTTGTCGGGATCCAAAATGAGGAGTTAATTTGGAAAAGTGGCATATTTTTAAGAAAAAAAGAAGCCTGCAAAGTTTAAGTTGTTAATGTAGATCACGATCAATTCATGAAGATGCTTGGAATACCTCTACTGGGAATTTGTTATTCAATTTTGAAAAACATACATATCTTGCATTCTATTTCTTCTTGTTATACTTTCATGAAAATTTTTGGTTTTTCCATGGAAGATTTAGATACTTCTTGAATAAAATGTATTGTGTACCATTGCAAGTTTTGAGTTTTTTTTTTATAAATTGAATTGACTCATGAGCAGTCACAATGGAGTTATGAGCAATTTTGTTTTAATATGGTCATTCTCTAAATATGTTTATTCTGGAATCAATCAAACTGATGATCTTTTCAAATTGAACGTTGATAGCAAACCAGTTTGAAATCACTTCTATGTTATTTTTTGTGTGTCAATTCTTCTAATCCGCAGTAAAAGATTGGTATACTTTAATGATGATGTTCTTTTCTGTTGATAATCTAGTCCTCAACGAGTTTGAGATACAGCTGGTTTATATCCCTTCCACTACAAATACGCCTGTCACGGATCAGCCAGAAAATACCGCGTAACTTATGAGATGAAACTTCGCATCCAGGCGATGTTGTTTGTATTGAGGAACTTGCCATAACCTCGACCGCGTTGCGCACTTTGACGATATTATTCGCTTCATACAGTTAGTTTGTGCTTCCACCAGCACGAGCTGTCAGTTTTGCCTGGATTAACGGCACCCTCGTTTTCATAACCATCAAAAATAACGTCAACCGGGAAAATTTCCCACTCGCTCGTATATGAGTAGCAGGATGGATGTTATGGGTGTGAAAAATTTCCCCCACATGAGAAACCTAGTCCGTCGTATAAGTCAAACTTTTCCGAGCTCAAAATCATTGTCAACCGCTTCGTGTGCTGTGAGTAGGTGCTGGGGCGAGAGAAAAGTGGATTTCAGTGTGTCATTAAAAGTTGTTTAATATATTCATACGATTTTTTTTTGTTTCCTGCAAACTTCACCCCCGCCTTACAATGTTGTTGTTGTTGCTGTGCTTGGACAGCAGTAGTGCTTATATTTTTCACGCGTCGTATCCTTCATGTGGCGGAAATGGGACCTATCCTCGCTTTGTTATCACGAGAAACCCACTAGGGCAGTCGACCGACAGCAAATGCGAAAACAGGGGATTTCGTTGAATGGCATCAGAGATTACCCCTCGTGCATTGAACAAAGCCCTGTGACGGCCCGATGTGGAGATGAAATCGGCGCGGGAAAAAAAAATGGTGAAACTTTTGGAATCAAAACAGGAAAAAGTTGCCTGCTTTCACCCATTCAACCGTTGGAGTTTCAGCGACAACAAAGTTCCAATGTATTCCACAGAGATTGAGGATTTCTTCCGGATTAGCTTCACCCGTAAAAGGTTTAATGAGGTACAGATACGAGTTTACCATCGTTAGCACAACCAGACTCATACGAGTTCCGATGAATGGGATCGCTGTTAACGTTTCGTGGAGATGAATCAAGCTCCTGTTTCCCAGACGACGCACCAAAACACCACTCCAACTCTTGCTGAAAATCCAGCGCATAAATCTCCGGTTCCGGTAGCGCTGCCGGTCGTCGATGAAAGGCCATCTTATTACCCGCCATGGTGCCATTAGTTAGTCCATTAAATCAGCAACGGAAATCAAAGCTATGCTCGGCTAATAAATGCCATAAATATGATAGGAAATAATACCGCCGCCGCTGCCGTCGTCCGTTCTGCCAATTTTTGCCGGAGCACTCCAGGATGGAACGAAATGACTGCATTTATTTATACTTCCGCAGAAGAGTGTTTGTGTATTCCATGTCTACGCGCTGATCCTTTTCCGGAAAATGGTGCGAGAGGGCAAAACATGATCCTAGGAAAATAAAAGTCTCATCTTCTGTCTGCCGGAATCGGCGACGATAGCGGAAGGGAAAAGTACTACTTCTGGTGACAAACAACTTTGGCAGTGCGATTTGGTTGCAGCCAGTCAATACCTAGGAAATGAATCGTAAAGAGGGGGACGAATTGTGGATTACTTCCTAGAGCAATAATTTTCTCTGTTTGGTAGATGATGTTTAGATGAGGTTTTTGGCCATTCGAAATGATTATGGTAATATATAAACTGCACAAAGAAACTGCCATAGTGAATATGCTGTCTATGTCCCTTTTGAGGATGGTTTCAGAATATTTTTGAGTCTATTCTTCGAGCAGCGGAATAATTTTGACTTTATTTGTGATTACCTGAATTGAATGATGTTAGTCAAAGATAACCTTTTGTAGTTTACTAGAAATTAGAAGAAAAATTAGTATTTTCCATTTAATTCCAACTACCTTTGCTTATCTTCGACAGATACGCGTATTTCGTCTACAATGTGTAGACTTCTTCAGTGTCTCGTACTAATAACTCGACTTTCACTTGTTTTCATTATCAAATATAGATCACACCGTTTCACAGTGATCGAAAAAGCCTTTTCTCACGGTTGTTGTTGTTGTTGTAAATTTATTTTCGACCTTTTAACCGAAGGGGTCTTATCAGGTCGTTATTTTGGTTGAATACATATCAGTGTATAATAGATATTGAAACTTAAACACTAATACTTGATTTGTTATTTGTTTCTTCTTTGTGGTGATGGCCGGTTTGGCGTTCTTCCTTCTTACACGTGGTCCTCCAGGAATCCGGTATGGACTTCCTGATCCTCGATTATGGTAACCTGCTTCTTTGGTGTTATCGTTTTCCATGCTGATTGTTTGCTGCGTTGGAGTGGTTCCTTACTGATTCGTGGGTCTGATGTTTAGTTTTTTCATATCTCCTTCGTGAGGTTTGCTTTTGCTATAAAGTTGATTGTTTTTTTTAGTTCATTCACATCGTCACCTAATGCAATAAAAATTGACGGTGCAATTTTTAGTTCTTTTCTTATTGTGTCAAATTTAGGACAGTCAAGAATGACGTGCTTCACACTAGCTTTAGAGGTGCATCCGGAACATATTGACTCTGATTCTTTTCGAGCAAAATGACTGTGAGTGGTTCTGGTATGTCCGATTCTGAGTCGTGTAATGATTTGACTCTCTTTCCGGTTTAGCATATTTGATGTAGACCATTCAGTGGTGTTGTGCTTAATTTCTCTGAGATGTCCGGTGTAGTTGTGCCAGGTGTTTTCCCACTTTAGTCTGATACGTTGGCGGACAAGTTTTTTGTAGTCGTCATATGGAGTATTGATATTGGTAGTTGCGGGTTCGACGGTTGCTTTTTTTGCTAGTTCGTCTGCTCTTTCATTTCCAGCGATGTTTATGTGTGCTGGGACCCAGCAGAGTTCGGTGCGGCCTTGGTTGTTGTAAAGTTTTTCTCTGATTTCATGTATCCAGGGGTGGTTTGAGTTGTGGTTTTGAATGGCCATTAAAGCGCTTTTCGAATCACTGAAGATAACCGAGAGTTCTGTTGGGTGTATGTCAAAAGCTTTCTTGATGGCGTATGTTTCCGCACTGAATATCGATAGGTGGTGTGGTAGGTTGATACTGATTTCAGAGTTCTGCGAATAAATTCCGCATCCTGTTCCTTGGCTGCTTTTTGATCCGTCTGTATATATATGTTTGTGGTTTGGGTATCTCGTTTCACGGATCTCTAGGAAGCGAGACTTTTTTCCAGTGTTGTGGCTGATTCACAGATTTCAGGTTGACTTCGTGTATTTGCACAGGGCGGTTGTAATTGGGGAGGGTAGTCTCAGTGATTACTGATGGGATGTTGAATTCTTCACTTCTTTCGGCTGCTCTTTGTGCCAGGGTGCACCCCGTTCGTATCGTCCTTCTGCTGGTTTGTTTTGTTGCATATAGGATTAGATTTTCTGCTATTCTGAGATATAATGGGAGTTGTCCACTTTCCGATAATAGGCTTTCAATAGGGCTTGAATGAAAAGCTCCGGTTGCGATACGGATTCCTTGATGGTATAGAGGGCATAAACGGTTTAGGTCTGTTTCGCTGGCTTTACTTATTATCGGCGCTGCGTACAGAAGTTTTGGTACTAACATTGAGTTTAGGATTCGTAGTAGTGATTTTCTGTCTGCTCCGAAGCTTGTGTTGCCTATGGATTTCATTAGATTTATGATTTTTCTGCATTCCTCGCGTTTTGTTTGAATGTGGAACTTGTAATTTAGTTTGAAGTCAATCCATACGCCTAGAGCCTTTGTTATTTTGGTAGTTTTGATAGGATCCTGGTTGAGTTTTGCTGTGGGTTGTTTTTGTAGCTTTTTACGGTTTCCTATGTGCATTATTGATGACTTCTGTGTTGAGATGGTAAAACCTGTTTCATTGCACCATTTTTCGATTCGGTTCAGGATTTTTGTATTTGAGATCGGGTCCATCTGGCGGTTTTGGTGGATACCGCTATGGTTATATCATCGGCGTAAATTTTTATTATTGTGTCCTTAGGTAGCCATGCTTTGATACTGTTAATGGCAATTAGGAAGAAGGTAACCGCTAATACGGATCCTTGCGGGACTCCATTGTACTGAACTTTTGATGTAGATAGATGTCCTTGGTACGATGTTCTGAATGGTCGTTGTTGAATGAAGTTTTCGCAGAACTTTGCCATGGGGCCTCCTATGCCTGCTTTTGCAAGGTTTTCTTTGATGAGGTAACGCCAAGTTTTGTCATATGCTTTCTCAATATCGAGAAAAAGTAGTTCGACGTGTTTGTGTTCGTCAATTGCTTTGGTACATAGGTCTTCTATTTCCGTGAGTGCATCTACTGTTTGCCTTCCTTTGCGGAACGCATATTGATCCGGTCCGAGAATATTTTTGTTTTCCAGTTCGTTCATGAGGCGGCGGTTGATCATTCTCTCGAAGAGTTTCATAATGCAGCTTGTTAGGTATATGGGACGGAGGTTTTTGGGGTCGTTTGTTTGTCTGCCGGGTTTTGGGATTGGTATTAACAGTGATTACCTCCAGTTCTGCGGGAAACTACCGGAGGTCCAGATATGGTTGTAGGCGTGCAACAGTTTCTTTTTTATGTAAAATGGTAATCGCTTTATCATTTCGTTGTGGACTTCGTCGGGGCCAGGTGATGTTCCTTTTAGCGAATCCAATTGATGTAGGAGCTCAGCCATGGTGTACTCTTCATTGTATGCTGCATTTCTTGCGCTGGGGTATATTATTGGGATTTGTTCTTTTTTCCTTTTTGTCGCCAAAAATTGCGGCGAGTAAGTTTCATCGGCCGATTCTTTGGCAAAGTGGACTGCTAGCTGTTCCGCTATTTCTTGAGGCTCGGTTATACATCGATTATCGGCTGTTATAGTCCATATTGGGTCAGATGATTTTTTCCAGCTATGCTTCTAATTTTACGCCATACCTCTTTTGGAGGAGTATTTTCATTAATTCCAGAGACATATTCTTGCCACGATTTCTTTTTTTCTTCCAGGATGATTTTCCTTGCTTCGTTTCTTGATTTCCGGAATTCCGTTTGGATTGCTTCGAGGTGAGGGTTGTCTGCCGGGGTGTTTTTAATTTCCTGAGGGCTTTTCGTCTATTGCGGACAGCGATTTTTGTTAGCTCGTTCCACCATGGTACGGATTTTGGGTTTGTGTGGTTTGAAGTACGTGGGATGGCTGCGTATGCGGCTGTTGTAATCGCCGTAGTTATTTCTTCGATTGAATATTCCTGGTCTGGTTTGATGTGTTTTTCGGTTTCTTCTTCGAACTTACTCCAGTTTGCTTCGTCGATTCTCCACCTTGGTGTTTGCTTTTTCCGAGTGCTTTCCCTGTGAGTGCCTATTTTGATAGGATAATGGTCGCTGCTATGTTGGTCGTTTACAATTTCCCAGTCTAATTTAGCGGCAAGTTCGGGACTGCATATTGTGACGTCTATCGCAGATTTGCTACATTGTTCGTTCCGGGTTGCTGAGTGGATGAAGTGTAATTTGTCCATTATTGAGAGTGATGAGTTCGTGTTTTTCTAATATTTTGGCAATTTCTTTTCCTCTTGCGTTTTGTCTATGTGGGTCCCAAAGGTTGTGGTGAGCGTTTAGATCACCAGCTACTATAAGTGGTTTTGGCAGTGAAGAGATTAATTTGTCGAACTCTTCCGTGTCCAATGATGTGTTTGGTGGAATATACAACGATGCTATAGTCATTTTGTAGGGCGTTGTTATGTTTATTGCGATTACCTCCATGTGGGTGTTTAGGGTGATTTGGGTGAAATTGACTCCATTTTTTATCATTAGGGCTACACCACCTTGTCCTGAGAGACGGTGTGAGAATAGAATGTTGTATCCTTTCATGGTCATGTTTGTTCCAGGTTTTGTTCGTGTTTCTTGCAGTGCGATTATTGTGGGATCGTGTTCCTTGGTAATGAGTTGTAATTCAGAGTGTTTACTTCGAATGCCGTTGCAATTCCATTGTATTAGCGTAGTCATGATTGTTTGTGGGTGTTTTTTATTACATTTCGTCATCATCAACTTCGATCGCGTCAGATTCTGAATCTTGGGTGCTGATTTGTGTCCTGTCCATTTTTTACCATGTTTTTTCCGTCTTGGGCTTCCGTTTGGTGCGCGTTCTGGGGATGAATCCTGTTTTTCTCCATTTTCTGTTTTTTTCCATGTTTTTCTTTAATGTGAGTAATTTTCTGTTCTTGTTTTTCAATTTGTTGTTTAAGGGCGATTATCTGTTCATCTTTTTCTGCATTTCGGTAGTCAGTTGGTTGCAGTGGGTCTCAAGTGCAATGAGTTCTTCTTCTTTCTTTTCCGTGAGAGTTTTCATTTCGATTTCCTTGTTCTTGATGTAATTGATCCATTTTTAATTTCACTTTCTTTTTAGAAATTTCCTCCATCTTTTCAGTGATAAATTTCATCTTGCTTCCATCTCACTTTCCCATTTCGTTCGCGCATCCGTGATTAGTTTTTCAGCATCATTTACTTTGCTTGCGTAGCTGCCTTTGCCGGTACGAGCATCAAACCATACGGCGAGCCGCCTGGTATGAGATATTTTGGTCGACTTTAGTTTTTACGATGATCTGTTCCTTCTGAAATACCTTGCAGATTTTGCTAGAAGAGAAATGGTTCTCCGTGCAATTAATACACATAATTTTCTTACTACATATTTCATTATCTTTATGCGCTATTTGTGCGCAATCTCGACAACGCTCTTCATTTTTGCGGTGTTTGCTGATATGTTGATATTCATAGCAGCGGTAGCACTGCATCGGTCTGGGATAGTATTTGTCTGTGCGGCATACCGCCATCCGATTTTTACCCTATCGGGTGGTGTCGGGTTCGAAAACGTCAGAATAACGACTCCAGTGTTGATTCGTTTTTTATCGCCGTTTGCCCTAGAGATATGTTGAACTTTTGTAACATACTGGTTCTTTAGTTCCTCCAAAATATCGTTTTCCTCAAAACCGGCCGAGTTGGCGGCATGCCACTACTGCCCTTGAGGAGTTCAATCTAGTGATCGAGTTGAACGGTGATCGGGGTTTTATCAACAAGAGTCGTCATTTGTTCGATTACTCTTTTTGCGTATTTTTCTTTCAGTGCAACGGTTAGAGATCCGTCGCTCCGATTGCTCCAGGCTTTTTCAATACTCCCGTACGTTTCAATAGATTTGGTAACAATAAAGATATTGTGATCTTCCAGCTTGCCTTCTACTTTGTTAATCTTTATGTACCTCGTGCACAACCCGTGCGATGAAAGTACGGGGACGGGGGAAGGGTCCCCGTCCCTCTGAGAGCCCATACTCGCTCACCTAAGATCACCTAAAGCACTGCACTTTGGTCTTAACGTTTCACTCGAATTTTGCGGGGTAATCAGTTTCGCGCGCGGTTAGAAATTGAATACACTAATTGATCGGTGCAGCCACTGTATAGGGAATGCGACCGAACTCAACGATGGGCAAAACTGAACTGTTTTTTTTTTTTTTTTTTTTTTTTTCACGGTGAAATTAATAACTCCTAAGGGTTACGTTTGCGAATCATGGTGTCTTCTACAAAGTTGTATTTAAACAAGTTTTCCATCTTGTGATGATAATTTTGTAGTTCCAAACTTAACCGCTAGGGTGGCGCTGTTGCAAACTTTGAAATGAAACACAATAGAAGGGTGGCGTCATGGACAAGCTTGTAGGTAGTATAATTTCAAGCAACTTTGCTAGAGCTTTTTTTCTGCTTCAAATCAGGGTGTCTTTAAAAATTGAGATTTCTTATTATAACTTTTTTTGTTTCTCATTTTGATAAAAAGTGTTCTTCAAACAAAATATAGAAAACGTTATAGCCCAACTTTTTCAAATATTGCTTATAATCTAAAAGTTACGGGTAATTTTAAATAAAACCATGCGTTGTTTCTTTTCCCTAACTTTTGAACAATAAGATATAGCTAAATATTTAGTTCAGCAAAAACATGCATCATATTTTTCTCTACATATCATCTGAAAATAATGTTTCCCTAACAATCTAAACTAAAGAGTTAGAAAATAAAAACTGACACCTAATTTACAACAACAAAATAGCCCTAAACTAAAGTAGGGACACTCTAGTCGTGAATGAACAGCCTGTAGCGTATTATATTGGCTTTTATTGCGTAACTGTACAATATTCAATTTTGAAAGAATTAATATTTCCATTGGTGTGAACATATATGACAAACCTCAATACAATTTATAAAACCTATGGTTTTATGTATCTACGAGTACCCCTAGGATACCTTTACATAGCCAATAAAACACGCTACAAGGCTGTTCATTCACGACTGGAGCGTCCGGCGCTTGTGCACTGCTATAGTTCAGAGCTATTACGCTGGTGTAGATTAGGGTGTCCCTAAAAATGTGTTTTTTCATTCTTACTTTTTCGTTTATATTGTTAAAGAAAAATTATTTTCAGATGAAATGTAGAAAAAATATGATGCATGTTTTTGCTGAACTAAATATTTGGCTATATCTTATTGTTCAAAAGTTAGGGGAAATTTTAACGAAAAACATGTCCAATTTTAAGCAGCCCCCGCTCATTTGCCCCAGAAGTACCCGGGCTCATTTATACAAAATACTGTTCCTTGATACCCATTTAAACAGGAATTTGATGATTTTCTGGCCAATTCTCGAAAAAACGCATGGTTTTAGTTAAAATTACCCGTAACTTTTAAATGATAAGTTGTATTTAAAAATTTTGTATAGCAAAAATGTGCACTATAATACTTTCTATGTTTTGTTTGAAGCTCACTTTTTATCAAAATGAGAAAAAAAAAGTTATAATAAGAAAACTCAATTTTTAGAAACACCATGATTTGAAGCAGAAATAAAGCTCTACCATGGTCAAATGAAGAGCTAGAAAAATGGTGTCTTGCGCAAAGTTGCTTGAAATTATATTGACTACAAGCTTGTTTTGGACACCACCCTTCTATTGTGTTTCATTTCAAAGTTTGCAACAGCGCTGCCCTAGCGGTTAAGTTTGGAACTACAAAATTATCATCACAAGATGAAACACTTGTTTAAATGCAACTTTGTACAAAACACCATGATTCGGAAACGTAACCCTTCGGACTTAATATTTTCGCCGTGAAAAAAGGCTTTCCTGATCACTGTGCGTTTCCACCCCGGCAAAGATTGCTGTTGACGAAGCTAATTCGATAGAGATGTGCATCTTACTGATAGTTGTTGAACACAAACCTACTCATCACCAAGATGAAATCACGACTTACATGCAGCTCCTTAAACCACGTCCTCGATGAAACAATAGAAATGATGGACTGTAGCAGCCGCCCTACATTTCCGGTGTCCCAATTGGTTTGCTAACTTGAAAAGGTACTCTGACGTAATAAGTGGAAAGCATCATCCATTGAAATTTCACAAAAATCACCTTCCTGTATCGGAGTCCGCTTTCTCATTGCCTGGGATTGAGCGATGTCAAGGGATCCATACAAAGGTAATTATATATGATCTGTCGACCAGCACACTCATCTGTTCGCTCAACTTTGAAAGGAAATGAGATGAGCGTCTGCTTATCATCTGGTTTCATCGACCGAAGAGCCTCAATCGAGCTGAGGCTGCCCGAATAGAAGAGGTAATGGTCTGCCGTCATATTGGAAATCATCACCAATACGAAATTGATTACTGCCAGCTCAGCAACATAATCAAAGTTCCTGAAGTTTGTGGAAGGCACTAGGGTTTTCAATGAAGACACCAAAGCCTGTGGATACATTTAAAGGGTGATATGGTCAAAATTTGGTCAAGGGAAAACGCGTGTAAATCGGTGAAATCGTTTATTTAAAAAATCAAATTAAATTTCTTTTTCAAGTTCAATTAGTATAAAATTCAGGAAAAATATTCAGTTAGGCTTCCGCTTTTCCAAATCTGAATTGCCGGGCCTTACACTTGACCCCTGCCATCAGATTTTGTACAGCCACCTTGTCCACCTTCTTCGCCGCAGAAAGCCAGTTTGCCTTGAACTGCTGCTCGTCCTTAGCAGTTTTTTTGGTCTTCTTTAGGTTCCGCTTGACAATAGCCCAGTATTTCTCAATTGGGCGGAGCTCTGGCGTGTTGGGAGGGTTCTTGTCCTTGGGAACCACCTGCACGTTGTTGGCGGCGTACCACTCCATGGCCTTTTTATCGTAATGGCAAGATGCCAAATCCGGCCAAAACAGTACGGAACAACCGTGTTTCTTCAGGAAAGGCAGCAGACGTTTATTCAAACACTCTTTCACGTAAATTTCTTGGTTGACAGTCCCGGAAGCTATGAAAATGCTGCTTTTCAAGCCACAGGTACAGATGGCTTGCCAAACCAGATATTTCTTTGCGAACTTTGACGGTTTCGTGTGCTTGAAAATATCTGCTACCTTTCCCCTTCCTTTGCCGTATAAAACTCCTGTCCCGGAAGCTGCTTGTAGTCGGCTTTGACGTAGGTTTCGTCGTCCATTACCACGTAGTCAAACTTCGTCAGCATCGTCGTGTACAGCCTCCGGGATCGCGCTTTGGCCGTCGTATTTTGTTTATCATCGCGATTTGGAGTCACTACCTTCTTGTAAGTCGATAGTCCGGCTCGTTTTTTGGCTCGATGCACGGTTGTAGACGATACACCCAGCTTATTTGCGGCATCTCGGAGAGATAGGTTAGGGTTTCGCATGAAACTACCGGCAACTCTCTTTGTCGTCTCAGCGGCTTCCGGTTTTCGATTTCCCCCCGATCCAGACTTCCTGGCTGTCGACAAACGTTCCCCAAACACTTTAATTACATTTGTAACGGTTGATTTGGCAACTTTTAGCGATTTTGCCAACTTTGCGTGCGAGTAGCTCGGATTTTCGCGATGCGCGAGCAAAATTTTGATACGCTGCTCTTCTTGCTTGGACGGCATTTTGACAACTGAAGAGTGAATTCCAAAATCAAAATAGGAGCAACATTCTACACACACACACACCTTCAAAATGAGGGGTGTTCAGGTTTTTTAAATGCAAAATTGAAAGAAATACGTCAAGTTGATATTGACCAAATTTTGACCGTATCGCCCTTTAGGTGAGACCCATCAGTGAAAAACTTTTTTTTCGGGATTGACGTGTTGGTAAAACTGCAGTTGGACTGAGTACCGATTTCGATTAAACACTACCAGTTCAGTTTTTTTACGGTGAAAATTCGATCCCTTGGAGCTTGAAGACAGGTTATCTAGGAAATTTGGCAATGGTCCTTCCAAGTTGACAAAGAGTCGTTTCACTTTACTCGGCCCGCAATATAACCCTCAGTATCCTTTTCCGGTTAGAAAGAACAGCAGTTTACTCGATCGTTTACTACCGTTCATATGCCTCTTCCCTCGTTTTCAACTTGCACACGGGAAATAATGTATTCTTATAACCGAGAAAAACAGGTCATAATTTCATGAATATGTTGTGTTTTCGTGTTATGAATAATCACCATGAACAACATTTAAGGTATCAGGAACTATTTTCCCCCCGCAATAAAATCAAGAATATACCAAGTCAAAACAATGAGCTAAATTCCTGATACTGAAAACTTTACCCATGAATTTGCCAAATCTACTTTATCGAGTCTGAATGTAAACAAAAAATAAATCGACCGTCAAGATTCGAACCTAGTGTTGACGTAGAGTGCTGTAATAGTATTTGGTGGATATACTGATAACCCCAGTGATATTCTTGGATAGATCCATGATGAATGAAGCTGATTTCACAACTTAAGATTAGAAGTAAAACAAGATTTCCTCAATTCACTCTCATCTGTCATTTCAATAATGAATCCACGAGTAAAAGTCATGAATTCATAAAATAAGATGAGCGTACGTTTCATGATATTTTATTCATGAAAACAGAAACCGATTTGTTTCCGTGCATCTTTCAATTTAACAGCCTGCCGTACTCTAACGGAACTATCAAAATTTTCTCTTCATTTCTCTTCGTTCTAGCTAAACATTACTGTTCACTCCTAAAGCCTCTCATGTAGATGGGAAATTATCTGCTTTTGACATATTTGTTGTTAATTGTATAATTATTATTTACTTATTTCTAAATCAAGGAAATAACCTGTTTTCTCTTTATTTCTACTTATTTACTAGTTTTACAATCCTATTTTTATTTCTTATTTTTTTATTTTTTTATTTTCCGTCGGCCTATTTTCTCACATGGTGACAATCACCGACGTCAGGAAGACGACTCCACCGCCTGGACCCTACCTAATGACTCATGACTATGAGCCGGGACCAACGGCTTTACTTCCCTTCCGAAGAAAGACGTGACTAGATTTTTTCGCCTCAGAAAAACCACCGACGTCGACTGGGATTGAACCCAGGCCCACTGGGTTGCTAAGTAGCAGTCACGGTTACCACTACACCACCGACGCCGGCCAATCCTTTTTTTATGATTCATTAGAAAATTAATTGACATAAATGCTTTGTTCGTGTTTTGGAATCAATTCATGCTACTTTTGTGTCCCTGGAATCGGAACAAGATTATCAAACCTTTCCTGTATATTTTTTTTCAGAGGCTGTGTAATCTTCATCGTTTGCATGTATAAATTGCCAGTCTTTTAAAAACTATTGTTTCACTGCTTCTGATGTTACCCAGTCATAAAATTGTTTAGCGCTATTTATTTCCGCACTTGCATCCTTAACCATTCGTTTTATGATGCTACCTATACCATCACATGGACCTTTCCCTTGAGATTTTGGAAAAAAGTTCCATGCTGCTAAAACTTTAGTAATCAAAAATGTGTTGAGACTTGTATCTGCAAATTCAAAAAGCAATAAGTTTCATTCAAAGCAACAAACAAGAATTTAATATTTACTGGCATCATGCAAAAACAAACACATTGTTTAGGCATAAGTTGTCGTTTCATGACGTAAATGAAACAGATTTATGTTCACTTTTGCATAGTTCTATATATTGTTTATATAATGTATCCAACGGTGCAAACAAAATGCGGTTTTGAAAGTTTTGCGAAAGTAGGAGTGAGTAATTTCATCTCACTCAATGGAGTGAGTAATTTCATAGAAATTGTATCTTTGAACCTATTAACCTTTTTTTGAACATCTGAACTATTTCAAATTTAAAAGCAGTTTATCGGAATCCTGCGACACGTAAGAGACTTCATTTGTAAGCGTTGTTCTTATCGTTTCAAAAGTTTGTGAGATTATTTCAATTGCTTTAGGGAAGCGATATTTGCTACTAGAAGCATTTAATCGTGATAACTTTCCTTCGATAGATATTGCTTAAAACAGTGCAAGAGTTTGTATTTTTAATGAATAAATCAATATCCTACGGATTCTCCTCTGGAAGTTGTTACCATCGATAAAACCGACGAAGTTGGAGGTGACGTCTGTTCCTCAATTTTGCTTCTGCAGAAACTGTTACGGGAAAGTTCTTCTCACAAGTATGTGCAAACTACAAACGACATTTTCTACAAAATTTAATTTTTTTCGTCAGACAATCCATGCGTAGCTCAAATCTAAATAACTCTGATTAATTGAATATTACCTTCTCAAAGATCGATGGTGATGTTGTGTCACTGGGAAACGATGTAGCAACGCACTGCACTCCTGTAGTATGATAAAGTCTATTCTTCGAAATCGCTTCACGCACGGATGAACCACTTGCTGATATTGGAGGTGAACTTAAGATTGATTTCTGCGCAAACGTCCTCATATAGGTTTTTTTTTGTATTTAAGTATATAAAGGGTGTTTCCATCAAAATTTGGTCAACTTAAACTCAACGCACATCTTTTCATCGTGCATTAAAAAACTCTTCATTTTGAAGATGTGTGCCTGTAGCATCATGCCTTTATTTTGATTTTGAGATTAGCACTTCAGTTATCCGAATGTCTTCGAAGGAAGAGATTCAACGCATCAAATTTTTACATGTGCATGGCGGAAATCTAAACTACTCTCACGCCAAGTTGGCGGAATTGCTGAACGTGGCTAAATCAACTGTTATCAACGTATTAATTTTTTTCGGTGAACGTTTGTTGACAGCCAGGAAAGCTGGATCGGGGGAAAATCAAAGGCCGGAGGCCACAGCGACGACAAAAAAAGTTGCCCGCTGTTTCGAACCCCAACCTCTCCGTTCGAGATGTCGCAAGTAAGCTGGGAGTGGCGCCTTCAACCGTGGATAGAGCTCAAAAACAAGCTGGACTGTCGACTTACAAGAAACTGGTGACTTCAAATCGCGACGATAAACAAAACACGTCGGCCAAAGCACGATCGCGAAAGTTGTACACGACGATGCTGACGAAATATGATTGCGTGGTACAGGACAATGAAACTTACGTCAAGGCAGACTGTAAACAGTTTCCTGGACAGAAATTTTATACGGCAACCAGACGGGAAAAGGTGGCAGATATTTTCAAGCACATTAAACTGTCAAAGTTCGCGAAGAAATATCTGGTGCGGCAGGCCATATGTACCTGTGGCTTGAAGAGCAACGTTTACATTGCGACCGGAACCGTCAACTAGGAAGTTTATCTGGGCGAATGCCTACAAAAACATCTACTGCCTTTCTTAAATCGACATAATTGTTTTATTTTGGTCGAATTTGTCATCTTGCCATTGCAGAAAAAAACCATGGAGTGGTATGCTGCCAACAACGTTCAAGTGGTGCCCAAGAACAAGAACCCTCGCAACACGCCAGAGTTCCGCTCAATCGAAAAATATTGGGCCATCGTCAAGCGGAACCTTAAGAAGACTCAAAAAGCTGTTGTGAGCAAGAAACAGTTCAAGGCAAACTGGCGTTCTGCGGCGAATAAAGGGGACAAGAAGACTGTACAAAACCTTATGGCAGGTGATAAACGAAAGACCCGGCAATTCGCATTCGGTTAAAAGGAAGCTTGGCTTAATATTTCTTCTGTATTTTGTATTAACTGAACTTGAAAAAGAAAAAGAATTTGTCTTAATAATAAGAACTTTGATCTAACCACACACATTACTGTTTGACCAAATTTTGATCTGAACACCCTTTAAACCTTCTATCTAACAAAACTACCTTGCACAATATTAACAAACCACATACACGCCTGAAAAGCAAAATTTTACCTATAGAATTTTAAGAATTGAAAATTTTACAAGATTATATTTTATTTCAAATTTTCAATAAAATTCTATCATAGTTCGGAAAAAAATTGTTCTACGATGAATCGTTCTTGAGTTAACAATTTTTGAATTAAGTGATGTTCGGGAAAATCAGAAAACTTCAATTGACGTTTGCCAGGAAAGTTGGCAACCCTATTTTTTTTAAATATTTTGTTTTGATCATACATCCATGAACCCAACGCATGTACAAAGTTTCATAACAATCTGAATCTGGCCGAAGGGTTCGGCCTAATCTGTACAATCATTAAAAAAAATCCCCAGAAATGCATACAGACCGGAACAATTGACACAGACCTACGCAACGAAATAAGCACTACGATTGTAAACTCGGAACATGGAACGGCAAATCGATTTGCTTCCTAGGCTACGATTGGATAATCTTTGACAAGCTTCAACAACGTAACTTTGAAATCGTGGCACTGCAGGAACTTTGCTGGACAGGGCAGAAGCTTTGGAAAAGCGGGCATCGAGCGATTATGATGATTTCATAAGTGAGCTTGATGTTTTGGGGAGATTTTTGATTTCTGGAAGAATTAAGGGGAGATCCTCTTGTTTCACTACGGCGAAGAAGTCGGCGACGTATCTCCACCAACGAGTTGAAAGTAATCCTTTCTTTTTTAGGATGGTTTCTAGATTTGCCATAAACAGTTCACAGAAGAACTGGGATAGAGGGTTTCCCATGGGGGCTCCATTTAGTTGTTTATCGAATGAACCTCTGAGAGTGATGTAGTTCGTTTCCATGCCAAGTCAAGTCCAATGCAAAAGGAGAGGATGCACCTTAAGTCAGCTTAAGGCACATCCACACCATTTGCTTCCATGCTGTATTATCTCCTTGCTTAAATTAGCCAGTCTTCTTGAAGGTTAATCGCTTCCTTGATTGTTACACTGGGGAAAAAAGCCGTGACGTCAGAAGATATCATTACTTCACTATCATTTATATCACTTGATGACTGTAGATACTGTACAAATTCCTGAGAGATACTAACTGAGCTTGACGAGAATTTCTCGGAGATATCTTGAAATTTTTCTACAAGCCATTTTGCTAGATTTCGGGCTGGAGATCCTACAGATGATATAATCTTTCTTATTTTGTTTCTGGGTTTGTGGATTTTTGGGAGGTCTTTAATTCTTCGAAGGATCACTAGTATTGATTTACACTCTTTTAGTGTTTTATCCACGTGCTTAACCGTGCTTGGTAGGGGGTCTACTCGAAGCTAGCTGTAAATACCATTACTGATCTTTGAAGCCATCTGCCTGTCGTAGTCCTCCTTATCCATGATGACGACTCTGTTGCCTTTGTCTGCTTTAAGATTTTAGACCGTAGTGGAACAAGAGGAGTTCCCCTTAATTCTTCAACAAATCAACAATTTCCACAAAGGTTTAAAGATCACTCATGAAATAGAAAAGGATGGAAAACTTGCATTACTCGGCATTCTGGTAGTAAGAGAAGCATTCCCATCATTGCCTTTAGAGTTTCAGATCATCAGAAAACCCACAAATACCCTTAGAGCCATCCCTTCAAACCACTCTTTTCAGCATATAATGGCCATCTTTCACCAAATGATCCGCTGCCATAAGAAATCAGTATGAATTTTATTAATTTGCATTATGAAATATAATGTATGATGTTTTTTTAGACATGATGGAAAATCTGCAACCAGACACCTGAAGAACTCAGGGTGTAGGGATAAGGGTGCCAACTCCTCGATCCACTAAAAACTCACCTGTGCCTTAAGCCCTGGCCCCTCTCCGGAACCACCTTTCGGGGAGTGGGCTATTGTGCTTGTCTAACTACTATGTCTAACTACTTAGGGCTTTAGTAGTTAGATGGTCCCTGTGACCTGTCTTTGGTCGTTTTGCCATTTTTGTTGGAGATCGAGGACGATCTGGGAGGCTGCTACGCATAACGCGTCCCAGACGTCCCGGTCCTGGCAGATCCTTGTGACCAAATTGTCTGGAATCGTGTCATGACCCCTTACGGCAATCATACCGGATCTCGCGCCGTTGAAGCGAGGACATGCGAAGAACACATGTTCCGCAGTTTCCTCAACTCCCGCGCACTCGCTGCATGCGGAGGACTATGCATTGCCCATATTTATGCAGGTATTGTCTAAAACGTGCGTTAAGTGAAAGTTCACTTCACCGTGTCGCCTACCGACCCACCCGGTTAATTCCGAGATTAGTCGGTGGGTCCACCGACCTTTGATGGAGTTGTTCCATTCCCTTTGCCACTTAAACATGGAAGCGGCTCTAGTGGTCTTCCGAATACCTCTTGTTCCATGTTGTTCGAAGCACTCTACGTCCTCTTTTATGACCATGCCTATTGACATCATCCCCGCTAGGGCGCAGACCGCGTCGCGTGATGACCGTTCGGTATGCACTAACCACTCTTAGGCACATAAGCCTGTGCGTACTCTCTAGCTTACTTACGTAGCTCTTGGTACTCAAGGGCGACACTGGCCAGGAGTTTTCGCTTGCTCCCTTGCACCGCCGAGCTATTCGACATCATGTAGGATAATGCCGACATAGCCATGGAGGCTTTCTTGCAGACGTAATCGACGTGACTGACAAAAGACAGCTTATCGTCGATCATAACCCCACGATACCTCAAGAACCTCTTCGATTCCACTGTGCAGTTACCTGCACTGATCGTCGCATGTTGCTCCGATTTGCTATTATTCACCGCCGTGACCTCAGTCTTATGGTGGGCTAGCTCCACTTGCCTGGAGCTCATTTATCTCTCCACAATGCCGATGGAGTGAACTCGACCTCTTCAATGGATTCACCACATATCTACAGGGTGATGTCGTCTGCGAACCCGAGTATCTTCACCACGCTCGGAAACTCAAGCCGCAGTACCTCGTCGTACATCGTGTTCCATAGCACCGGACCCAGGATCGAACCTTGTGGGACGCCTGCGGTGATCTGGACACGTTTCTGGTCTGCCTCTGTATTGCATACCAGTACACGATTCTGGAAATAGGTTCCGAGAATCTTGTACAGGTACCCAGGAACCTGTAGGCGCTGGAGCGAGTCGGCGATAGCCACCCAACTGGCGCTATTGAATGCGTTTCTCACGTCAAGGGTGACCACTGCACAGTATCGTACTCCTCGCCTCTTGCGCTGGATTGCCACCTCAGCCGTCTTGGTGACAGACAGGATGGCATCCACCGTCGACTTCCCTTTGCGGAGGCCAAACTGGTTGTTAGACAGACCGCCTATACCCTTCGTGTAGTCTGTTGAGGATTACCCTCTCGAGCACCTTACCCGATGTATCCAACAGACATATAGGTCTATATGCCGATGGATCTCCTGGTGGCTTCCCTGTCTTTGGTAGCAACACAAGGTTCTGAATTTTCCAGGCGTCCGGGAAGACGCCCTCGTTCAGACACTTTTGCATCACCACCCTGAACATTCCGGGGTCCAGCAAGAGAGCTGTCTTGATGGCCTGATTCGGAATACCATCCGGTCCCGGCGCTTTGTTCACTTTGTTCACACAGCGACTTTGCTATCGCCGGCCCTCGTCGCTGGCCCCCGTTGTGCCGTTATCAATGCCCACGTGGTCACGGGTGTACGGCGCTATGACAGCGTTAAGGTCTGGGATACTGGAACGCTGGTCATGGGACAAATCTACGGCGGCGGGGGGGCATGGACTCGGGTCGTGGCTCGGAAAGTGTCCCCAAACGATCACCTGCAGCAGCTCTGATGAACGCTCGGTTGGAGCCGCCGTCCCTCTGGTTTTGGCCATTACTACCCAGTAGGCGTCACCCCACGGGTTCGCATTGGCCTCCTGACACAGACCCTCGAAGCAGGCTGGCTTGCTGGCCTTTATCTCCTTCTTTAGTGCGACCTTCGCACCCTTTTAAGCTCGATTCTCTCGGCGTCTGACCGCGCTCTTTGCACCCACGTCTTGCGTGTAGGCATGTTCTTCGAAGGTCGGCAATCGACTCCGTCCACCAATACACCGGCGATCTTCCATTCCTCGGTTTGACTTCCCTCGGCATGGTCGCATCGCACGCTCGTGTAAGTGTTATAACGAGTCGTTCGCCACATGGTTCCTGGGTTTCGCGTAAATTTCGTTCCCTTGGCCTTGGCGCTTGGCCTCTTTAAAAGTCTCTACATCATAGTAGGACGTCCTCCATCTGCGGGTGAATGGAGTTGATGCTCTTCCTTCCGCACGCTGTATTGTATTGTGATCGATACAATATCGAACCGCCAAGTAGTCGCTATGGGTGTAGCCATCATCCACCCTCCAATTGCTTATCAGCCCAAGACTGCTGAATGTTATATCGATGATCGATTCCGGTCCGTTTCTATGGTAGGTTCTTTTGGTTCCCACATTGGCTAGGTCCACATTGAGCCTAGCCAAAGCCTCCAGAAGAATCTGGCCCCTAGGGTTTGTAAGGCGGCTTCCCCACTCGAGCGCTCAAGCGTTGAAGTCCTCCGCTATTACCAACGGGTTCAGGCCAGTTAGCGCCGTTGTCATCCGATCGATCATATTGGTAAACTGTTCGATTGACCATCTTGGTGGTGCGTAGCAGCTGCAGGAGAACACTCCATTCACTTTTACAACCGCGAAGCCTTCGTTTGTGGTAGACACAACCTCCTGAACCGGATACTTGCCCGTCGCCCACAATGCCGCCATATTGGACCTGTCCGCAAACCAGTTTCCGTTGCCGGCTGGGATGCGGTATGGATCGGAAATTATGGCAATATCCGATGCCGACTCGCAATCTGTCTGACACAGCAGTTGCTGGGCGGTCTTACAATGATTCAGGTTTAGTTGGGTTACCTGCATTACGGTTGGCTCGTTGGTATACCCTTAGTGGCCAGGCACTTGCCCCCCCCCCCCCCCATGACGTGCTTATCGTTCGGTTTCCCGGTGCACATCAAGCATTTGGGGGGACCTTTGCAATCCCGTGCCTTGTGGCTAGTGCTGCCACACCTTCTGCACATGTTACTCCGATCTGGGCCTTTGCAGTCTCAGGACATGTGCCCATTCTCTAGGCATCTAAAGCATGCCTTCGGCGGCTGGTGTAGGCTTAGTGGGCATATAGACCATCCCACCTTCATCTTCGCCACTTTCAACGTCGCATCCGCATCGACTGCCGCTACCCTCGTGGTTGCCACCTGAGTCCCGAGTGGACCCTTCCTCAGACGTTTGTCTGCCGCAGCAACCTCGACCTTGCCAATATAATGTATGATATATGATGTATGATATGTACTACCCATTGTAGCACAGAAACTAAGTCCGACAGCAATGGGCTCTCCTCGTTGTTAGACTTGATCAAGCTTTAATAATCACTGATTATCCTAATCATGCCATTGTATGAAGGGCCAAACAGGGGTTGGGTGGATCGATAGGAAACATCACTTATACGTTTCGTATACATAGATTAAACAATTGGTCAAAAGAGCAAGCCATCTAACATGAGGATGTCCCAATGGACGGGGAGAAGAGCCCGCCCTCTATTCACATACTGTTAGCAATGGGGAGTTGGCATTTCCACTCTCCCCATCCAGAGTGCTTCAAACGGGTGTCCTGATGGTCCCTCCCATGCCCATGAAATATTTATATAACAGTGTATATATTTATGTAAATGAAAAATACTACAAGCATTCAGATCTATTATGCATGATCTTCATTTGGTTGATCCTGAAATGCAAGAAATGTTGTAAATTGTTAAAGTGTAGAGATCTGTGGGTCCACGCTTATGTACGTTTTCGTTCGTTTTCAGCGATAGCAGCAACTCATCAAAAACTTGAATTGAGGTATCCTGGAAAAGTTTGTTTAATCTATTGAAATTTTACAGAAATAATATTTATACATTTTAATTATGACAACAAGTTACTATTTGCTGCTTGATGTTGATTTTATAACAGCAATCCACTTTTATTTCTATCTTTTATTATCTGATTTTTATCTGATTAGCTCAGATGTAGTAAAATGTCCATTTGCAAACCGAAAATGAACAAAACATTCAGTAAGAAGTGCAAAAGCCATCCAAATCATAATAAGAGAAGAAAGGATCAAAATAATAAATGGACGTATAAGACAATATAATTAAAAGTATATATAACCTATTAGATAAAAATTATAAAATTATTTTAATGTTAATATATAAATCACGGAAACACAAGTAATAATATAATTGGTAATGATGATGATAAAGATGAATGGTAATGGAAATGAAAGAACAATGTCATATAAGATAATATTTAAAGTAAAGGGATATTATAAAATGAACTGAAAATGACATGTATGCTGACGCATCCATTATGAACCAGAAAACTTAGACAATGTGTGAAAGCCATGAGATAAAACAATGAATTTTAAATGTTTATTTTTTTTACAATGATGACCTTGAAGACCTGAAAAATATGGCAATGGAAAATTATGATATGATTAACAGGTCGCACTCCCACACTTTGCTATTGTCAAACTGACAACATTGCTCAGGCTATACCAACCAGCGTCTCCATTGTTCATATATTCATGTACTCTACGGAGGAACAAAGCTTCGTAACAATCCGAGATCCTTCGGCCCAAACCTGTACGATAGTAAAAAAAATCCCATTCTGTATTGCTTGTAACTTTTAATTTTCAAGGGTGGCTTGTTTTGCCATCTCCAACTCCCTGTCTCGCCGGAGAACAATCGTGCAAAGCAGTGTTTAGAGTTCTAGGTTGGCGCGAGGATGATGATCAGCCACTCCTGACATGGAGAACAGACGCTTAGATAGACTGCACTTCGAAGAGGGCAGTCCCCCGTCCCTGTCAGCATATGTTTAAGGTCCCACAGGAGTTGGTTACCCAATCTTCTCCATGGTTCCTCATACGACAGTTGGCACCACGGGATCTATTTTATAACTGCAGGTACGCAAAGCACCAATGGTAAGCATTGTTCACTCAACCGATGCACAGTGGAGAAAAAGTACATGAATCGCGAAAGAATTCGAAAATTCAGCTCCACGTAGATTGGGTTCTGTAAACAAGGTTAGTGAACAATAGCATTTTTTATGTGAAAATTCCTGAGAAATCGAATGAAAGGAGTCCCACTTGCCGCAAAATTCAGTGGACGGAGATATTGGGCTTATTTTACCTCAATTTTCCCGTATTTTAGAATAATGCCCAATAATCTATGCTTGGAGAGGCCTGCGGTAATCAAACTAAGCTCATCTTATGTAAAATTTTCCAAAAAATTGGATGCAAGTAGTTGCAGCACAGGTTGGGTAACGGAGATATTGCTGAATTTACCCCACTTCCCCCATGATTTAGAATATTGTTCATTAATCTATGGTCGGAGGGATCTAGTCAAAATAAGCCTGTTATTATGTAGATTTTCCCTTGAAAACGAATCAAAGTGGTTTCAGCTACCACACGAGTCGGAAAACAGAGATATTGGGCTTATTTTGCTCCAATTACCCATAGTTTTGAATATTGCCGAATAATCTCTGACCGGAGGGATCTGCGGTAGTCAAAATAAACTTATTCTCATGTAGAACTTCCCTAGAAATCAAATGTAGGTAGTTGTAGCCACTCCACGAGTCGGAAAACGGAGATATTGCTGATTGTACCCCACTTCTCCATTTTTTTTGGAATATTGCTCATTTATCCATGCGCTTTTCAGATGTCTGTAGAATAAAACACGTTTACTGGGCCCTTTCGGACTACCACAAAAAAGTATATTATTCATTACCATCAGATAATGCCTATTCACTCAAAGTTGTCGCTCATCTTAACTATATTCATCATCGTTTTCGCTAGATTGGGAAATATTTTCGTGTTCCTGTTCGTCAGATACACAGAACTGTAGCATCTGCGATTCGAGTTCTGGGTCATGCTTCCAGAACGATTTTTTGCCGCTTGATTTGACCGATAGATACGCCATCTTAGGATCAAACCAAGTCAAAGTTTCTCTCGTCATATTAGGAAGGTTATCCTCCGCAGAAGTTGTGTCGCTTGTGACTTGTTTTTCCAGCCTGTTCGTCGACGAAGTTCATCGTAAATGGCTAGAAATATCAAAACATTAGCATTATTAGCATTATTAGCATATATTCTTCCACATACCTTTATTTTATTAAATTTACCAAACGTTTGATCAACTCCGGTAGATGCTCATATTTATGCAGACATGGAGGAAGCTGCCGTACAAACGAAAATTCACAACGGTATTGTTGCTCAATGTCAGTGTACAACTGTTTGATTTTATTGTTTTCCAACTTTTTAGATGAAAGTGCCAGACTGCGGATGAGCCGAATGTTACTTATCAAATCCACGTCAACCTCAAGAATTTCGGGTTGCGGTTTGAGGTTGCGCAAGTTGCCATTATTGAAGCTTCCGCAGCATCCAACTTTGGGGCGATTAACGTTCAGTTTGAAGTGAGCTTCAAGCTCATCTGCAATTCGGCGTGCTTCCTTCTTAACTTCTGGGTTGGACATGGCTGGATGGTTGGAACAGCTTTCTAAGCAGAATTTCGTATGAGGCCTTCTACCAAGTTCAATCTTGATTGAAAGAAGGATGGTCCGATTCGTTCATCATCTTTCAGACATAGTGGACATGCCTTAGTGTTTCGGTTTCCTACAATGGCGTTTGCTGCCTTGCTATCTAACATCAAATAGATTGCTCCGATCTTCACTCACAAAGTCACGTTTCCAGCGTCAAAGATGATAGGTGAGGCATTCAGTTCATCCACTTCCTTAAAAACTGTTCAAAAAGCTTTAATGTGATTTCATCCGTTTCAGACCGAACGTGACAAAACATGTCGGATTGGGGATTTGGATTTACGTAGACTTCATGACCACTTTCCGATACCAGTTTCAAGGACATAAAATGCTCCGCCAATAAAGAATCATCTTTCGCTAGAAACTTAGCCTTTTTATAGTGGCTAAGGTCAGTTGCAGAGTCAGGTCCAGCAGCCACAAGCATGACACAATCAATGATCCCAATTAAAGCTAATTCATTGAGATTGTCCCGTACGTCCTCCAACTCCATAATCCGCATAACATCGTTTGAAATCATTTCCCGAACCGTAACATTCGAAGACAAATATCTTTCGTCATGATTGGGTTCTGTAAATTTCGGAAGTATGGCGAGCTTTCATATCTGCCCATGAAACACATGCCAATATTCGCATTATTCGAAATAACGGGTAATTGGGGCAAAAAAGCCATCTCTGTTTCCTGACTCGTGCTGTGACTGCAGCCATCTCCATTCAATTTTTAGGGAAATTCTACGGCTTATTTTAACTACCGCAGACCTCTCCGATCAAAAATTATTTAGCAATATTCAAAAATACAGGGAATTGGGGCAAAATACACTCAGTAGCAAAAAAAAGCTGAGCAAAATTTTGCTTCCAAAAAGCTTTAAAAAGTTACAGAAGGATGAACAACGCGTTTTTTGAGAGCAAAATTTTGCTCGGCTTGTTTTTGCTACTGAGATTCCTATATCTCTGTTTTCCGACTCGTGCAGTGGCTGCAACCACCGCCATTCGATTTCTAGGAAAATCTACATAAGAATAGGCTTATTGTGACTACCGCTGACCCCTCGGACCATAGATTAATGAACAATATTCGAAAACATGGAGGAAGTGGGATAAATTCAGCAATATCTCCAAGCATAGATAACGGGTCATTATTCGAAAATACGGGGGAATTGGGGTAAAATAAGCCCAATATCTTCGTCCACTGAATTTTGCGGAAAGTGGAACCCCTTCCATTCGATTTTTCAGGAATTTTCACATAAAAAATGCTATTGTTCACTAACTTTGTGCTACTTGGAGCTGAATTATCGAATTCTTTCACGATTCATGTACTTTTTTTCCCACTGTGCGATGTGTATGGAAGCATCAAGTAACCTTAACTTAACATGTTTTTTTCTAAGTGTGTATACTAAATTTATAATAGTGAAAAATGGACGAATACCGCTAAAAAATATGCTACATCAACTAAAGGAGCATTTACCCCACATTTGACTCATCCAGCGAATGTATGAATGGGTAAAAAAACTTTCACTTGATACAGTGACAGTCAGCAGCCACACTAAACTATTAGAATTACTAAGAAAGATTTCATGTAAAATTATGCCTTTCAACATCAAATCATACGCTTCACGGCGAAAGGTTGGTTGTATCGAAGTCATACCTCATCTTTTTAGATTATTTTACGTCGTTGGAGACGATTGCATGAGCCGGTCTTCGGTAGTGTATATGCCGAAAGCTGCAAACTAAAAAGTGAATAAGAAGTAAATGAAATGGGATTTGTGCTGAATAACGTGACAATTTTCATAACAGCATTTGCACAAAATTCGTTCCGATCACCCCTCCATCTCATTCCCGAGAAATCCTGTGCGTGGCCTTGACTATCGAGACATCCCCGGTCGACAGCACGGCTGTTGATTGATAAAGATTGGTTACAGTGTGTCAACCCGCCCCTCCCCCTGTGGGACGCTAATTGAAACCTATTCGGCCGTAAATAATCCCTGCTCCTTGAAGTACAATCGAATCATGAAGCCGGAGTATGAAGCAAAACGATTAGACTTTGATTGAAATTGACCATCCATCGAATCCGCATACATCAATGGAGCAGTCTTTCCCCCGAGAGGGTCGTGTCTTGTTGGAAGCAACCTCCTCCAACATAATTTGCCAACGCCTGCAGCACTTAATTAAGCAGATGAAATTGCTTACCTATTCATATAGGATGTTAATGGTGGCACATAATTACCAGACTACAGCCGTTGGGCGTTACACACATTTATGCAGCCCCTGCAAATACAAATGAACCCGATCGAAACATGGGCACAGGATGGCGCTAACAGTCAGCTTCCGGCGATTTGCCCGATGCAGGTCGGTTAATTAATTTTCAATTGTTGAACGCAGGACGATGCGGAAATGCTGATTCGACTGAAACTGAAATGTCAATTTCGGGCGCATTATAACATCAACCACAGACAGAAGGGTGCAGGCAGATCCCGGTCGACAACGTCTGATATTGAATGTTGAATTTGCATAAACGAGATCAATAAGCACGAGATAGGAGGCGAAACAAATTCGAACTGATACTGGGAAATTGATTCAAATCCAACTGAATTTAGAAATCTCCACAGTTCGTTTATCATTCGATGTAAATGTTGTGTTAAAAAGCAAGTGAAATGCCTAGAATGATGACATCCATCAAAAGAATGCCTGAATATAAAAAAAAACCCTAAACCCCAACTGAGAACCCTTGGAAGGGAAAAAGTTGTCGCAGTAAAACGTTAATTTTCATTCACCGAGAGTGAGATTTATTCTAATGGCTTGGGCTGTGTGTACAATGATAAAAAAAAAAAGAGGGGAACCTCCTGCTAGCAGGTGTAAACTGGCTCTCGTCGTATTTAATCCCGGACCGGTAGTAGCCGCTTCCGAAAGGTGTTTCCGCTCATATATTTCCGTTAGTGCGAGTCGCCGAGGTGAAAAAGTCGTCTCTTGCTGCTGCCACTTCCGCGCGCTTGGGACGGCCATAAACAAATCACCCACATGCAAAGGTCCCACGCACATACCATGCAGGTTCACTTCACAGTCATCAGCTGCAAAACGTTTCGCTGAAAAAAAGCTACCAAAAACGTCTGGCCAGTGTCAAATGGAATGTCATAATTCTTCTTTCGCTAACTGGAACCTGATTTGGTTACTCCCCCCGCCCCACACCCCGAATTGTACTTCAGCTGAAAATATGCCGGATGGCTGCGATATGCCCCATTCGACGACGACAACGATGATGACGATTTCGATGAGGGGTTGACAGCCGTATTCTACGGAATGACCACCGGTGATGGCGGCGGTGGCGGCGGCGATGACGATTGGGCCAGCTTCGGTATATCTTCTAACTCAGATCGTTCGGTCGGTCGGTTGGTCGAGGTGAGTGGACGTTCAACGTAATTTTTATTTGCAAAATAGTGCGCTACATGGAAAGTAACTTTTCCAGCAGTGTCCACCTGAAAGGGTTGACTTGTTTTAGGAACTTTTTTTTCTTATTTGTGAGCCATTTTAAGCGTGTTATATGTATGAAGACCGGAACCTGGGATGGATTTTTTTTCGGCTTTTAGCCACGATGAAAATATTTTTTTTTTTTTTTTTTAATCAGTCATTTATTTGTACAGGCTCAATCGAATCAACTTTACAGAGCCAAATTTTCATATTTACATACATCAGTTGTCTTAAAACTAAAGTTAGGGGATATAGCTGATTACTCGCGGCCGTCTCGAGGTTAATAGGAATAACAATTTAACGGATGGGAAGCAGGGGGAATTTAAAGTAAGGTTTACATAACACATTAATTTTCAAGACTCAGAATTGTCTCAAACACTAATAACTATACAACTTTTGGTTTTCTTTTGACTTTAACATTTCTTGAAAAAGAAAACAAACAAACACATACACTACATGCAAAAAAACTTATAGTAAACATACAGGTTAAACTAACTACAATCTAATGCTAATGTTAGTCAAAAACAGATAAATGAGATTCATAAACTCCAGATCACGTACAGCCAAAATATCTCGAATTGGTACATTGGGTTGTTTACCTCGAGCCCGAAGGGAATCAGTAAAGTTCAGATCTGACTCCAGCGATGCTCGGCACATGACCAAACAATGTGATCTGCGTCCTGGTAACCTTGTCCACATTCACAGAGATTGCTGTCACTCAGCCCAACCCGGTATAAATGAGCGTTCAAAGAATAATGATTGGACATGAGGCGAGACATCACACGAATGAAGTCTCTACCCACATCCATACCCCCAAACCAAGATTTCTTCGACACCTTTGGGATGATAGAATGTTGCCATCGCCCCAAATCTCCTTTACTCCATTTATACTGCCAGCTGACGAGTGACTGTTGACGAAAAATAGTAAAAATTCGTTGAAGGCGATTTGTCGATCGTAAATATCGCCTTCCATAGCGCCCACCTTTGCAAGCGAGTCCGCTTCTCATTGCCCGGAATTGAACAATGAGATGGGACCCATACAAAGGTGATGATAAAATAACGCGAAGATAAAGCACTTAGAAGCTCCTGTATTTTCATGAGAAAATACGAGGAGTGCTTTACCGGCCTCAATGAGCGAATAGCCTCTATAGAACTGAGACTATCCGTGAAAATGAAGTACTGATCCGGTGATAGTGAGGCAACAATTTCTAGCGTAAAATGTATTGCCGCTAATTCAGCGACATATACGGAACAAGGAGCTTGAAGTTTACGGTTGGCGCTATAAATGTCATTAAATATTCCAAAGCCTGCTGACTCTCTATCAAAGATCCGTCAGTGAAAAACGATTTAGTGGAATCAACTTGGCCAAACTTTGCAGCAAATATTACCAGAGCAATCATAGGACGATGATGCTCTGGGATTCCATGAAGCTCCTGCTTCATGGATAAATCAAAATGAACCGAACTGCCGAAATCGGAGAAGCAAACACAATTGGAAATGTTCGGCGAAGGGCTGACATCCTGTGTTATGTACAAATGGTACAAGGTCATGAAGCGGGTTTGAGGATTCAACTCAAGGAGCTTCTCAAAATGTTCGATTACCTCGAGGGTTCATAACTTCACACCTGGTGAGGAGCCGGAGAGATAATTCTGTAAACCGATCCGAGAGTGGCAACATGCCAGCCAGCACTTCAAGACTCATGGTGTGAGTCGAGTGCATGCAACCTAACGCGATACGAAGACACCGATACTGAATACGTTCCAGTTTAATGAAGTGCGACCGAGCCGCTGACTGAAAGCAAAAACTACCGTATTCCATAACCGACAAAATCGTTGTCCGGTACAACGTTAGAAGATCTTGTGGATGAGCTCCCACCAGGTTCCGGTAATTGTGCAGAGAAAATTGATCCTTGGCTGGCACTTTCGCTTCACATACTCAATATGGGATCTCCAGGTGCACTTTGAATCGAACCAGACCCCAAGATATTTAAATGACATAGAATGAGTTATCGGCTTACCCCAAATTTGAAGCTTCGGTTGTGCTGGGTTATGCTTCCTAGAAAAACTACCAACTCAGTTTTCTCCGTAGAGAATTCGATACCTAGCTCTAGAGCCCAAGTAGACAAATTGTCTAAGGTATCCTGTAAGGGTCCTTGCAGATCGACCCCATTGGGTCCCGTGACAGACACTACGCCGTCATCTGCAAGCTGTCTCAACGTACAGTTGTCACCTAGACAACCGTCAATGTCTTTGACATAAAAATTATACAAAAGGGGCTTAAACATGATCCCTGGGGAGACCCATGTAGCTAAATCGTGAAGCTGTAGAGGTTCCATGAGAGAGCTCATATGTTTCTCTGACAGCAAATTGTACAAAAATTATTCATTAATGGTGAAAAGCCACAAGCGTGGAGTTTATCTGAGAGAACTTCAACAGATACTGAATCAAAAGCCCCCTTTATGTCCAAGAATACAGAAGCCATTTGCTCTTTTTTAGCAAAGCTAACTGAATATCTGTGGAAAGCAACGCGAGACAGTCGTTCGTTCCCTTACCCTACGGAAACCATATTGAGTATCTGAAAGCAGGTTGTTCGTCTCAACCCATTTGTCCAGACGGAAGAGGATCATTTTCTCCAACAACTTTCGAATACAAGATAACATCGCGATGGGTCGATAGGAGTTGTGGTCGGACGCGGGCTTACCAGGTTTTTGAATGGCAATAACTCTCACCCGTCTCCAATCATCCGGTACAATGTTGAGTTCCAGAAACTGATTAAACAAGTTCAACATGCGCCTCTTCGCGACGTCTGGGAGGTTCTTGAGCAAGTTGAACTTGATCCTATCAGCCCCTGGAGCCGTATTGCCACACGAAAGGAGTGCGAGAGAGAACTCTACCATTGAAAAGGGTTGGCTAATCTCATCTATCGAATTCGTGTTTTCGCGAGGAATCATCCGTGCCGGCACAGAATCTGGACAAACTTTTCGCGCGAACTTGAGGATCCATTGGTTCGAGTACTCCTCGCTCCGTTGTTCGTAGTTCGGTTACGCAACCTTCGCGCCGTGTTCCAAAGAGTACTCATCGACGTTTCGCGCGATAGCCCGTTCACGAATGTTCGCCAGTAACCGCGTTTCTTGGCCTTGATGAGGCTCTTAAGTTCGCGTTCGAGAGCCGTGTAAACTTCGAAGTGCTCAGGTGTTCCACGTCTACGGAAAACTTTAAACGCGTCGGACTTTTTACGGTAAACCTCGGTGCATTGCTGATCCCACCATGGAGAAGGAGGTTTCCGGTGAAATGACGTTCCTGGAACTGGTCGAGTTTGAGCTTGAAGCGCGCTGTCTAAAATCAGGTTGGAGAGGAAGTTATACTCCTCCAGCGGTGGAAGCCCTTCTACCGTCGCTACGGCTTCATCTACTGCTGTCTTAAACTTTGTCCAATCGATGTGACGGGTAAGATCATACGCGACGTTGACAGATTTCGACTGATTGAACCCGGTGGCAACCGAAATCTTGTATGGGCAAGTGATCACTACCGTGGGATCTTGAATCACATTCCATGTGCAATCCAACGATAATGAATTCGAACAAAGTGTGAGGTCTAATCTACTGCCAACTGAGGATGTACCAGCCAAACGTGTTACTTCTCCATTGTTAAGAACTGTCACATTGAAGTTGTCACAGAGGTCATATATCATGGAAGACCGGTTGTCATCGTACAGTTCTCCCAGCCTGTACCGTGAGAGTTAAAATCTCCCATGATCAACCGTGGAGCAGGAAGGACCGAACAAATATCTGAAGAGTTGTTTTCGGTTTATTGAGGCTCTAGGAGGAATATATACAGAAGCAATGCAAAGGCTTTTATTTTTAATAACAGTCTGACATGCGACTAACTTCAATACATGGGATTGGAGGAAAATTCACTCTATAGAAGGAGTAGCACTTTTGATCCCCAAAAGTACTCTCCTCCACGTGAATCCTCACGATCAAGACGAATTATATTGAAATCGTGAAAATGAAGATCGATTTCGAAGAGAGCCATGTTTCACAAAGAGCGAATGCATCACAACCGGTAGTGTGAGCCATAAATTTAAAGATTCCAATTTAGGAATCAAACTTCGACAATTCCACTGTAGAACAGTGATCAAATCTCGACCTCATTTGGAAAATTATCCATCGAAGGAAATGAATGCTGCAAGGAGGGGCCACTTGATTGTCAATTGCTTCAAAACGTTTTCACTGTGGGAAGCATTGCCAAAACAATGCTTTTGAGAGGGTCAGAAATTTCGAGGAACCTGAAAATACCTTCAACAATATCATCAAATGAGAACAGCCCACTTGAGGAGGGGGCTTCTGTTCTTAAAATAGGGCGTCAGGGGTTTTGGATGTCCCCGGGAGAGATGGAAAGTCCTGGCTGTAGTTAGTACTACGGAAACCAGGAGGAATTGTGTTTTCCTTTTTCCACCTCTTTTGAAATGGGCAAGCTGGTCTCGGGCTTCTTTTCAACAGCTTTCCGTGGGCGGACGCGTCTTCGCTTCCTTGAAGCACCTTCCGGAAAAAGTGTAGGATGTTCCCTCTTCAGCCGAATCAAAGTCAGACTCATCATCTGACAGAGGAGCAAAGGGATTTGTATTGGCATCGGGTGATGGTGAGGCTTTTTCACCATTTCGGCAAAGATTGCCTGGAACGCTGTTTCAGCGAGCGTTCTAATTGTTCCCGCGTTGTTTGGTACGCCGGGCATGACGAGAGAGCATGAGGAGGAGTACTCTTACAAAGCGCATTTTGGTGTGCTGTCTGCGCAGGCGCCATCCTCATGTTTCTCCCGCATTTGGAGCAGCGTGCCTTATTGCCGCAATGGGAGGTCGTATGTCCCATCTGCTGGCATATTTTGGCAGATCATGACCCGAGGCACAAACAAACGCACAGGTAGTCGAAGTTTTCCTAACTCGACGTATTGAGGAAGGGCTGAGCCAGAGAAGGTCACACGAAACGAGTCTGACGGCGTAAACTTTTTCACCCTTGTTGATCGATACTGTGCTCAGTTGGCGCACATCCAGTATCTTCACTGGAGAAAGCAGAGGGTTCTATATCGACCAACCCCTGCTTTAGCAGGATCTCATGGGTCAGACTTGTTTCGAGACCACACCTTCAATTTCAATACCCGAGCTGGATATACACCCGATACTCGAGAGTAAAGAGCTGGAGACAGCAATCTCATTAGCTTGCTTGAGGTTGGACACAACGACCCGAAGTTTATTCGGTCTCACTTTAATTATCTCGGTCACGGCCGAGAATCGTCTCGTCAGATCATTACTGATCTGATAAACATTTAGAGGTTTCGTTTTGGGCTGAAAGTAAACAACCCATGGACCAGCTGAACCATCCGGATATGCACGTGATCTGGTAACTCTATGAGCTACCTCATCATTTCGCGCCATAGATGATTCGTCTTGCGAGCAAATCATCCATGGCTCGCTTGATGGGAGCTTGTGACGCTCAACCACTCACGTAATTATCTACAATCACAGATAAATAAACTAAAGCTAAAAACACTCTCTCTCTCTCTCTCTCTCTCACTCACGCACTCACTCGATATCAAATTTAATGTATTCAGGACAAACAGAAACAAAAACTTCATTGCCCAGTGAACACGCGAACGGTACAGTTCGTTCGGTCCGCTTTCCGTTGTTTTGGAAGCTTTTTACGAGTTGTTTAGTCTTCAGAAAAAGGAATTTCTCAATCGCCAGTGGAATCGTCGCGAGTGAAATCAGTTTTGATTTACTGAAGAAGAGAACATTGTGTGATAAGTGGTGCAACAGCGTCATTAATTGCAATTAGCAATATTGCCACGATCGAGAAGCCATATTGTTCCGAATCTATACGGCACGCATACCAGCAGCGCATCGTGTGAAGCGTGCATTCTTCCATCCACCAACTACCACCGACCAGCAACATCATCGTGATCGTTCAGCTCCACGCTTAGACGGTACACGCGGTCACTCATCGTCGCTCGGCAGCAGCAGCACGCATTCGTCGCCCAGCTGCAGTAGATCCGTGATACATAAAAGATAAGTTATTTTAGTAGTATATAAGATAAGTGATTTTCATCGTAGTGTGTGTGTGAGTGTGGAGAGTGATTGATAGTGTGTGTGAGAGTGAACTTAGTTTTAGTTTTTTTTTAGGTTTAGTTTGTTTATCTGTGATTGATTGTAGATAATTACGTTAGTGGTTGAGCGTGATAAGCTCCCACAAGCGAGCCATGGATGATTTATCGCAAGATGAATCATCTATGGCACGAAATGATGAGGTAGCTCATAGAGTTACCAGATCACGTGCCTATCCAGACAGTTCAACTGGTCCATGGGTTGTTTATTTTCAGCCCAAATCGAAACCTCTGAATGTTTGTCAGATTTCTGATGATCTGACGAAGCGATTCTCGGCCGTGACCGAGATAATAAAAGTAAGACCGAATAAACTTCGGGTCGTTGTGTCCAACCTTAAGCAGGCGAATGAGATTGCTGTCTCTCAGTTTTTTACACTCAGAGTATCGAGTATATATCCCAGCTCGGGGTATTGAAATCGAAGGTGTGGTCACCGATACGAGTCTGACCCTGAGATCCTGCTGAAGCGGGGGTTGGTCGATTTAAGAACCTCTGCTGTCACCAGTTAAGATACTGGATGTGCGCCAACTTGGCGCAGTGTCGACCAATAAGGGTGAA
The DNA here is from genome assembly GCA_034211315.2 of Aedes japonicus. NCBI lineage: Eukaryota > Metazoa > Arthropoda > Insecta > Diptera > Culicidae > Aedes > Aedes japonicus. The sequence continues at coordinate 54,877 of JASCZW010000679.1, read as the reverse complement.
AAAAGTTTACACCGTCAGACTCTTTTCGCGTGACCTTCTCTGGCTCAGCCCTCCCTCAATACGTCGAGTTGGGAAAACTTCGGCTACCTGTGCGATTGTTTGTACCTCGGGTCATGATCTGCCAGAAATGCCAGCAGATGGGACATACGACCTCCCATTGCGGCAATAAAGCGCGCTGCTCCAACTGCGGAGAGAAGCATGAGGATGGCGCGTGCGCAGACAGCACACCTAAATGCGCTTTTTGTAAAGGAACTCCTCCTCATGCTCTCTCATTGTGCCCGGCGTACAAACAACGCGGGGAACAATTAGAACGCTCGCTAAAACAGCGTTCCAGGCAATCTTTTGCCGAAATGGTGAAAAAAGCCTCACCATCACCCAGTGCCAATACAAATCCCTTTGCTCCTCTGTCAGATGACGAGTCTGACTTTGATTCGGCTGAAGAGGGAACGTCGTTCACTTTTCCGGAAGGTGCTTCAAGGAAGCGAAGACGCGTCCGCCCACGGAAAGTTGTTGAAAAGAAGCCCGAGACCAGCTTGCCCAATTCAAGGAAAGGTGGAAAAAAGGAAAATCCTAATCCACCTGGTTTTCGTAGTACTAACTACACCCAGGACTTTCCATCTCTCCCGGGGACATCCAAAACCCCTGACGCCCCTATTTTAAGAACAGAAGCCCCTCTTCAAGTGGGCTGTTCTCATTTGATGACATTGCCGAAGGTATCTTCAAGTACCTTGAAATTTCTGACCCTCTCAAAAAGCATTGTTTTGGCAATGCTTCCAACAGTGAAGACCTTTTTGAAGCAATTGACAATTAAGTGGCCCATCCTTGCAGCTATCATTTCCTTCGATGGATAATTTTCCAAATGAGGTCTGGGATTTGATCACTGTTCTACAGTGGAATTGTCGAAGTTTGATTCCTAAATTGGAATCTTTTAAATTTTTAGCTCACACTACCGGTTGTGATGCATTCGCTCTTTGTGAAACATGGTTCTCTTCCGAAATCAATCTTCCGATTCATGATTTCAATATTATTCGTCTTGATCGTGAGGATTCACGTGGAGGGGAGTACTTTTGGGGATCAAAAAGTGCTACTCCTTCTATAGAGTGAATTTTCCTCCTATTCCAGGTATTGAAGTTGTCGCATGTCAGGCTGTTATTAAAAATAAAAGCCTTTGCATTGCTTCCGTTTATATTCCTCCAAGAGCCTCCATCAACCGAAAACAACTCTCAGATGTTTGTTCGGTTCTTCCTGCTCCGCGGTTGGTCATGGGAGATTTTAACTCTCACGGTACAGGCTGGGGAGAACTGTACGATGACAACCGGTCTTCCCTGATATATGACCTCTGTGACAACTTCAATATGACAGTTCTTAACAATGGAGAAGTAACACGTTTGGCTGGTACATCCTCAGTTGGCAGTAGATTAGACCTCACACTTTGTTCGAATGCATTATCGTTGGATTGCACATGGAATGTGATTCAAGATCCCCACGGTAGTGATCATTTGCCCATAAAAATTTCGGTTGCCACCGGGTTCAATCCGTCGAAATCTGTCAACGTCGCGTATGATCTTACCCGTCACATCGATTGGACAAAGTTTAGGACAGCAGTAGATGAAGCCGTAACGACGGTAGAAAGGCTTTCACCGCTGGAAGAATATAACTTCCTCTCCAACCTGATCTTAGACAGCGCGCTTCAAGCTCAAACTCGACCAGTTCCAGGGACGTCATCTCGCAGGAAACCTCCTTCTCCATGGTGGGATCAGCAATGCACCGAGGTTTACCGTAAAAGTCCGACGCGTTTAAAGTTTTCCGTAGACGTGGAACACCTGAGCACTTCGAAGTATACACGGCTCTCGAACGCGAACTTAAGAGCCTCATCAAGGCCAAGAAACGCGGTTACTGGCGAACATTCGTGAACGGGCTATCGCGCGAAACGTCGATGAGTACTCTTTGGAACACGGCGCGAAGGTTGCGTAACCGAACTACGAACAACGAGAGCGAAGAGTACTCGGACCAATGGATCCTCAAATTCGCGCGAAAAGTTTGTCCAGATTCTGTGCCGGCACGGATGATTCCTCGCGAAAACACGTATTCGATAGATGAGATTAGCCAACCCTTTCAATGGTAGAGTTCTCTCTCGCACTCCTTTCGTGTGGCAATACGGCTCCAGGCGCTGATAGGATCAAGTTCAACTTGCTCAAGAACCTCCCAGACGTCGCGAAGAGGCGCATGTTGCACTTGTTTAATCAGTTTCTAGAACTCAACATTGTACCGGATGATTGGAGACGGGTGAGAGTTATTGCTATTCAAAAACCTGGTAAGCCCGCGTCCGACCACAACTCCTATCGACCCATCGCGATGTTATCTTGTATTCGAAAGTTGTTGGAGAAAATGATCCTTTTCCGTCTGGACAAATGGGTTGAGACGAACAACCTGCTTTCAGATACTCAATATGGTTTCCGTAGGGGTAAGGAACGAACGACTGTCTCGCGTTGCTTTCCACGGATATTCAGTTAGCTTTTGCTAAAAAAGAGCAAATGGCTTCCGTATTCTTGGACATAAAGGGGCTTTTGATTCAGTATCTGTTGAAGTTCTTTCAGATAAACTCCACGCTTGTGGCTTTTCACCATTAATGAATAATTTTTGTACAATTTGCTGTCAGAGAAACATATGAGCTTTTCTCATGGAACCTCTACAGCTTCACGATTTAGCTACATGGGTCTCCCCAGGGATCATGTTTAAGCCCCCTTTTGTATAATTTTTATGTCAAAGACATTGACGGTTGTCTAAGTGACAACTGTACGTTGAGACAACTTGCAGATGACGGCGTAGTGTCTCGTCACGGGACCCAATGGGGTCGATCTGCAAGGACCCTTACAGGATACCTTGGACAATTTGTCTACTTGGGCTCTAGAGCTAGGTATCGAATTCTCTACGGAGAAAACTGAGTTGGTAGTTTTTCTAGGAAGCATAACCCAGCACAACCGAAGCTTCAAATTTGGGGTAAGCCGATAGCTCATTCTATGTCATTTAAATATCTTGGGGTCTGGTTCGATTCTAAGTGCACCTGGAGATCCCATATTGAGTATGTGAAGCGAAAGTGCCAGCCAAGGATCAATTTTCTCTGCACAATTACCGGGACCTGGTGGGGAGCTCATCCACAAGATCTTCTAACGTTGTACCGGACAACGATTTTGTCGATTATGGAATACGGTAGTTTTTGTTTTCATTCAGCGGCTCGGTCGCACATCATCAAACTGGAACGTATTCAGTATCGGTGTCTTCGTATCGCGTTAGGTTGCATGCACTCGACTCACACCATGAGTCTTGAAGTGCTGGCTGGCATGTTGCCACTCTCGGATCGGTTTACAGAATTATCTCTCCGGCTCCTCACCAGGTGTGAAGTTATGAACCCCAGGTGATCGAAAATTTTGAGAAGCTCCTGAGTTGAACCCTCAAACCCGCTTCATGACCTTGTACCATTTGTACATAACACAGGATGTCAGCCCTTCGCCGAACATTTCAATCGTGTTTGCTTCTCCGATTTCGACAATTCGGTTCATTTTGATTTATCCATGAAGCAGGAGCTTCATGGAATCCCAGACATCATCGTCCTATGATTGCTCCTGTGATATTGCTGCAAAGTTTGGCCAAGTTGATTCCACTAAATCGTTCTTCACTGACGGATCTTTGATAGAGGAGTCAGCAGGCTTTGGTATATTTAATGAAATTTATAGCGCCAACCGTAAACTTCAAGCCCCTTGTTCCGTGTATGTCGCTGAATTAGCGGCAATACATTTTACGCTAGAAATTGTTACCTCATTACCACCGGATCAGTACTTCATTTTCACGGATAGTCTCCAGTTCTATAGAGGCTATTCGCTCCTTGAGGCCGGTAAAGCACTCCTCGTATTTTCTCATGAAAATACAGGAGCTTCTAAGTGCTTTATCTTCGCGTTATTTTATCATCACCTTTGTATGGGTCCCTTCTCATTGTTCAATTCCGGGCAATGAGAAAGCGGACTCGCGTGCAAAGGTGGGCGCTATGGAAGGCGATATTTGTGATTGACAAATCGCCTTCAACGAATTTTTTCCTATTTTTCGTCAACAGTCACTCGTCAGCTGGCAGTATAAATGGAGTAAAGGAGATTTGGGGCGATGGCAACATTCTATCATCCCAAAGGTGTCGAAGAAATCTTGGTTTAGCGGGATGGATGTGGGTCGAGACTTCATTCGTGTCATGTCTCGCCTCATGTCCAATCATTATTCTTTGAACGCTCATTTATACCGGGTTGGGCTGAGCGACAGCAATCTCTGTAAGTGTTGTCAAGGCTATCAGGACGCAGATCACGTTATTTGGTCTTGTTCTGAGCATCGTGAGGTCAGATCGGGGCTTTATGATTCCCTTCGGGCTCGAGGTAGACAACCCAATGTGCCAATTCGAGATATTTTGGCTGTACGTGATTTGGAGTACATGAAACTCATTTATGTGTTTTTGACTAACATTAGCCTTAGATTGTAGTTAGTTTAACCTGTATGTTTACTTTAAGTTTTTTTTATATATATGTATGTGTGTATGTTTTTTTTTCTTTTTCAAAAAATGTCCAAGTCAAAAGAAAACCGTAAATTGCATAGTTATAAGTGTTTCAATAATTAAGAATTTAAATTTAATGTGTTATGTAAACCATACTTTAAATTCCCACCCTCTTTCCCATCCGTAATTTGTAATTCCTATTAACCTCGAGACGGCCGCGAGTAATCGGCTCTATCCTCCTAACTTTAGTTTTAAGATAAATGATGTATAAAAGTATGAAAATTTGGCTCTGTAAAGTTTATTCGATTGAGCCTGTACAAATAAATGATTATTAAAAAAAAAAAGAAACAAAAACTTATCTTATATGTATCACTGATCTGCTGCTGCCCGGTGACGAATGTGCTGCTGCTACCGAGCGACGGTGTGTGGTCGCGTGTACCGGTTAGAAAGGGAGCTCAACGATGATGATGGTGATGATAATGGTCGGTGGTAGTTGGCAGATGAACAAATCAACTTTAACAGATAGATTGCTGCTGGCTGGTGTGCGTAATCACGCACTGATGCGATGCAAGATGGCTTTCCTCTTGCCAATTGCAATCAATTATTAACCGTAATTGCACTGCTTAATTAACTTTTTATCAAAAAAACTCGATTCTAACTGCGGAGAAACACTATCGAGAAAAAATCAATTGGTTTTAGAACCAAAAAGATGTGAAACTCTTTCAAAGCAACGGAGCGTGAAAATAAAGAACTTAACCGTTTGCTTGTTCACTGGGTAATGATGAAAATATTTTGTACTGCATTATTTTTAACAGCATACTCTACATAAATCTATTTGTTTCCTGACTTCTGCTCTAGAGCTAAAATGGTGTGCGTGTTCGGGAAGTATTGGCTTCATCCGTTTTTTCGAATGTTTTGCCAAGGTGTTCAATGTTACCACAGTTGGCAAAGTTTAAAGAGTGTACTCGAAAGATTTGCAACACCTTCATTTGTGTATAGCTTTTTATTGAGATATTTTTATGGGTAAAACAAGTTTAGAGTGTCATGTTCAATTGGTTATCAAGATTGCTTCCAAGCAGCTGGTCTTTGACGATAAAATTGGGGCCGTATTGTCCCAAGCATGAGCATGATTGACCGCTCAAATCGGCTATCCCGTTTTTGCCAAATCAGCTGTATTTGTACAAAGAATCAACAGATGATGTTTGGGACGAACATACATCCTCAATGTGTAAAAACTGGTGATTCATTATTAAGCAATACCGGCACACAGTGGTTCCTTCATAGGCTATTAATACAAAAACTTGAGTTCGAAGAATACGTGTTTCTATCTCGGCATTGATTTTTACGATTTTAAACGGAATTTTTCGAAATCAGTTCGTATATGAAAGTGTTATGAGCATGAGCATGATTGACCGCCCACGGATGCAATTCCGTTATTGCCAGATCAGCTGTATTTGCACAAAGAACCAACAGATGATGTTTGGGACTAACATACATCTTTAATGGGTAAAAACTGGTGACCCATTATAAAGCAATACCGGCGCCGGCCGTGTCCGAATGCTGGTCAAGTAGGGAATGGGAAGGAACGTGTTGACATGATACCCGCTTTTTAGGAAACCGAAAAATCCTCTGCACTTCCACGAGAAATAACTGGGATGTTGGATAGTTGGGGATAGGTTAGTAGCCGGGTTCGTTTTGGTTAACGATACGCTGAAAATATGCAGCACTTTTCGCCAAAAGCAATGGACCGCTCCAATGTTACTGAAAAGAGACAAGCATAACTAAAAACAAAACAAAACAAAATAGACAAAATAAAATAAAACAGGATATAAGATATTGTCTTCAAAATATGGTAGAAATAAATTAATTGTTGCTTTGCAAACCAGTTCTCCTCGATATCCTAGATGGCCAAGTCCTGCTGGACCGCAGCTGCTGCCGTCGGCACTCGTCCACATCAACCCGGCCGTCGCCGACGTGTCGAGAACCTTCCGGCAGTAACACAATATCTGTGTCTAATAAACTCTTCTTGCACTGATTAATTTACAAACTTATCCTGAACACCGAATCAAAATTCACTTTGGCACGGTTGTGGTATTTTCTTCTAAAATCTAGTTCTAGATACTGGCACTTGGTTGCAGGAAATATCTTCCCCCACAATACCCGCGAACGACGACACTTTGGACTCGCTTGAGGAAGAATCACCAACACACATCAGCGCAATTGAATGTATACAGTTTTTTTTTTCTAATGAATAGCGAGTACGGCGCGATCCCGCGGCACGCAACACTCTTCTAACTTTAGCCCACCGGAACCAATTGCACACGCACACTAGTAATGCGCGACGCGCGACGAGGTGGTACTGCCGCCGACGTCGTGCTACATAATACTTTTGTGTTGTTGTTGCCGCTGATGCGATGCAAACTACTGCCAAAACACACACAACCACGTTACCTCTCTATCTTTATGTTTTGATGAATCGCATCCAGGGTGGGCGAATGAAAACAAAAATCCAATCCGCCAAACTCACACCAACACCACTGCACTTCTCCCAAAAAGTGCAAACGCAAGCGACAGACTGAGAGAGCGCTATCAGCTCATCGCGAGAGGGAGAGGTTGAGCGAAAAAAATTCAGCAAGAAAACTTCTCTTAACTACAAATGGAGGCTGAGAGCCAAACAAAAAACTATTTTTTCACCACTTTTCCAAACTTTTTAGCGATGGAAAATATCACTTCCACAACGTACGCGATTTCTACTAGCCTAAAAAAACACCTTCAGGCGTTTTCGACTGCGATTTCACCCGCACATTACGGAATTTTTCGCAAGCACCGGAACATGAACAGTCGGAAAGAATAGCTAAACAGCGTCGTATATGAAAGTGTTATCGAAATTCAAAACTCAACAGTTTATTAGTAATGTTAAATATTCATTTATTAGTCGGTCAAACTATTTTTTATATAACAGTATGTGTATTTCAGGGGTATGTCACAAAAGTTCAACTCAGTGGACGCAGTGGTTCTACGCCCCAACAAAAAAAAAATGTGTATTTCAATAACGTCTGTATCCGCCATAATCCGGACACCTCAAAACAAGAATAAAACATAAATTTCGCATTATATTTCCATCGTATTTGTTTATTTCAGAGTCATGGGATGTGTTTTAACAATTTGGGAAGACAAATCATTGATATTCGGTATTTGCATAAAATTTTCGAACTTTGCGCTTAACTCCGTCCATTAGGGTTTGTACAGACCCTTCAGAAATTGTAGAAGCCGTCTTTGTCCAAATTTGCTGGAAGTGTTGGATGTCTTTGATCCTTGCTTCTTTCCAGAAAGCTTCCGCTTCATCAGAGCCCAATATATTTCGATTGGTCGTAGCTCTGGGCAATTTGGCGGGTTTGAGGTTTTTCGTACAATGTTCACTTGATTTGCTTGGTACCACTCCATCACAGTTTTAGCATAGTGGCATGATGCCAAATCGGGCCAAAACAAAGGTTTTTCTTTGTGACTTTTAATGAAGAGTAGCAATCGCTTCTGCAGACACTCTTTCTGATAGATATCCTTGTTGATTGTGCCTGTTGTGACGAAAAATTTACTCTTTTTGCCACACGTGCGAGTTGCTTGCCACACAAGGTATTTTTTGGAAAATTTCGATACTTTATTCGTTCTGAAATGCTCAGCTGTAGCATTTCTGGCCATAGGAGAATAAAAAGCCAGCCCTGGAAGCTGCTTGAAATCCTTCAGGACATAAGTTTCATCGTCCATAACAACGCATGAAAACTTCGTCAAATATTCGCAGTACAAATGTCGAGCCCGTGATTTTACTGCCAAGTTCTGTTTGTCGTTGTGATTTGGAACTGTTATTTCTCTATACGACTTGTGCCCCAAACGTTGTTTTGATTTTTGGACAAAACCAGGCGACATCCATATTTTACGAGCCACCGTTCGAATGGAGAGATTTGGGTTTTTCATTAATATTCTTTTCACCTTTCGGTCCATAACTGGATCAGCGCGTTTTTGCAAGGTCCCGTATTGACAAGTCAGGATTTGCCGTAAGCCCGTACAAAATTTGCTGGTGCACTTATTTTTTTGTTCGTCGCCATCTTGAATACTAAACATGAGATGTAAACATCAATCACAGTCTTTTTCATCATAGACTCTCACCTATATCACAGTGAAATTTTTCATTCCTACGTACAGTATTTCAAAAGTTACAATGATTTGAAGGTGTCCGGAATCATGTGGATACAGATTTTACGTGTTTCTATCTCGGCATTGCTTCTGGTATTGATTTTGACGATTTTAAACAGAATTTTTCGAAATAGGGTCGTATATCAGAGTGCAATTGGTATTCAAAACTCAGTAGTTTATAAGAGTTGTAAAGTATTCATTTATTTATCGGTCAAACTTTGTTTTACATAACAGTATGCATATTTTAATGGACATTTGCTTTTCATAAAGTTAATCATGAAATGTCAACTACAGTGTTGATATTTACAATTTTGATCAGTGAAAATGCACCCAAAATAGTGTCTTTTGACTAGAGGAGGTTTCGATCAAAATTTGGTCGACTTAAACTTGACACAGTTCCTTTCATCGTGAATTCAAAAATTTGGCACACCCCTAATTTTGAAGATGTGTGCGTGTAGCATCATGCATCTATTTAGATTTTGAGATTTGAGCACATCAGTTATCAACATCCCGTGGAAGGAATGGAAGCAACGCATCAAAATTTTGCACGTGCACGGTGAAAATCAAAATTACTCTCACGCCAAGTTGTCGAGATTGTTGAATATGGCTAAATCAACTGGTACCAACGTATTAAAAGTGTTCGATGAACGTTTGTTGACAGCCAGGAAAGCTGTATCGGGGGGATATCGAAAGCCGGATGTAACAGCGACGACAAGAAAAGAGTTGCCCGCTGTTTCGAGCGAAACCCCATCCTCTCCGTCCGAAATGTCGCAAAGAAGCTGGGAGTGGCGCCTTCAACCGTGGATAGAGCTAAAAAAGCGCTGGACTGACGACTGACAAGAAAGTGGTGACCCCAAATCGCGACGATAAACAAAACATGTCGGCCAAAGCACGATCGCGAAAGTTGTACACGACGATGCTGACGAAGTTTGATTGCGTGGTACAGGAGGATGAAACTTACGTCAAGGCAGACTTTAAACAGCTTCCTGAACCGGACGGAGAAAGGTGGCAAATATTTTCAAGCTCATTAAACTGTCAAAGTACGTGAAAAAATATTTGATGTAGCAGGCCATCTGTTCCTGTGGCTTGAAGAGCAACGTTTATATTGCCACCGTCAACCAAAAAATTTATCTGAGCATGTGCCTACAAAAACTTCTACTGCCTTTCCTGAAGCGACACAATTGTTCGTTTTGGCCGGATTTGGCATCTTGCCATTACCATTGGGGTGCCATTGGGTTGGTATGCTGTCAACAACGTTCAAGTGGTACCCAAGGACAAGAACCCTCCCAACACGCCAGAGCTCTGCCCAATCGAACAATATTGGGCCATAGTCAAGCGGAACCTTAAGAAGACTCAAAAAGCTGTTGTGAGCGAGAAACAGTTCAAGGAAAACTGGCGTTCGGCGGCCAAACAAGTGGACAAACAGACTGTACAAAATCTTATGGCAGGTGTTTAACGAAAGACCCGGCAGTTTGCATTCGGAAATAAGGAAGCTTAGCTGTATTAATGGAACTTGAAAAAGAAAAACAATTTGACTTATTAATAAAAACTTTGATCGACTCTCACACATTACTATTTGACGAAATTTTAATTGGAACACCCTTTAGATGCGGCATTTTCTATACCGGCTGATTTTTCATGGATTTTTTTGAACTTGTTGCAGACACCTTTACAAATTGAGTATACAATTCAATCGAAGTAATCCATGCATTACAGTATGACATTATTACACGCATGTTTTGTTGTTTGACAAAACATTTTCAAGTTATTTGGAATTTGAAAATATCTACTATTTTACAATGGATTTTAAGCTAATTACGAACTGGATGCACAATTATTTTATAAAATAACTGAAACAATAGCAGTCCATTTTTAAAAATTTGCTTTTGTTTCAGAATGTTGGAAAGTGCCATCTTTTTTTTTTTTTTTAATAATCATTTATTTGTACAGGCTCAGTCGAATCAACTTTACAGAGCCAAATTTTCATGTTTTTATACATCATTTGTCTTAAAACTAAAGTAAGGGGGATAAAACCGATTACTCGCGGCCGTCTCGAGGTTAATAGGAATTACAAATTACGGATGGGAAAGAGGGTGGGAATTTAAAGTATGGTTTACCTAACACACTAAATTTAAATTCTAAATTATTGAAATACCTATAACTATACAATTTATGGTTTTCTTTTGACTTGAACATGTTTTGAAAAAGAAAAAAAAACACACACATACACAGATAAAAAAAAAACTTAAAATAAACATACAGGTTAAACTAACTACAATCTAAGACAAATGTTAGTCAAAAACACATAAATGAGTTTCATGTACTCCAAATCACGTACAGCCAAAATATCTCGAATTGGCACATTGGGTTGTCTACCTCGAGCCCGAAGGGAATCATAAAGCCTCGATCTGAAACCACGATGCTCAGCACAAGACCAAATAACGTGATCTGCGTCCTGATAGCCTTGACAACACTTACAGAGATTGCTGTCGCTCAGCCCAACCCGGTATAAATGAGCGTTCAAAGAATAATGATTGGACATGAGGCGAGACATGACACGAATGAAGTCTCGACCCACATCCATCCCGCTAAACCACGATTTCTTCGACACCTTTGGGATGATAGAATGTTGTCATCGCCCCAAATCTCCTTTACTCCATTTATACTGCCAGCTGACGAGTGACTGTTGACGAAAAATAGTAAAAAATTCGTTGAAGGCGATTTGTCGATCATAAATATCGCCTTCCATAGCGCCCACCTTTGCAAGCGAGTCCGCTTTCTCATTGCCCGGAATTGAACAATGAGATGGGACCCATACAAAGGTGATGATAAAATAACGCGAAGATAAAGCACTTAGAAGCTCCTGTATTTTCATGAGAAAATACGAGGAGTGCTTTACCGGCCTCAATGAGCGAATAGCCTCTATAGTACTGAGACTATCCGTGAAAATGAAGTACTGATCCGGTGTTAATGAGGCAACAATTTCTAGCGTAAAATGTATTGCCGCTAATTCAGCGACATATACGGAACAAGGAGCTTGAAGTTTACGGTTGGCGCTATAAATTTCATTAAATATACCAAAGCCTGCTGACTCCTCTATCAATGATCCGTCAGTGAAGAACGATTTAGTGGAATCAACTTGGCCAAACTTTGCAGCAAATATCACAGCTCCTGCTTCATGGATAAATCAAAATGAACCGAATTGTTGACATCGGAGAAGCAAACACGATTGGAAATGTTCGGCGAAGGGCTGACATCCTGTGTTATGTACAAATGGTACAAGGTCATGAAGCGGGTTTGAGGGTTCAACTCAAGGAGCTTCTCAAAATTTTCGATCACCTGGGGGTTCATAACTTCACACCTGGTGAGGAGCCGGAGAGATAATTCTGAAAACCGATCCGAGAGTGGCAACATGCCAGCCAGCACTTCAAGACTCATGGTGTGAGTCGAGTTCATGCAACCTAACGCGATACGAAGACACCGATACTGAATACGTTCCAGTTTAATGAAGTGCGACCGAGCCGCTGACTGAAAACAAAAACTACCGTATTCCATAACCGACAAAATTGTTGTCCGGTACAACGTTAGAAGATCTTGTGGATGAGCTCCCCACCAGGTTCCGGTAGTTGTGCAGAGAAAATTGATCCTTGGCTGGCACTTTCGCTTCACATACTCAATATGGGATCTCCAGGTGCACTTTGAATCGAACCAGACCCCAAGATATTTAAATGACATAGAATGAGTTATCGGCTTACCCCAAATTTGAAGCTTCGGTTGTGCTGGGTTATGCTTCTTAGAAAAAACTACCAACTCAGTTATCTCCGTACAGAATTCGATACCTAGCTCTAGAGCCCAGGTAGACAAATTGTTTAAGGTATCCTGTAAGGGTCCTTACAAATCGATCCCATTGGATCCCGTGACAGACACTACGCCGTCATCTGCAAGTTGTCTTAACGTACAATTCTCACTCAGACAACCGTCAATGTATTTGACATATAAATTATACAAAAGAGGGCTTAAACAGGATCCCTGGGGGAGACCCATGAAGCTTAATCGGGAATGTTTCTCTGACAGCAACCAAGGTTCGGATTATTTTTTATGATTTTTGGATGCAAACGAGTGATGGGCCCATAATTTCTCGAATATTACTCAAAAGCTCTTTCTAAGAATAGAACGTTTGTTTATTTTTGCGTGAATGTTGTTTATTTTTTGCACTGTCACGATCGCTCAATTGTACGTTTACGGACCGCTGCTAATTGTTTGTTTTTGTGGTGTACTGCTAATTAAATACTTTAGTTACCTGCGCAAAGTAAAGTTCACGGTGACAAACTCTTTGTAGTGCATATTTTGCGTTGTGATATTGGTGAAAAACCTTCTTCGTTTTGGTCATTTTGTATTGTTTTGATCAGAGACACTGCCGAATTCAATTGTATCGTTCTACGGCGCGCCATCTTCATTCTCGACACAGAATGCTCTCTACAGTTCAAAACCGCAAAAAAATCACTCGTGCGTGTACCAATTTTCCGAAAGTCTGGTGAAACATCTTTGAAGTCGATCAATTACGGACCTTATTTTGGCAATTGTTGCTGCAAGTGCCCGCGATCATGCTTGTGATCACTGTGGCACTCTGGTTTACACCGATGATGATCACATAGTGTGCATGGGCTTCTGTGATCAGGTTACCCACATTCGTAGTGCAAAACTGTACGCTCCGTTTGCAACCTCTTCTGGGTGTGCAGACAGTGCGCACATCTAAAGATTTTAGCTTGGTTTAATGAGTGTACGGAATCAAATTGCGACACACACAAATATTCGGCAAAATTCGCTCATTCAACCAATCATCTTCATACTTTCAGGGAGTAAAAAAAACGGTTTGAATATTTTCACATGTTTGTTTTATTCAATTTCTATTCCATATCCAAATGCAAGAACCTTCTTCTTCACATTACTCATAAGGTCCTGTACAGCATTTGGACCAACTTTTTGTGCGTGGCAATCCATTTTTTCTTCATTTCACTTCCTTAGGATGCTTCTAAAGTGCCTGTTTTATGATGGCCCAGTTCTTTTCAATTGGCCGCAGTTCCGGTGCGTTCGGGGGGTTTAGATTCTACGGCACGAAATTGACTTCCTTAGCCTTGTACCACTCCAAACCGCTTTCGAGTAATGACACGAGGCTGAATCCGGCCACAAAATCGTAGGACCAGCTTGTGACCTCAGAAGAGGAAGTAGACGCTTGTGTTGAAGACCACTGGGCACGCGAATTGTAGCGGCCGGTCTATTCCATAGCGATAGGCATTGACTGACCGAACATGACAGGTCATCCGGACGGAAAAACAAAGGGGGACAGAACAAAAAAAAACGTTAATAAAAACAAATATAGATAGTGGACAAAGGAGGTGAAATAATTCTTACTAATAAAGTCAATAGAACTGAATTAAAAAAAAAGCAATTTAGTTAGTAGGAAATAAGTGCAACTGTGAAACTTTGCTCGATCATCCAGTGCAAACTATATTTGGAAAAAAATTGGTTATCCTAAACCTTAAATTGAATTGTCAAATAGTGCTACTGATTCTAGATTCACAATACGGTTTCGACCATTTCTATTTTGAATGATAATTGGATTATATTTCCTTTTTGTTTATGTGAAATACTAACGTAAGTGATACAATTTCTACTGAACTATACGAAGTAAACTAAATTATCTAATACAACTCAGAAAAAGGAATATTACGCGCCAGTAGAACCTTTGTAGCACGAGGTGAAGAGGAGAAAAACTATCTATTGTGAGTTATTAATAACATGTAATTAAGCCTTATAACTAACAAAAATATAATTTACAGTCAAAGCTGCTGAAAAAGTAAGCTGCTAAAGGAAAAGCAGGTGAAAATTACGCGAAAAAGGCGGCAGAGGTGAAATTTGGAACAAAGTCCAAGAAGTTAGCTGTCCCGTAAGACCAGTCGGACAAATCCAGCTAAGTCCGATCGCAACGGTTTTTCGTTGAACAAACGGCTAAAAGCACTGGAAAAGGAGCAAAAGGTGAAGGAAAAGGCGATCGAAGCTGAGCAAGTCCTGAGAGAAAAACGGATGGAAATGAACCGGATCCTGAAGGAAAAGAAGCTGCAGATTGAGAATGAGTTGCGGGAGAAAGAAACACAGCAGGAGAAGGAACTGCTTGAGAAAGCTCTACGAGACGAACAAACTCACGCCAACCGTCTTAAAAAGATGCGGTCTGAGTATGAAAAGGCGATGAAAGGTGTAAAAATCACAGCGGCTAAACCGATCCAGTCAACGGGTGGAAAACCTGTAGGAGAACCAAGTCCGGGAGAAGGCACATCCAGAATACTGAAATCGTAAAAGGCAGCAGGACTGAGCACATCGATGGGTAAGTCGAAAGTTTTTCCAAAAAGGGTTTTGAAGAAGCGAGAAAAACCCGCTGGAGGAAAGCAATCGAAGGTGGATGAGTCGGACAGTTCAGAGGATGAGTACGGGTCGACTGAAGAGGATAGCGAATAAGAAGAAGAAGAAGAATAATGCGAAGAAGAGGAGGATGAAAAAATCGATTCGTCGGACAAAGAATCAGAAGCATCAGAGTCGTCAGAAAATGAGAAACAAAAGAAGAAAAGGAAGAAGCCAGACTCAAACGGACTGGGGCGGCATCAGGCAGGACCAAGTAAGGCCCAAGTAATTTATTATTGTATTATTGTATTACATTCTATGTCCTTCCATCAGATTTATTGAGTGTCTAATGCACATCGCTTACAGACTGGAACTGAAATGCTGGCAAGTGAAAACACCGGGGCAGAAAATAAAATTTGCTGAAAGAAAAAAGATCATCCAGAAGGATTGTAGGCGTAGGCTTGGGTTAACTTTAGATGTCCCCAAACATGGTTCCGGTACCACTAACGACGGAAATACAGCACGTCGGTTTTTCGAAAATTCTAGACAAACGGCAAAAATTACCGGGTTGGCAGAGACAATCATTTAGAACTTTTCTGTCAGAGTGAGCGTACTGGCATGTGGCAGGCAAATAAACACTGATATGTTAAAGCACTTTGCTATGAGACGGCCAAATGCTATGTTGAGCTGTACGGTTGGTATTACATGCCGCAGTCTGTTCACCGAATTCTGATACACGGTGCAGACATTATAAAAGCAGCATTACTACCAATCGGAAGTCTTTCGGAGGAGCCACAGGAATGCCGCAACAAAGATCTCAAACGCTCAAACGCAATCGGGCACGAAAATGTTCAAGGTAAGTTAACAGTAATTGAACATTATTACAAATATTTCATAATTACTAATACAGTCACCCCAGTATTATGGGCCAGTTAAGCAAGAAACCTTTCTTTAAATATTGATTAGTAGGCAGAAGAAGAGGTTCTGTTCATTGTATTTTGCCTGATCAATAGTTAATATTTCGTATTTTGATATCCTGCATGTATTTCTGCAATAAAATAGCGCATTTTATTGTAAATTAACGAATTCACCGACATATCCAATTCCCAGTATTATGGGCCACTTTTGAGTAAGACCAATATTATGGGTCAATGTTCCCAGTATTATGGGTCAGTCAAATAAAAAATATTATTTGCTACTATTTTAGACTTGTTTTATTCCGTTTTACTCTGCATGATGATACATTGTTACATGTTCATCGGGTTTATATACATATAAAAAGTTGATATAAAGAAAAACTATAAGTAATTAATCGATGTGTTATGTTTCTGTTTCTCTTCTTATCAGTTTTGATTGATTTTCTTGTTTTCCTGCTCAGATTCTACTGTTTGTTTAGTCGCTTCTTTGTCTTTTTGCCTGTATGTAACTTTGCCTTCTCTTTTTTCTTGTCTTCTCTTGCCATTTTTTTCAGTAGATTTTCTTCTTCCTTCTTCTGTTTCTGCAATTTTCTTTGTTCGATCCTTGCTAGCTTGGCTTCTTCCTGCTCTCTTTTCGACTGATCCTTCTTGTTGTACCATTCTAACCATTTTGTACTAGTTGCCACAGATGGAACATGTTCTTGAATTCTCCGTTTACGACTAACCTTCTTATCATCTACTCGAGACCAAATGAGCACATCATCGAAAGGATCGTTGGATTGATGGTTAGATCCTACGTTATCTTCCTGAATAGACTCATTTATGGACTCAGCATTTCGGACAGGCTCTTCAATATTCGATTCATTAGCTTTAAAATGCAATCCAATTATGTAGTTCAGCTGTATATAAAATTTAATAAAAACAACTTACCAAGCCCTGAATCATCTGTTATCTCAGCTGGAATACAATTGCCGCTGTCATCGATACTGAAGTTTATAGAAACACTACCGAACTGATTTAGGGGCCCCATAAACATCAATCCTTCTGACTTGTCCTTAATAATTTTCCAAAAATTGAAAAACGCCAGTTCCTCCAGAGGTCCATACCAATAGTCTTTGAGGTAATTATCCGAGAATCTTGATAGAGCCTCTGCTTCCAATCCTGTTTCAATGTACCAAAGTTGTCGTTTATAGAAATCTGACGATTGCTCTTGTAACGCAGCATTAGAATTTGTGTTTGGTACAGATTGATTTTCACTGTTGTTTTCAGTTTCGGCCTCTGATACATTTGATGGTAAGGAACTGAAATCAATCTCGCTCACATTCCATGGACATATCCCGCATAATTTGAATCCTTTTTCAGGCATTCCTTTGAGTTCGAAAAACTCTCGATGTCTGTTTTCATTAATTTTCCAAAGTTGGCCTTATTCACCCTGGCATCAGCCTTACTTGAAACAAAATCCCCAACACTTTAAACCAAATTTTTTCAAGGCCCGAAAAAAACTTTGTCCAGCGGCTGTAGGAACCTGGTAGAGTTTGGAAAAAGGGAAACCAAGATGATTTTCTTGTCCGTACAGAACTGTGTCAACTCAATGCTGACGTGGCTTTTGTGTCCATCAATGAAGACAATAACCGGAAACTCGATCTCTTTGATTAAAAGCCAGTTGTAGAAATCGTTGACTATGTACTCAAAAAATGTTTTCGAAGTTTGCCATCCCTCATCCGAAATTCCTACAGACCAGCCAACTGGAACATTCTCCGCGATTTCACGTGTTACTCGCTTGCCGGGGTAGATGATCATTGGTGGAGTTAGCACTCCGTCAGCACTGCTGCCAAAAAGTACTGTGAAATTCTCTTTGTCACAATTGTTGTTCACAAAGTAAACATTGCTGGCCCGAGCGTCGCACAGCGCTTTAAATCTAGCTGGCACAAGCTGGAATCCCGATTCATCGAAATTAAAGATGCGTCGCGGATCATTGAAGATCGATAGATCAACGTCAACATCTTTGAGGTTGTCTTCCACTTCCACAAACCATCCGATAATTTGATCCTTAGTTACTTTTGCACCAGCTTTCGGCAGCCTCGTAACAAACTTCTTGTTGATAGTGGGATGTCGTTTTAAAAAGAATTGGGACCAATTTTTGCCTGAAATAGAGTAAAGTGAACATAATTTACCTAAAAAAATCCTACAATGACTTACTCGGAAATGACTCTGGCAACTCCCGCGTTTTCCGGATCTGTTTAGCATACTCAGCAACTAGTGCGAGTAAGAACCGACTCACTGACCGGAAACCCTGCTCTGGCCATGTAAAGAATCCATTCTTCGATTTTGGCTTCTTCTTCGGGAAGAAGAACAGTATTAGGTCCTGACTTGTTACTTTTTGGCGGTTTTTGAAGGTACCGTTGAAGTGTACTGTATGGGACATTGTAATTTCGTGCAGCTTCGCGAACTTTTCCCGTTTGTCTTGCCTGATCGAGAGCCAGATTCAAAACACCGTGTTCGTAGGATTTCCGGTTCTGTTTTCCGGTTTTTCTGGAAGGCATCTTGCTTTTTCTAAACAAATTAAAAAGGATGTATGTAAATGAATCAGCAACCCACTGTTCCTCAGTTCACCCGACCCATAATACTGGGAAAACTGAATTTCGTTGTCAGTATTGTGGGCCAATTTTAAGCTTCATATAACCTTACTGAACACGAATATTATGGCGTGAATATAACGTAATTAAATGAATAAATACCTTTTCTTTGGAGATTCATCCATTCCACTCATGAGAACCGCATTTTACATACGAATTTTACTTATTTTCCACGACCGAATTTTGATGGTGACAGCAGAAATAACAACAAATATACAGCTGATCATAACCTTCTAACTTCTATCGGGAAAATAAGAAACTACACACGTCTGAGCCTAGTGATTCACTGTGAAGCATACAAGCATACGTTATTCATATCTGTTAAAAATATACTTGATTGTTTAGCGTTATTATGTTATGTTTATATTGGTAATAATGCAATGACTGACCCATAATACTGGGTGGCCCATAATACTGTGGTGAGAGTATATTTTCATTTCCCTACAGTACTGCTACCAACCTTTTCACACGATTGCTAATGACATCCGACCCATTGATAGGGAGTCTAAGACAACCAATTGTCAAAAACTCTATGCAACTTTTACCAGCTGCAAAGAAACTTTTGCAAAATTCCCAAGACAAAGCTTCTAATACTGATTCAGATACAGAAGATGAGGAAGAAGGTAATTTGTAAGGCTTTATTAAAAAAAACAAGATTTAATGCTTTTATTATAGCAATAAAACAATGTAACGTAGCCAAAACTTATTAAAAAAAAATGCAAAAATCAATTATAAAAAAAACTGTCCGAAGAACCGACGGGCTCACAATAAGTTTTGATTCCTATGCAGAGAAAAATCAAAGACATTAATAACAGCTTTGAGAAATTGAATAATACTGTACTTATTATTAGGTACATTAATTACTGGCAAAATTGTATAGTTAGAGGTCATGAGTTACACTTGCAATACCACTAATAACAAATTCAGTAATTTAAATTACCGTTCTGTAATATTTTTTTTCGGATGCCAGTAGAATTTCACAGATTTTATGAAATGTTTGTATGTATGTAAAAGTTTATCGAAATTGAGAGGATAGGTACGCCCGAACAGACGAACTGAAAACTTTTTGTACCCGATGATACCCGGCGCAAATTTTTTGTACACGTATACTCTAAGTGATGGTTGACCAAACTGTGCAAAATTTGGTTGCAAAAGTTTGCCGGTGTCAGAGTTATTGTTGTTGAAAAAAAACGTATTTTTTTTAACATAAAACCGCTTCAAAACTCAAATAAAGCCATTCAGACATTTGATGTCTTCAGCAAAATTGTGCATTTTAATAATATTGATAACTTTGTTGAACTTTTTTAATCGATCCGATAAGGTTTGAGCCACAAAAAAGTAAAAAAAAAACAAGTTTCAAGTTAGCCTATATACTAAACCAATTATATATCAGAATGCTTTCGATATAGGTACTAACAATCTTCAGCAAAGTTTCGTTAAATGTATAGTTCTAAATCTTTGTTCAAGACACTAACCTCCTATCTTGTACCTACACAAAGTTATTTTTTTTAAGTGAAGTACCACTTAAGTAAAACTTTTGATAAGTATTTAGAAAAATGTGAAATAACATTTCTAGAAACATTTGCATCGACACCAAAGCGCTAAAATATCAGTAACAGTGTGAAAACAGTTTTGACCGTGTTTTTTCAGATTGGTCCCTCTGTGCGTCTTTTTGATATTGGTCGTTTTCGAATGCCTTTAGAACTGAACCATTGATTGAAAGACTCGACTTACAATGGTCTGGTTCAAGCACAAACATTGAACTATTTTTAAACGACTGCGGGTATAAGCCAAATGTCCACAACTTCTTTCTTCTTCTTTAGCATTTCAAGCTCATTGCTTTCGCAATTAGCTTATTGCATGCTCTCAATTAAGTGTTCTGAATGCACTTCCACAGTTATTAAAGTCTGTATTCGATGAAATTTGGACACACGCAATTGTTCGTAACTTTCTAGCGTGTGGGTAAAAATTATTGAAATTTTAACTGAATGTATTTCATTGTGTTGTGTCAATTGTGTAATGAGTTTCGTGAGAATCGGTCGAGTGATTTCAGTGATGGCTTCGAATGAAGAAATAGTGCGCCAACAAATTGTACAGGGAGTGGCTCACAAAACCGTTCTACATTGTGATGGACGATGAGACCTACATTAAAGACCGACAACACCGACAACAACCGACACCAAACAAATGCCAGGACAGGAACACTACGTCGCCACCTCTAAGTTGGCCGTTCCGGAGAGTGTACGGAAGAAGAAACTGTCGAAATTCGCCAAAAAATTCCTTGTCTGGCAAGCGTTCTGCGGATGTGGCAAAATGAGTCAGCCCTTCATCACCTCTGGGACCGTCAACGGACAAATCTACAAGGACGAATGCTTCCAAAAACGACTTTCACCCTTCTTGAGATCTCACGATGGCCTGACACTGTTTTGGCATCTTGCCACTATGCCCGGCCCGTCTTAGACTGGTACAAAGATAATAATGTAGTTTTTGTACAAAAAGACGTCAACCCTCCAAATACTCCGGCACTTCGCCCAATTGAAAAATTGGGCAATCATGAAGGCAAAGCTCCTTTAAACTCCAAAACTGATAGAAAATGAACTTGAACTAAAGAAAGTGTGGTTAAAAGTAAGTAAGCAAGTCGGTCCTATCATTGCCCAAAATTTGATGAAAGGGGTCAAGGCAAAGGTGCGGGCATTTGGGTTGGGAGAAGAGGTTCAATAAACCAATGATGTCAAAACTTAACCATTTAGTAGTACTTTATTTCCAGAAAGTTTGAAAAGAATCGAGCTCAAGGAAAATTTTTGGTGACCTATTTTGTGTGTCCAAATTTCATCGAATACAGTCTTTAATTGAGAGCTTTCGATGCCAGGTACCATTTTTGCATTAGTATGATGGTGTGACAAGAAAAATCAAACCCCTTGCCCCCCCCTCCTTAACGAAAAATTCCTAGACCAGACTGAGAATCGAACCCATCCGCCTCCTGCATGGTGTTGCTTTGTAGCCGCACCGTTACCGACTGCGGGCGTATGCCAAATGTCCACAAACATTTTCAATAAGAGCTTCAATCTACTCTCAAGTTTAATTCCCCTACTCAGAAAATCAACGAGCAGAATCCTCATTAAAGCCACCTAGAGCGACCATCCTTGTCAAACGACTAATTATACGACTCAAGAAAATTGCAATTTTCCCAGTCCGTACGAAATCCGACTGCACTGATACCCCGTCCAACTAGAAGCAGCCTGAGTAGCAACAAAGGCTACACATGCTTTGTCGCCGATTGTGAAGTCAGAGCACCGGTACCAACCAACCACTTTTTCCCGACTCCCGTCCTCTAACGAATCAAGTTCGCTAATTATCGTGCAATCAGAGACGATCATTTCATCGGATGCTGGAGCAACTTTCTGTGGTCATTTGTTTTAGCATTCTCTCCCGTGTGCTTCAGTTTCTGATTGAAAAAAAAGAAATCCTTCCAACTTGAGGACTTTGCCTAATGTACTCCCCAGTAAAGCGGAACTACAGGTGTGACATTATTGGCTTCTGTGCGATGGAGGACCCCAAAGGAGGGAATGGATGATTTTAACCATCTCCATAAAGTCGAGAGTGGAAGAGTTAAGGGATACAGCATGGCTAATGAACTGAGCATCAATCAATGGTCTGAATCAGTGAACCGAATTTCGCCTTCTTACGGTGGAGGTTTTTTTTTATAAGTAATAATCAAATTAGGTATTTGAAAAACAAAAATGAAATCCGTGTCCGGTACTCGAAGTGTAGCCAATTGAAAAGGCGAAAAATTCAGTTTGAAATATTATTTTTAGACAGGGTAATGGGATGCAATGTAAGCCCAGCTCTTTCATTCGGCCTGTGTACCCAATATGTCATTAATTCAACGATCCGAGGATGATCTATTGCACCCGTTTACTTCCGCGTAACTTTAGATTTCCATAACTTTTTTGACATCATTACATCACTGGTTAAGCTGAACAGCTTGCGATCTTTGAATGATCTAAATATCGTTCAATTGAACCTATAAACCAAGTAATGTAGCCAAGATGTACTGAAAATAGTCACACTTTACAAACTAACTATTCACATAGGAAAACTAACAATGATTTAACAATAAAACCGTAGACCCAATGTTAGAAACATATTTATTTCTATGTTCCCAGCTATGGCCTGTTGTATCAGACGCATATTAAAAATGATGTAGAAGGAGATATTCGCTCATCACGATGTAGCACCAAGAGTGGACAGCCATGTTTGCTACCATGAAAGATATCAAGGGAAATTGTTAACAAAGCGCTTCTTTTGATATGAACGAAAACTAGGGTGGTCCTTATGTCCAGGGAACTCGAAAATCTAACATTTTTATTTGCAGAAATAAAGGCATACATTTTTTCGGAGAAAAATTGTAGAATAAATAATTTCAAGCAACTTTGATGGTACAATTTTGACTGTACCTTTTGATATAACCGAATGAGAGCATTTCTTCTACGTAGCTTAGGGTGTCCCTATAAAAATCAGTTATTTTTCTGTAACTTTATTATTTAATTTTTTTTTAGCAAAATTATCTTTGCATTGATTCTAGAACAATAAAAGCTACAACTTTTGGTGTGCTGAAATTGTCTCTATCGTATGTCAAACAAAAGTCATAATGGTTTTTGTAAACGAAATAGGCCTTTTTTAAATGTTGGTTTTTTTTAGTTGGGGCAAACCAAAAAAAAAATTTGTTAACAGCGTTTGAAAGGATTTTTGTTATGGCATATTATAACAGTTTTTTTTCTCTAACTTTTTTTTTTCAAATTTCCGCAATGGCGCACACGGGAACCAATCTGAAAAAAGACGGTCAAAAGTGTTTTACCACTTTTCCTGACATTTTAGCGCTTTGGTGTCTATGCAAATGTTTCTAGAAATATTATTTCACATTTTTTTAAATACTTATCAAAAGTTTAAATTAAGCGATACTTGACTTAAAACAAACTAACCTTGTGTAGGTACAAGATAGAAAATTTGTGTCTTGAACAAAGTTTTAGAACTATACATTACGAAACTTTGCTGAAAATAGTTAGTACCTATATCGAAAGCATTCTGATATATAATTGCTTTAGTATATAGACTAACTAAAAACTTGTTTCTTTACTTTTTTGTGGCTCAAACCTTATCGGATCGATTAAAAATGTTCAACAAAGTTATCAATATTATCAAAACGCACAATTTTGCTTCAGGCATCAATTGTCTGAATGGCTTTATTTGAGTTTTAAAGCGGTTTGAAATTAAAAAAAAAAGATTTTTCAACAAAAATAACTCAGACTTTGGCAAATTTTTTCAACCAAATTTTAAATTTCGATAAACTTTTACAAATATACAAATATTTCGTAAAATCTGCGAAATTCTACCGGCATTCGTAAAAATTGATTACAGAACGATCGGTTCTCATGATTCCGTTAATTTTTTTTTGAAATCTGTGAATTCATAAAAGTGTGCAGTACTTAGCGTGATAAATCTCGTAGGTAATGGATTTTCAAGTTGTAATGAAAGTAATCGGATTTATTTAGCTGCTTTGAACGTGTTTAAATTAAAAAAAATATGTAATTAAAAGTATTGCAAGTGTTACTCGTGAGCTTTAACTTTACAATTTTGTCAGTAGTTAATGTACTTAAAAATAAGTACGGTATTATTCAATTTCTCAAAGCTGTTATTAATGTCTTTGATGTTTCTCTGCATAGGAATCAAAACTTGTTGCGAACCCGTCGGTTCTTAGTTCTTTGTTTCGGACAAATTTGTAAAAATTAATGTATTTTCGTTAGATTGATTTATTGCTATAATAAAAGCATTAAATCTTGTTATTTTTTCAATAAAGCCTTACAAATTACCTTCTTTCTCAGCTTCTGTGTTTGAATCAGTATAGGAAAGGCTTGTAAGATGGAACACGATTCGTTTTTTGCTCGTAACATGTATAATTTTTCTTTTTTCGAGGTTTTGTTCAAAGATGAACTAAAAAGATCCGAGTTTGCTCACGGAATTGATTATTTATAGTCATCAAAAAAAAATATGAGTTAATTTCGAAATTTATCGAACATTGCAATATCAAAATATGTATTGTTATATTTCAATATATTGTTGATTCCATGGCATTTCCAAACATAAATAATATCATTAAAATGTTGTAAAACGAAAAAAGGGGTCCATCTTTCAAGCCAAACAGTGTTCTATCTTACAAACATGACGCCATAAACACAAAACATCAACAAATTGTTTTACTTTACGATTTGTTTGGAAATGTCTTTGGATCATAAAAAAAAACAAAAATGCTAGCCAACACAAATGTTAACCTCTTGATATCGATGAAAAATTTCCACTTATTAGCACAAGAAAAAATTGCTATTTTAATTATGCCAACACTTACGAACACTGAAACCTGAAAGAGCTAAATCGAATGAGTTTATTCACTTCAAAAGCAAATGAAAATTGAAGAATAGTAAAAAAAAAATGAGGTTAACACTTTTCAGCGCTATGAATGTCAAAAGTGGCGCTGTTCCATTTTACAAGCCTTTCCTCTATCAGAAGCTTGGTCTTGGGAATTTTGCTAAAGTTTCTTTGCAGCTGGTAATAGTTGCTTAGATTTTTTTGACAGTTGGTCGTCTTAGACTCCCTATCAACGGATCGGATGTTATTAGCAATCGTGTGGAAAGATCATCATTGGTAGCAGTCCTGTATAGAAATGAAAATATTTTAGTAATTATGAAATATTTGTGATAATCACTTTCACTTTTTTTAAACCCCATTTTAAAAAAAACTTTTTTGAGCGTATCAGTAGAACGATTGTGATTGGGAAACTAGGAGAGTTTAAAATTAACACTTCATTTGATCACTTTTAAAAAAAATAAAAAAATAAAACATTGTGCTCGACTCTGAAGAAGTCTGTAAGTAGCAGACAAAATAGGCCTATCTGTCAAGAGATAAGCTCGTAGTAGAATTCAAAGGAATTTGCTCGCTTTACTAGCGAAAATTTGAAAAAGTGTTTCAATGTTTTATTTTTTTTAAAGTGATCATATGACGTGTTAATTTTAAACTCTCCTAGTTTCCCAATCATTTGTGATCATGTTACCCGACCAGAAGGGCATAACATGAAAAAAACAAAATTATAACAAACTTTCTTACAACTAACTGATTATGATATAAATTTGTTAAAGACATTTTCATCTAGACGATTTGATAACATACTTATAATAAATTAAGATAAAATGCCCGCGAGGCACAATTTGCGTAGAGAAATAAATTAATTCTATCACTAGCTGATATGATTTTGCTACATCGTAACAAAACTGTTACAAAGTCTGTTTTGTTTATGTTATATCTATATCATAGTTTGCTATAATTTTGTTACCTCTTGAGGACTCCTTGTTACAGTTTCTGTTATTTTAACAACATCTGCGATCTAAATTCTAACAACCTCTGTTATAAAAACAGCGTAACTCAATAACAAGACTTGAAATAATTTTGTTGTTTCCTCTTGGTCGGGTACTTACCTTGAACATTTTCGTGCCCGGTTTGTGGCTCCTCTGAAAGATTTCCGATTGGTAGTAATGCTGATTTTATAATGTCTGACCGTGTATCAGTATTCGGTTAACAGACTGCGGTCTGTAATACCATCCGTACAACTCAACATAGCATTTGGCCTTCTCGTAGCAAAATGCTTTAAAAAAGTTAGTGTTTATTTGCCTGCCACATGCCAGTACGCTCACTATGACAGAAACGTTCTAAATGATTGTCTCTGCCAACCCGGTAATTTTTGCCGTTTGTCTAGAATTTTCGAAAAACCGATGTGCTGTGTTTCCGTCGTTACTGGTATCTGAACCATATTTGGCGACATCTAAAATTAACCCAAGGCTACGCCTAAAATCCTTTTGGAGCAAATTTTATTTTCTGCTCCGGTGTTCTCACTTGCCAGCTTTTCAGTTCCAGTCTGTAATATTTGTCAATAATACCATAATAAAATAATAATAATAATAATAATAATAATAATAATAATAATAATAATAATAATAATAATAATAATAATAATAATAATAATAATAATAATAATAATAATAATAATACTAATAATAATAATAATAATAATAATAATAATAATAATAATAATAATAATAATAATCAATAAAACTATACTACAGAATGCGAGCATGTAATGGCGACACACCAAATTCGAATGTGGCTTTATTGGCTGATCTAGACTGCATCGCTCCAATGTTGTTAAATTGCTTTGGGGATGCTTGGCAAACACAACATTTTTGCGACGAGATTCCGGTCAAAGCAGAGCAAACTTTTCCATCGATCATACTACAAATAATCGGAAGTTTGAGATCAAGCTTGGCATTGATCTTTCGAGTTGTGCTTCAAGAAATTCCTTTACATGCAAGGACACTGCAACAGTTTCCTTCTTGAATTGGATTTTGATCGGTCGGCATAACCTTGTAGTTGAAGGCATACGATTCATCCACAAAATACGATCTGCATCGTTACGAAAGCGAAGTATCAATGGCATCATGGATGTGATAAAAATTGAACTGTCATCTTCATCTACCCCTTCATACCTTTGATTGTAGTTTGAATGATCCGAGATAAACAAAATGCCGAAAATTATCGAGGAATCACATCGCTCTGTGCCTGCTCAAAAGTCTTCTTCGTCATCAACCTCAACGGCTTGTTGTTTGCTAGTTGCAGACACTACATCTCTCCTGAACAACATGGATTTCACCACACTGATTGCTTACAACTACTGCACTTGATCAGTAGCTTTAAAGAGTGGTGTTCTAAGAATTTCCTCTGAGTGTTAGCAAATGCTTCATTATCACATTCCAGCGAAAATTGAACCCAATTGCATTTGATTACATGATCAACAATCAACATCTGCAGAAAGTTGATAATATTTGTGACCTTGGAATTACGCTTGTCTCAGGTTTGAAATTTAGACAACACTACACGGATATGATTACCAAAGCCAACAGACAGCTCGGTTTCATGTTAATGATTTCCGACGAGTTTTGTGATACCACCTGTCTGAAAGCATTGTACTGCAATTTGGAGCCTTGGTATGGTGCCCGTATCGAAGAATCTGGATTAGGAGGATTGAAGCAGAAGCAGAAAATTTGTTCGTTATGCTAAGTTAGTACCAGTCGAGTTATTAACACACGACACTGAAGAAGTCTACACATTGTAGACGAAATACGCGTATCTGTCAAGATAAGCCATAAAGGTCGTGGAAATTAAATGGAGAATACTAATTTTTCTTCTCATTTCTAGTAAGAAGTAAATTATTGTTCTGTTAATTCACCTGCAAACAAATAATGGTTTAGTGTATTTCTTACCTTGCTTACTCAATTATCACGAACCGATGAAAAACGCATTTCAAAACAAACTCTTACTCGACAAAATGTGACTAGTATCCGAGCGATCGATTGAGTCGACCAACTCGACAAAATTTCGTCGATCTCGACATCTCTAATAACAAAATTGATCTTCCGAGCAAAGTGACGGTCGACTCGATTTCTATAATTGTCCCCTATACTTTTTATTTGCTACAATTCGAAGCAATACATAATTCGATTCAAAGTGTTCCCATATGCTCGTTCCTTACGCACTCGAACTGTTTTATGGAACTTAAACTGTTCCTAACTGCTGACATCACAAATTTTCCAACTAACGTTTTGCTTCAACCAAGTTTCCATCCACATTATTTACAAAACATGTGTCAGACCCAAGTTCTAAAACCAACGGCACCAACAACAATGACGACGACGACGGAGACGACGATTAAAATCGTAAGTTTTTATGAGCATTAATGGATGTGACGGGCATTTCTCATATCAAACACAACTGCTTCGCCCCCACCCCCCTCCTCCGAACAGGTAGGAAACATCCCGCTCGGCACAAAGCAAAAAGGAAAAGCCTATCAAGCTAAAGCTTTCCAACGCACCAACTTGGGCATGTTTGAACGTAGGAATTGGATTTTATGGTCCTCTTTACCTTTTGGGGCAGATGCTTGCTTTTTTTTGTTTTTGTTGCTCCAGGCTAGATGGCCGGATATTGGTTGGAAAAGGAAACAATCGTAAAACCGACATTCGGTTGCTGGGTTTGTCCTGCACCGGAGGGGTTGTAGCCATTTTATTGTTGATCCATTATTAAAAACTATATTAATGTTTGATAAAACTTGTGCCCTCCAGGTTCGTTCCACATTGCATGATGCTCTTGCTGCTCAAAAAAAAAAAAAACTGTGCCAGTGCAGGACTGATCCAGTAAAGATTATGTCATCCATCCAAGTGAACGAGAACGTGATTTACAACGTGCTTCGCAGCCGAGCTATGATCTTCGAAAGGCAGTTCGAGGCATTTCAATTGAAACAGTAAGCTTTGATAGATCTACCTCTGTTTGTTCTACACGAACGGAGCCGAAAGATAGTCATTCATGTTCCTTCCCCGCCCTGCTGTTGCATAGTTTATGATTATGTGATTATATCATCGCTGAAATGTCTGTTTCATTTCGGACATGAGCCCATTCCAAACGCTAGCGAACATATGCTGAAGTAGCTTTGGAGACGGGCATAAATTTCCTCGTCCCCAGCGTCCAATCCTATTCATCCACCGTTCATTGCATTGTTTGTGTATTTCCTGCAACTATTATGGAAGTTCGATTATAGTTGTTTCACTGCTCACCCGAAAAAAAAAATAATGGTAATAGAACATCCCCAACCTCCCAAAAACCGACCTCCGATGATGTGCTGCTATTACCGAATTGCGTGACCTGCTTCTTTCCTGAGGACGACGACGACGACGACGATGGCAGTGCCTGTAGTTACATGTATAGATAGATCAACCAAATTACTACTTCGAGGGGACACTTTTAGTTTAATGGACTTCGACGATGAATGGAGCCAGAATGGGGTGTTCCAGATAAAAATCGAATAAATTTGAGTGTATGCTAATCAATAATTCGTTTCCAGTCGGCCGTCCTACTCGCTGGTGGAAAGAGTACTATTTGAGCGTTTTGGTTACGTTTGGAAAATAGGCTTGAATCATTTAATTTCATTTGAGGAATCGTAGGCTTTCGGCTCGGCTCCTTTCAGTGAATTTGAATTGTGTATTGACTCACACATTGATGAAAAATTAATTTAATAAATTAATAATAGAGGAATTCAGAGCATTAATAAACGTCATATTCCCGAGGGTTTCAGACAGGATTTCAGAAACTTATTTTGATTCACTTATATTCGTTTGAAATCGCTTATTTCAGGAGCTGGAATTCAAACCATTATCCATTATAAACTTTAGGTGCTTGATTCTGGGTGATTGAAATGTTTGTGGAAAGAACTACTAAATAAGTGAAACTTATCACGCCAAAAATTACGTTTGGCATTGAAAATATGATAATTCCAAAAATAAACTTGAAAAAAAATGTTCATCAGAATTTATTACTTAAATATTGCGAGTCAACATTCCATTTTATCAGACCAAGGCTGGGGTGGCCTCGGCTCTGAACAGACGTTTTCTACATTCTATTCGGAGCATGGCTGAAGGGTCCAAGGGTTGCCTTCTACATGATTTGACCTGTTCGATCTGTCGTCCGACATTCTAACGACTTGCCCAGCCCACATTAGTTGCTGGATTTTGAGCGCTGTGAGCGATGCTAGGTTCTCCTAGCAACTGATAAAATTCGTGGTTTTTTCAGCTTCAGTACGAGTTCAGACCGACGGTGATGAAATCAAGTTTGTAGATGAATTCGTGTATCTGGGCTCATTGGTGACCTCCGATAACGACACCAGCAGAGAAATACAAAGGCGCATTATGGCTGGCAATAGTGCCTACTTTGGACTCCGAAGGACGCTTAGATCGAACAAAGTTCGTTGAACCACAAAATCAACTATCTACAAGACATTAATTAGACCGGTAGTTCTCTACGGCCACGAAACATGGACATTGCTGCGTACCATCCACGGTGGAGTGCCAATGGAAGACGGAACGTGGAGGAGGCGAATGAACTACAAATTGCACCAGTTGCTGGGAGAACCTCCCACCGTACACATCGCAAAATTCGGTCGACTACGATGGGCTGGGCATATCGTAAGAATGTCGGACGACAGCCCTGTGAAAATGGTTCTCGAAAACGAACCGACCGAAACGAACCAGATAGCGAGACTGGCTAGGTACAGCCATGGACCGATTACAATGGAAACAACTTCTGTGTACAGCAGAGGTCACGCTGGCCTTAGTCTGATTGGTAGGGTAGGTAGCGTTCCGTCTTCAAGTTGCTTTTGAAAAAGATTTAAGGACTGCAATTGCAATGCAAATAGTTGAAAAGTTCGTCACAATTATTTATGTTTCAAAGCTGTTAAAGTTGATGGAAACCGTGAACCGAAAATACATTTTGGATACCCACTTCAAAAATCTCTCTCTCTCTCTCTCTATTTCACACACTCACACACACCCACAGAGTGAGAGGTTTCATACGGAGGTGTGAATGTAGTTCGCCTACCCCCGATGCATCTTGGAAATGTTTTACTTCCCTTGACGGCTAAACGAATTACGGAGGAAGCGCTGGGTTGGATGCCAGTTAAACCCCTATTTCCTTAATGCAAAAAGGATAACGAATAGTTCTGTTCTATTCGGGCTGGCATCTTTGTCGTCTACCTCAGTACTGCCAGTTGACACCGAGCAAGGAATGGTGAGGTTCCAGTGGCACAGGTTGTTTCCGTCCCATTTAAAACCTTGGCAGGCCTCCAACACGTTCCGTTCTCTACCACCCGACCTCGCCTGCTGGGCGGGAGTAGGCTCAGATGACTCCAATGAACCAATAAAGGGACAAACCCTCGCATGGCCTCCCTGCTCGCCTTCTAGCTTGCATAGATAACCATGAGATCACTATAGCGACTACTCCTCGTGGGCTTAGATAGTGGTTGAAGAGGACCCAATGCCTCAGAAACGGCGAGACCTCAGGTGGCCTAGTAAGTCCCCACCACGTAAAATGTGGGGATCTGGCGTGTTCGACACTTGCGGAAGTGCCACGGATCGGAAGCCGGTGCCACCAAGCTTGGCGTGGTCATAGATGGGCCGGGAATCATCCGGGCCATGGATAGGATGCGGCAACCTTTGCTAAAATAATGGCGGTGTTCTAGCTGTTGAATGCGATCATCGGCTTTACATCATCGCGCAACAACATTGCGAAGGACCTGAAACTTTGCCTCCTTAGGCTACGCATGACAGTGCAGGCTGATTGCAAGGAGAGGGAAGAGCTGGAGGCCAAGCCCCTAGCCGAGCAAAGTGACAAAGAGTTGGTACGGCTAGCAGCAACGGGAAGGGTGATGAAGATAGCCTCGAAGCAGACCCAGATGGAAGAATTCGTCTCGGTCGGAGATTCCACCCCACCTATCATGGGAGCGGGGACCTTCAAGTGGGCTAGACAGTCCCCGGGCGAAACGGCATTTGGCGCTTCCAAGAAGCGGATAGTGTCGGACACTCCCATAGGGAAACGAACCTACACGGACGTGTGGCGGAAATGGCAGGACTGAGAGGAGCACGAGCTAGTGCAAAGTGAGGGTAAGCGAAGATCCTAAGCTTGGCAGGGACAGCCACTGTATGAAGGTCCGAAAAAGGGGGAATAAAACCAAAAAAGAAATTGAAAAGTGACAGCGTAGACACGGAGAGGCCCTCATTGTTAAGACCGAGGCGTCAAAGTACTCGGAGGTCTTGAAAGTGATGCGCAAGGACGCTAAGCTGGCGGGCTTAGGCGCCGATGTGTGGAGTATACGCCGTAACTACACCAACGAGATGATCCTGGAGCTTAAAAAGACGATAGAGCAAAAGGGCCCAGCTTACAGAGACCTGGCAGAACAGGCCTTAGGTAAGGATGTGGACGTACGCGCCCTTGTCTCACAGGTGACGTGGTCCAGTATAAAAACATGGATGAGATCAGACGAGATCTCTTCCGCACTGAAGGAACAGTGTGAGGTCGAGGTTGCCGCAGTAATACGCCTGCGGAAGGGTCCACTCGGGACCCAGGTTGCAACCACGAGATTAGCGCCAGCCGATGAGGACGCTGTGTTGAATGTGGCGAAGGTGAAGGTGGGATGGTCGATATTCCCACTTAGCCTGCATCAGCCGCCGAAGGCATGCTTCAGATGCCTATAGAGCGGGCACATGTGCTGGGAGTGCAAAAGCCCAGATGGGAGTAACATGTGCAGAAGGTGTGGCAGCACAAGCCACAAGGCGCGGGACGACAAAAGAGCCCCCAAATTCTTGATGTGTGCCGGGAAACCGGACGATAAGCACGTCATGGATGGGGGCCAAGTGCCTGGTCGCTAAGGGTTTTCCAATCGTAAGGCAGGTAACCCAACAAAACCTGATCCATTGTGAGGCAACGGCTGTGTCATACAGTTAGGGAGTCGGCATCGGATATCGCCATAATTTCTGACCCTTACCGCATCCCAGCCGGCAACGGAAACTGGTTTGCGGACAGGTATGGCGACAGTATGTACGACGGGCAAGTACCCGGTTCAGGAGGTTGTGTCTACCACAAATGAAGGCTTCACGATGGTAAAAGTGAATGGAGTGTTCTTCTGCAGTTGCTACCCACCGCCAAAATGGTCGATCGAACAGTTTACCAATATGCTCGATCGGATGACGATGGAGCTAACTGGCCTGAACCCGTTGGTAATAGCGGGTGACTTCAACGCTTGGGCGCTCGAGTGGAGGAGCCACCTTATCAACCCCAGGGGCCAGATTCTTCTGGAGGCCTTGGCTAGGCTCAATGTGGATCCAGCCAACCAAGAGTACCTACCATAGAAATGGAGCGGAATCGATAATCGAGTAACTTTCAGCAGTCCTGGGCTGCTTAATAATTGGAGGTTGGATGATAGTTACACCCATAGCGACCACTTGGTGGTTTGTCATTGTACCGTCCACAATCAAGGCAGCGTGTGGAAGGAGGAGCATCCACTCCATTCGCCTGCAGATGGAGGACGTCCTACTTTGATGTAGAGACTTTTAAAGAGGCGTTTGAGAGAGCGAACCTTACGCGAAATCCAGGAACCTTGCGGTGAACGACTCTGTTATGGCACTTACACGAGCGTCCGATGCGATCATGCCGAGGGAAGTTAAACCGAGGAATGGAAGATCGCCGGTGTATTGGTGGAACGAGTCGATCGTCGATCTCCGAAGAACATGCCACCACGCAAGACGGAGAGTGCAAAAATCGCGGTCAGACGCCGGATAGAATCGAGCGTAGAGGGCGCGCTAGTCACCGTGAAGGCCACGCTGAAGAGGGAAATAAAGGTCAGCAAGCGAGCCAATACGAATCCGTGGGGTGACAGTAATGGCCAAAACCAGAAGGATCGGCGGCTCCAACCGAGCGTTCATCAGAGCTGCTGCAGGTGATCGTTGGGGACTCTTTCAAGCCACGACCCGAGTCCATGCCCCCCCCAGCCGCCGTAGATTTGTCCCGTGACCAGCGTTCCATTCTCCCAAACCTTAAGGCTGTCATAGCGACGGAAGGGTGGCGAACAAGCAACGGGGGCCGGCGACGAGGTGACGGTGACGAATGAGCAACTCATTGCGATAGCAAAGTCGCTAAAGGTGAACAAAGCGCCGGGACCGGATGGTATACCGAACCTAGCCATCAAGACGGCTATTTTGCTGGATCCCAAAATGTTCAGGGTGGTAAAAGTGTCAGAACGAGAGCGTCTTTCCGGACGCCTCTAAAATTCAGACCGTAGTGTTGCTACCAAAAAAGAGCGGCCACCAGGGGATCCATCGGCATATAGACCTATATATCTGTTGGATACAGTGGTTAAGATGCTCGAGAGGGTAATCCTCAACAGACTAATAACATACACGGAGGGTATAGGTGGTCTGTCTAATAATCAGTATGGTTTCCGTAAAGGGAAGTCAACGGTGGATGCTTTCCTGTCGGTCACCAAGACGGCTTAGGTGGCAATCCAGAGCAAGAGGCGATGAGTACGATACTGTGCAGTGGTAACCCTTGACGTGAGAAATGCATTCAATAGCACCAGTTGGGTGGCTATCGCCGACTCGCTCCATCACCTTCAGGTTTCTGGGTATCTGTACAAGATTCTTGGAAGTTACTTCCAGAATCGCGTACTTGTATACAACACAGGCAGGCCAGAAACGTGTCCAGACCACCACAGGCGTCCCATAAGGTTCGATCCTGGGTCTGGTGCTTTGGAACACGATGTACGATGAGGTACTGCGGCAGGTTCCCGACGCAGGGTGGAAGTCGGGTTCGCGGACGACATCACCCTGGAGATATGTGGTGAATCCATCGAAGCATTGTTCACTCCATCGGCATTGTGGAGAGATGGATGAGCTCCAGGCTATTGGAGCTAGCCCACCATAAGACTGAGGTCACGGTGATGAATAATCGGAAATCGGAGCAACATGCGACAATTAGTGCAGGTAACTGCACAATAGAATCGAAGAGGTTCTTGAGGTATCTTGGGGTCATGCAGTCACGTCGATTACGCCTGCAAGAAAGCCTCTATGGCTATATCGGCATTATCCCGCATGATGTCGAATAGCTCGGCGGTGCAAGGGAGCAAGCGTAAACTCCTGGCCAGTGTCGCACCTGTCCATGCCAGGTACGGCAGGCCGGCATGGATCACCGCACTTGAGTATCGCGACTACGGTATGTCAGCTAGAGAGTACGCACAGGCTTATGTGCCTAAAGTGGTTGGTGCATACCGAACGGTATCCACGCGACCCGATCTGCTTCCTAGCGGGGATGATGCTAATAGGCATGGTCATAAAAGAGAACGTAGAGTACTTCGAACAACGTGGAACAACAGGTATTCGGAAGACCACTAGAGCCGCATCCATGGATAAGTGGCAAAAGGAATGGAACAACTCTACCAAAGGTCGGTAGACCGACTAATCCCGGAATTGACCGGGTGGGATGGTAGGCGACATGGTGAAGTGAACTTCCACTTAACACAGATATTGTCAGACCACGACTGTTTTAGACAACATCTGCACAAATACGGGCATGCACAGTCCTCCGTATGCAGCGAGTGCGTGGCAGTTGAGGAAACCGCGGAACATGTGTTCTTCGCATGCCCTCTCTTCGACGGCGTGAGATCCAGCATGATTGCCGTAAGCGGTCACGAGACGACTCCGGAGAACTTGGTCGCGAGGTTGTTCCAGGATCGGAATGTCTGGGACGCAGTATGCATAGCAGCCTCCCAGATTGTCTTCGATCTCCAACATAAACGGCAAAACGATCAACGGCAGGTCACAGGGACCACCTAGCTACTGTAGCCCTAGGTAGTTAGACATAGTTGGTGCTTAACAAGCACAATAGCTCCCTCCCCGATGCAATACCGTAAGGTGGTTCCAGGGAGGGTTCAGGGCTTAGGGTATCGGTGGGTTTTTAGTGGGTCGAGGAGTTTGCACCTTCCATCTCTCTTTTCTGGAAGGGGTAGGGGAGATCCCATACTTATGAAACACAAATTTCTACATAAGTCGAGAACCAATGAATCAAAGGAAACAAAATTTTGCAAGTGAGAGTTTTTGGAGGTAAAACAATGGTAGTTTGAGACCCCTCCTCTACCTAGAAAGCGAGGCTCTCATACAAATGAAACATAAATTTCTGCATTTTCCCATCCGTAATTTGTAATTCCTATTAACCTCGAGACGGCCGCGAGTAATCGGCTCTTTCCTCCTAACTTTAGTTTTAAGATAATGAAGTATAAAAATATGAAAATTTGGCTCTGTAAAGTTAATTCGATTGAGCCTGTACAAATAAATGATTATTAAAAAAAAAAAATTTCTGCATAACTCAAGAGCTAGTCAAGCAAATGGAATCAAATTTGGCATGTGAGGGTTTCTGGAGGCAGAATTTTTTCTATGATGGTTTGAGACTCCTCTTCTGAAACAGAAATCTCAACCAAACATGAGAATTATCCTGGCAACTAAAACACAATATTTATGTGTACACAGTATTTCTCAGGTAAGCAGTTTGTTTTGATAGAATAACCCCTTTTTAGTCAAGAATGGGCGATACTCTCTACATTATGCACAAGTAGTTTATCGCATGTAAGGAAAAATTACGTTCAAACTGACAGGATATGCCGTAGTTTTAAGATTATTGTTTTGTCTATAAAATGCTTGTACACAGGAAGAAAAACTATGATAGAAAATAGTAATCCGAAAGTTGAATTAAAAACACACACGCCTACTTTTTATTCTGTAGAATTTACACAAATTAGCATAACAGCATAGTTCTATTCAATTTTCATTCATTTAGTTGAAAACCTAGCAAGACCGGGTTCAGCTAGTCTAACAATTTTTTTTGCTCCTGAATTGGTTTGCATATAAAGTATTGATAAATGCAACAAACCTGATCTAATTGTCAGCGATAATGTAGTCGCGAGAACATGTGCTATTAATTGGTTTTATCAACTACTTAAAAAAAACTGTAATGAAGCAAAAAAATTTGCCTGGAAAAATCTTCATCCCTAAACTCCACATATCCGTCACTGATTCAAGGTATTCGTTTGCAATTTGTGTTGGATTTTCACTGTTCATTCAAGAATCCACAATCAATTCTGGAAGTTCTTGACGATGTTTGTTTCTTGCATGCATAAAACCAAACTTAACATACACAGATAAAACGAAACATTGCATTTTTAGCATTATCTAATGCACATAAAGGGAATGCTAGATTTGGCAGAATATATTGGGATCTATAATGTAAATTTAACTCAGATAACGCCTTAATCTAGCCTGTTGTATGAAGGATTGCAAACTTTGTTGTATGGCGCATGAAAGATTGCAAACAATTTCGTTGTTTACGTCTCATTTGGCTTGGATTCATACGAGAGGAAATTTTACGCACCTTTTAAAATTCATTGTTTTTTTTCTGTGTAAAGGGCGAACAAATTATTGCGACACATTCAACAGGGCATAACTTTTTTACCATTGGGTAAAAATCAACCAAATTTTGCACACTTTCTCACTCACCAAATGGAGGTGAACCAACGCGAGTCGAGAGAACAAATTCTTTCCAAACACCTGGAATTTCCTGACCTGTCGCACCGGCAGTTGGGAAAAATGTTGAACATTCACCATTCAACCGTCTCCAGAGTGTTGAAGCGGTTCCAGGAGCGGTTGACGTTGGACCACGGCAAAGGAGCTGGAAGAAAACCGGGACCGGAGAACAAAAAGACGGAGGGAAAGGTGAAGCGGATGATTAAAGCAAATCCCAACGTCTCAAGCCGTGATTTGGCTAAAAAGATCAGCATGTCGCAGAGCTACGTTCAGAATGCAAAGAAGAGAGCTGGACTACATACATGCAAGGTACAGAACTTACCAAACTGCGATGAGCGGCAAAAATCGACGGCCAAAACTCGGGCACGGAAGCTCTACGAGAAGATGCTGACAAAATATGGCTGCTGTGTGATGGACGACGAAACGTATATAAAAGCCGATTTTAAGCAAATTCCGGGGTTGGAGTTTTTCACTGGCAAGAGCAAGTTCTATGTGGACGACAAATTTAAGAAGAAGAAAATGTCGAAGTTCGCCTCCAAATATCTCATTTGGCAGGCCATCTGCTCTTGCGGACTGAGGAGTGAGCCTTTCGTGACAAAGGGCACAGTAAATGGCGAGATCTACAAATCTGAGTGCCTCGAGAAGCGCCTTTTGCCGTTCTTGCAGCAGCACGACGAAGCTCCGCTATTTTGGCCAGATTTGGCATCATGCCACTATTCTAAAAGTGTCCTGGAGTGGTATGAGGCCAGTTCTGTCCATTTTGTTCCAAAGGACATGAATCCGCCAAACTGTCCGGAGCTGCGTCCGGTGGAGCAGTACTGGGCAATGATGAAGCGGGAACTTCGGAAGAGCAAGAAGACAGTCAAAGACGAGAAGGACATGTTAAGAAAATGGAAAAAAAAACTGAGAAACTGGTACCGGATGACACTGTAAAGACTTTGATGGAGGGCATCAAGCGAAAATGCGTTCAATTTTACACTCAAGGCTCCATCGATTAACTTTTCTTTTGATTTTTGAAGTAAATATATGTATAAAACTACCCTAAAATTTTGGTTTTATTCCAAACATTATAATAAAATTGGCATGACATTTTCGATGTCGCAATAATTTCGTGTTCGCCCTTTATACATCTTTACATTACATCTATATTCTCTTATTTTCAATTATAGAAAATCAGTTTTAAGTTAATCTGTGCTTTTTATTTAAGTTTATTTCCTATTTTTTAATATTTCCATGAGCTACAAAGAGAGGATCAAGCCTTCCGGGGATGAAGTCAACCGGTTTCCTTCATAGGTGCTACACAGAAAAGAAACAAAAAATTATTTTAACAGACGCGTAACATTTCTCCTCGTTTACTTGTACGCCAAAGCCAGCGTGAACAATGGACTTGCGCATAATCTTTCATACAACAGACTAGATTCAGACACAGCTGGCATAAATTTAGGAGAAATACCCCATGGACTTATTCAAAATTCAGCATTCTATGTATGTGCATACATGCAGAAAAATATATGTCTTTCAAATCGTGTAATCGTGCACACAAATCAAGCTGTTTGAACTTTATGTGACTGAGCAAATGCGAGAAATTGACAGAAATGAGTCCTTTGACGAATTCTTCTCCATCGAATAATCTACAAAGTTTCATTTAAATACAAAATGGTCGTCCCAACACGTTGTCACATTTACCAGAGAAATGCTTAAAAACAAAGTTGCAAAATAAACTAGAATATCAATTCCATCACCTTTGTTCGAGTAGCTTGTATTTCGCCTTCCGAAGACATGACTCCACATTCCATCTTTATTCACACCCCCTTTCCGAACGTTACATTATTTACCAAAGACCAATTACCCACCTCACCTTCACATCCCAAGCATCATACTCACCGGAACCGCTCAATCCTGGCTCTGATCCGATCCACTCATCCGCTAACCGCACCATTTCAATTAAATCCCGTTATCAAATTTTCAAGCCATCCATTACTCGGAAGAACAGACCTTCTCTCCGTGTCTGCCGTTTTTGCGAACCCAAGATGACCCAACCCCGGGAGGGGAAAACAATAAGAGCCACGAAAAGGCAGCCAGCAAAATTCCATCAGCATCAGCGCATTTTCCGTCCGTCGATTGCAAATTTGATTTGCCGGAACCGATAGAAGTGGCCGAGGGCTGAGTGGTGAATAAGTGATGATGCGATTCGATTTTTGATCCACCGGTCCCGGTCCGTTCCGGGTATTTGCTTATTTCGGTGGCCTTGGATCGATTTGCATGCACCCTGAAGGATCATGGTTACCTTCGGATGATTCCCTCGAAAGGTGAACGGTTTGATGCGGGCGATGGAAGCGTGATATCACCCGGATTTGCGACGAACGACGCGCACGGTTTCGCTTTGAAAATCAATTTTTATTGCTTTATCAAAAATAATTCTAAAAAGTAGATTTTCAAATTCTTTGTTTTCTTCTGTTTTCTCGGGTTTATCTTCTTCTGCTTCTTTCTTTAGTTCTGTTATTAACTTACTTTTAATGAAGTGACTGAAGAGATTTCACTACCGTTAAAATTTACTTTCTTAAATCATTTTCGGCGATTGGTTTCTGCTTAGTTCCTTAATGTCTCACTTAATCATCACTTGTTTCTCTCTGTTTCTTTCTTTTTTTTTATTGTGTAGAAGAATCTGTGTCAGTGTGAGTTATTTTGTCTTTCTTATCGGATTATTGGTTAGCTTAAGCCTATTTTTACCAGTTAAAAAGAGAAGTAGCTGTAAAGATCAGGAGGTTTCCTCGGGGACACAAATACTCGTTCACCGACTTTTGGTATTCATTAATTTCTGGGATCGAAATTCACATTAAATCCTAGTTTGGTAGCGCAGTTCTCACCTCAGGGGGTCACTTAAAATCATGTATTTTACTTGGTATCGTAAATCTTTGTCTTTTGTTTTGATCGGTCCACTCTTACACGTCTAATACATACACAGCAGGAAAATAAGTTAAGCAAATTTACAATCTAACGCTAGAGATCATCATTAAGCCTACGGAGGAAACGATAATACTTGCTAAAGCGGAAAAGATCGTGCTACCGCTGCTTGGCCGAATGGCACTGACTCCGGAGTGTCCCCAGGGTAGATCCAGCAAGCCTTTGGATTCACGTGGATTGGGACCGTCGGTTGGGCCGATCAGCTCCTCCGGGCAGGGCAGCTGCTCTTTGCCCAGCTTGAACAGGTTCACCAATTCGGGCTTCTCCTCGACGGTGGATTCGTTCTCGGCGGCATCCTCGATGTAGTCACCGTCGTCATCGAATGCCGGCTCCAGGAGGGTTGAATCGACGGATTGCGTCTGTCGGGGATCGTTGCTGTAGTACGTCTTCTTGCCGAGGGTACACTCGATTTTGCTCAGGCTTTCCCGGAGGTCCTCGTTGCGGGTGCGGTTGCTGAGATCGTAAACCCAAGACAGGCGACAGTCACAGATGAAGCGGTTTTCTGGGGAAAAATAAAATTGGAAAGCAATAATGGTTAGTTCAGTTTGAATGCAAATGAGAAATTTGTCTGTTGAGCTGGAAACTCTTCATAATAGTTCAGTGTTTTTATACTCGATCTTGAATTGAACTTTTTGATGAACAACAAAAATGTTGTAGAAGGAGATGTTCGCTCATCACCATGAGGCACCAAGAGTGAACAACAATGTTTTTGGCTAGAATGAAAGATGTGAAGAGAAAGTGTTGAAAGGTCCGTCAGAGTGCACACAATAGATCGCTAAGAATAAACTATACAAGCCACAGTGGTACATGAGCGTCTTTCCATGCGTCAATTTTTGCCTGTTGAAGTGGCGGACTTGTTCCTGTCGCCACATGACCTACCCACGGATGGGATGTTAGGCGAAGATTGACGTCCATGATTCAGTACCATTGGATACATGCCCTTCTCGCTCAATTTTCAAAAAACATCTGTTAATTTTCCTACCTAGCCGCACTACTGACGGACCTTTCAACACTTTCTCTTCACATCTTTCATTTCTAGCCAAAACATTGTTGTTCACTCTTGGTGCCTCATGGTGATGAGCGAACATCTCTCTTCTACATCATAACTCGTTACTCCTCGCACGGAGAATACCAACAATAACTACATATAATCAAGCAGAGATAGTACATAGAAAAAATGTGTCTTTCGAACACATCAGATCAAGTTTGTTCTTGTTTCCCGAAAATTAAAAAAAAAATTTAAGGAAATTAGGAAATTAGAAAAAAAAATGGTGCATTCTGCTTCAAAATCTGGAATCTCGCGTTGCTGTTGTAAATAGTGACATGGGCCATGTGTCCCTTAACTCTGCCTAATATGCAACGTGCATTTTTTGAAATTGAACATTGCACGAATGTGAATAGCTATAAGTTGATTAATAATGTCTCAATTGCTTTGGAATTAACCGGTAATCCTGATAGCAACATGATTTTGATGATTATGGCTAAATTAAAAACATATTTGGTACATAGGTCGCATAAAGGAGCTAGGCTAATGTTACATCCCGTTACTCTATGTATGTGTTATAAATTATTTGTGACGAATAAGGTTTATCGGGTCATATAAAAATTGTGGAAAATTTCTTTGACCAAATATAAAATCGTTGCAGTCAACATGCTAGTTAGAGTCCAAATTTTCAATTTTAAGTAAGTACTGCCTATCTACTATATAACTAGTAGTAGTATACAGGCATTTGGTAACGCTGAATGTGTATACACTACCTTGTCTTCGGGGTCATGATTATTGCTGCTTTTTAAAGGGCATAACGAATCGATAAATCGAGAGTGAGTGAAAAAGTGATAGTTGAATCGATACCGGTGACAAAAGCTAAGTGTATCAAGTAAAACCCAGTGTTTAAAGGTATTTACCCCTTACTAGCTAATCCCGGTGCGAGCGTTGCAACGTCTGCAACTAAATGAATGAACATTACATAGAACTGACGCATGTTTTTTGAATGAGTTTTTTTTTACTAAGAAGGGGTTCAATCAGTTCTATCAGAACATTTTTTCTTACGCAGACAATATACAGTCAAAAAAATCCACATACCAAATCTGATTCCATTTGCTCTATTAGTTCTCGAGT
Source organism: Aedes japonicus (assembly GCA_034211315.2). NCBI lineage: Eukaryota > Metazoa > Arthropoda > Insecta > Diptera > Culicidae > Aedes > Aedes japonicus. Next base: position 12,077 of record JASCZW010000679.1, on the reverse strand, counting down.
TATGCAGAAATTAGTGCTTCATTTGTTTGAGAGCGTCCCCCTACCCCCCCCCCCCCCCCACTCTTCACCAGAAGGTGGAGGAGTTTCAAACCACCATAGAAGCATTTCTCTCCTTTAAAAACCCTCATATGTCAAATTTGGTTCCATTTGCTGGATTAGTTCTCGAGTTATGCATACATTTATGTTTCATTTGTATGGGAGCCTCCCCTCCTCTTCAGAAAGGGGAGAGGTCTCAAATCAGCATTCAGTATTTATATTCAAAAACCTCCACATGCCAAATTTGGTTTCATTTGCTTGGTTTGTTCTCAAGGTATACTGAATATTGTTTTTCATTTGTATAGGAGCCCCCCCTTTCAGGATGGGGAGGGATCTGAAACCATCATAGAAACCTTCCTTGCTTTTAAACCTCACACTTGCTAAATTTGGTTTCTTTTGCTTGATTAGTTCTCGAGTTATATAGATATGTGTGTTTCATTTGTTTGGGAGAGCCCCTTTCTAGAGAAGGCAGAGGTCTTTTACTATCATAAGAACCTTCTCCGGCCCCTAAAACCCCTGCATACAAAATTTCACGCCGATCGGTTTAGTAGTTTTCGAGTTTATTAGGTTCAGACAGACAGACAGAAATCCATTTATATATATATAGATAGATTAAATGTGTGTCATTTAGAAAAGTAGAAAAAGAAAAGACAATAAAACACGGCAAGTGATGGAAGACTGTTGCATTAAAGCTTGAATAAAACATTATTCAACATGGTTTGAATCATTGCAAACTTGGATGCAAGTTTTACTAACAAACTTGGATGAGAAACTTTCGAACTTACATGGAAAACTTTCAGACTCGCTAGCGCATAAATTTTTGTTGCGTGAAAGCAATATCATACCAGTGATGCTAGTTTCACTGAAACAGAAGCGATATCGAAACTGACCGCAGATATATAAACATTTATTATATATTAAAAAAAAAGTTCCAATTGAAAAAAAAACAAAAATAAAAAGTACGATGAGTTTGCTTTTACGTAAGCCGTGGTCAATCGGCAAAAAGAGTGGAATAATCATTAAAAATTATCCAAAGCTCAAAATTTCAGCTCGATGTGCACAGTGCAGTTCGATGCTCTGCAAGAAGCTCTTCTGCAAAAAGGAGAGGAGCAAAGACGTGACGTAAAACCTAAGTTTACAAAATGTAGCTACAAGCAATATGATTTGTCTCTTGAATTACTGCAAACTGGCTAAAACGTGTAACTGGGTCTCTTACTCCATACGTAAAATCCGAGCTTATTGCGTTGGCCATTAAAAACATCGATGGTTCTATCGCTCCCCGCACAAGCAAGAAAGAGCGTGCCACATTTAGCAATGAAACCAACTAAGTTCCTGCAGGAAAACCTCCATCATGCAAAAGGAGCATCTGCTGTTATGAGTCTGAGGCTTAGAAAAGAGAGACTAGGCGTGGTACTAATTCAAGAGCCATGGACCAATAATGGAAAAACACTTGGTATTCAAACACAGGACTTTAAGCTGTTCTATGATGAAAAGCAGAATACGCCAAGAACTGCTGTTTTGGTTGATATAACACTGAATTGCTATCCCATTACAGAATTCTTCAAACGGGACTTTGTTGCGGTCATGGTTGAGGTGCCTACCACCAGAGGAATAGTGGCTTCAGCCTATTTTCCCGGTGATGCTCCTAAGGTGCCTCCTCCTGAGGTCGACTCATTTGTCAAGTACTCAGGTTGCCCCGGGGGAACCGCATATGTCTCCTCATAAACAGATTTTAGCCGAAACATGCCTTTCGGCGGTCTTAACTTCATTAAATTTGTTTAGTAGTCTACTTTTAGCCTTAAATTGGAGTAATAAGTATATTGGAAATTCTGACCGGAATTTCTGAAACAATCTGGATACCCCGGAAGAACCCTTGGAGGGGATAAAACGGATTTTCACCGAAACATGCCTTTCGATGACCTAAATTTCAAAAAAATTCATGAATAGTCTACCTCTAGCCTTGTAATGGACCAATAAGTATATTGGTCATTCCGAGATAATGCGGGATCCGGATGCCCTGGGGACCCCTTCAGGAGGAAACCAATGACGGTTGCCTTTATTTACATACGAGCTATCTTGGGTTATCTCGGATTGATCTTTACGAGATCGATCCTTCTGATGTCGATTTTCGACATTTGATTTTCGACATAAATTGATCCTATGACCCTAAGAAAAATCCAAGAGATCGTCTTTTGTTTTGATCATTTCGATCTTCAGAAAATGGACCACAATTAAAACGTAAATTGTACATGCTAAACTGATAAACCTGATCCAAAAAGTAGACAATGGAAGAAAGAATGGTAAATTTGCCAAAAATATCGTGGTAAAAAATTTAGGGTAAAGTGAGGCTGAAGGCTACTTTTTTTATCGTTTAAGTGGATAAAATAACCGAAATAACCAAAATCTGGCAAATTCAGTGAAAATGGCAATAGAATTCGTGAGTTTTCAAAAACAAAGAAAAACTGATTCACTTGCCATAGATTTCTTAGTTTACCATTTTAACTCATTTATGAGCAGTGGCGTAGCGTGGTCGGGCGAGGGAGCTGTCTGCCCCGGTTGTATTCCAGACCGTTGAGGAAGTGATCAGCACATGTTGGACATAGACATGATAGTAAATGTGAAATTGACATAGTTTCCTTTGTCGATGGCTCTTAGCTTAATTGAGTGACCCAAGCTGCTTTGTCAATATACTATACTGTACCCAGGTTGCTTCGGAATGAAAAATATGGCCATTCGTCCATTTAATGACTAGAAGTACTCTAATTGTTATGTTTTGTATTTTCCGTGCGTGGAGTAACGATTATGTTGTAGAGTTATATCAGACGTTGTGTATCAAAACAAACCCAAAATGCCCACATCAAAACAGAGTGTGTAAAAATTACCGCTAGAAACTATCACAAGTTATCTGTGGTACATGAGCGCGATCCAACACGTTACTTTTGCCTGTTGAGGTGGCGGATTCGTCCGTGCCTTGACCTACCCCGCAGTGGGATGTTAGGCAATGGTAACGTTTTTCAAGCACTACTTTACCCATGCGCTCTCTGTCAATTTTTAATACTGCTATTCTTTTTTCAACCTACCGTACACTGACGGAACTATTAACACTTTCTCTTCATATCTTTCATTCTGGCAAACATAACTGTCCACTGGACTAGAAGTAGAATGTTCACAAAAAGGCATAAAAGGTTCCTTCCCGGGCCATTTGGATTATCTCAGAATGGTCAACATAGTAATTGGTCAATTTTTCGGCGAAAATCTGTATTTTTCCCATTCTAAATGGTTCTTCCAGGGCATTTGGATTATTGTCGCCGTGCGGAATCGGACTTTCTTTCGATGCTCTGATTGTTACCTAATAGAGCCAAGATGTTGTAGATACCGGAACGAACGTATCTGGCGTCCAAAATGTGCCGCACGATGTCCATTTTCGACGCAGTGGGGTGCTGTCCTGTGAACGCGCACACTTCTGAACGGAGTTGCTTCACTTTTTTTGCCATCACGGTTATAATTCTACTGATAGAGCTGTCAAATTTTGTCAACTAACTCACGGGTTACTATGATTGTTGCTGTGCGGGTGAAGATAAACTCATGCAAAATCGATAATTTTTGTCCATTTTTTTCAATGCAAACGTTATTTTAGAAAGTTATCGGCTCCGTAAAGCTAACGCAATCTTGCCTACCAAATAAATGACCAAGTTAAATAAAAAGAAATTATTTGCAATCGTCCATACGGCATACCACAATGTTTGCAATCTTCAATACAACAGATCCACGCGCAATCTTACTCAAATTTACAGGAAATATCCCATTATTTTCTGCCAAATCTAGCATTCCCGTCATGTGCATTAGGCAAAGCAGAAAGTCAAATGTTACTTCAAACTGTGTATTGATAAGCGTGGTTGCCTTTCACCCCAGCTGGTCTAGTATGAATTCCAGTTGGCGCCCTTGACATATTCTGAGACTAAAAATCTCGTTTTCGTTCAGTTTTTCATCCAGAAAAATTTGTCGGCTCCCTGGGCATAGGGTATGATTGTACTTGCCACACAAAAAAATGGTTCCTGGCATCGAACGCTGTCAATTACTATCTGTTATAGTGCATTTAGAACACTAAGATGAGAGCAAGTAATAAACGAATTGTGGAAAACAATGAGCTTGTAATGCTAAAAGAAGAAGATGTTATGTGACGCTCAATTTGTGACATAAATAAACATTACTTTTTCGAGCTGTGTGTGTAAAAATGGACTTTAGACAGTGTCTCGGGCAACAGTTTTTTAAGATCACGACTCAAAGAGATATCTACAACACGTAGAAATTTGTTTATGCTGATAAGCATGCTAAGGCGCTGATAAGTGTTCATCACATATGTGTTTATGAACTCAATATTCTAGAGAGAAAATTGCCTAAAAAACGCATTCAAACATTCATCAATGCACACAAAGGTCATTTAAGGTCTTGGCCATACTTGGTTAGCTGCCACTACAGTCGAGAGACAATTGGTACACGGTGATACCATGCCACCAGAGTATCAAAAGGACCTCAGCCCACCTTATATCTCTCCATTTCATCCCATCGAGTATGGTAGACTACAGATATGTGATGGTCAAGTTGACTGATGTGAGGAGTTTCGGAAAGCTGTTCATCGATCAAAACCTGAACGGAATAACACTGTGGTCGGATATGGTCTGTCAAATCAATTTATCTTTTGATGGTAGATGTACACACACACACATTATGCATACCACTCGTACCAACCAGTTACTCGCGAAAATGGAAAATCCAATTTTTATTTCGTGAAACTGCTTTTTAAAATTGGCATAAGCCTCTTGAAGATTGCAAAATACTGATACAATGCAGATTACTGCGTTGCACAAAAACTTTACCTGCATCATTAGTACTAATAACATAATCTGTTTTTCCAGGACATGTGCGGCTTGTGTTTTTGTCATCAAAAAACTCAATGCGGGAAAGGGTGCCTTCTGCGTAAGAAGCTAATTTTTTGTAGGTGCTGACATATTCCCTTTCTGATTTTGTAACAAGAAGGAAAGTCGAGTATTCCAAAAATGAGAACACATGGTTCATGGACCATCACTTAGCTCTAAAAAAGCTAAACAAATTTATAAAAATATCTTCTGATTTATGGGGATGGATGGTTGGCAAGTTCCTTTAAGTAATGCAAACGCGTAAGGTCTGTATCCACATTAATCCGGACACCTTCAAATCATTGTAACTTTTGAAATATTTCACGTAGGAATGAAAAAATTCACTGTGGTATAGCTGAGAGTCTATGATGAAAAAGACTATGATTGATGTTTACATTTCATGTTTAGTATTCAAGATGGCGACGAAAGAAAAACAAGTGCGCGAGTGAATTTTGTACGGGAGTACGGCAAATCCTGACTTGTCAATGCGGGACCTTGCAAAAACGTTGGATTTGCCTAAATCCACTGTTTACGATGTACTCAAATCATTTTCGGAACGTTTGACGGTGGAGAGGAAACCGAGAAGTGAAAAAAACATTGAACGCGCTGATCCTGTCATGGACCGGAAGGTGAAAGAGATGTTAACGAAACCCCAAATCTCTCCATTCGAACGGTGGCTCGTAAAATAGGGATGTCGCCTAGTTTTGTCTAAAAATCAAAACAACGTTTGGGACTTAAGTCATATAAAGTAAAAACAGTTCCAAATCGCAACGACAAACAGAACTTGGCAGCAAAATCACGGACTCGACGTTTGTACTGCGAATATTTGACGAAGTTTTCACGCGTTGTTGTGGACGATGAAACTTATGTCCTGGAGGATTTCAAGCAGCTTCTAGGGCTGGCTTTTTATTCTGCTATGGCCAGAAATGCTACAGCTGAGCATTTCAGAACGAAGAGGGCATTGAAATTTCTCAACAAATACCTTGTGTGGCAAGCAACTTGCACGTGTGGCAAAAAGAGTAAATGTTTCGTCACTACAGGCACAATCAAAAAGGAGATCTATTAGAAAGAATGTCTTCAGAAGCGATTGCTACCCTTCATCAAAAGTCACAAAGAAAAACCTTTGTTCTGGCCCGATTTGGCATCATGCAAATTTGGACAATTCCAGCAAATTTGGACAAAGACGGCTTCTACGATTTCTGAAGAGTCTGTACCAACCTTAATGGACGGAGTTAAGCGCAAAGTTCGAAAATTTTATGCAAACACATCCCATTAATCTGAAATAAACAACTACGACGGATATATAATGCGAAATTTTGTTTTATTCATGTTTTGATGTGTCCGGATTATTGCGGATACAGACCTCAGTAAGAAAGTCAGCAAATCCGCATTTTTGAAAAAAAACTTATCTCAAAAACCAAAATATACTTCACCAATTTTTTTAAATGCTATGTAAAAAAGTCTAATCTTTCAATATATAATACAAAAACAAGGCTGTTGGTCCTGAGAAAATAAAAACCTTGAAAAATGTAAGTAATTCTAGAAATTAGAAGAAAATTAGTATTTTCCATTTAATTCCAACAACCTTTGCTTATTTTGACAGATACGCGTATTTCGTCTACAATGTGCAGACTTCTTCAGTGTCTCGTACTAATAACTCGACTTACAAAGTTATTAGTACGAAACACTGAAGAAGTCTGCACATGTAGACGAAAATACGCGTATCTGTCAAGATAAGCAAAGGTAGTTGGAATTAAATGGAAAATACTAATTTTTCTTCTAATTTCTAGTTACATGTATTCCACTAAACAGCTCAAACCCTCTTGGATTTAAATAATTCATGTTTTAATAATGAATATTGCAGTGAAGGAGGTGTGATACTATTTTTCTCTTAAAAGTGTATTTATTTACCCTTCATTTGCGTTTTAATTGATAAAATCACCCCAGTGGTACAACAGTTAAAACTTCTGAAAAACATGCATTTTTGAAAAAAAAAAGTCAAATTTTTGGACCACCTTAACGCAGAAGCGGCTACCTTAATAATCTTATAAAAGATACGGGTCAAATATTATTCCAAACTACCAATTATTATGAAATTCTGAGAGCTCGTTTACCCTTTTTTCAATGAAATTCCTGCATATAGACATTACAGCATTACACCATATTGTTTATCGAGAGCTAAGCATTATATGCAGATTCAGATAATCCAAATAAATCACAAATACACAGATAAAAAGAAACATTGAATTTTCTGCGTTATCTAATGCACATAAATGGAATGCTTGATTTGGGAGAAAATAATGGGATCTTTTATGTAAACTTAAGCCAGACAACGCCTGAATCTAGCCTGTTGTATGGAAGATTGCAAAAATTGTTGTATGGCGCATTGAATATTGCATAGAATTTCGTTGTTTACGCCTCCTCTGGCATGGAATTATTCGAAGGGAAATTCTTTGTAATCTTATGAATCACTTGTGAGGTATATGTGGAAGTTATCAAAGTTTCTTTATATCGGTGTTCTCATATGGTAAATTTGAAAATTGTTACATAAATAAGCAAAATATTTAACATGAGAAAATGTCTCGCATATACATGGGAATATAAGATCTTTATGTTCCAATAATTCCAAACAGGTAAAGCTGGTCTTAATAGACAAAATATGGTGTAAATTGGCCAATGCAACCTCCGTTATACGGTATTAAATCAGTATTTTTGCTGTTCGGCTTCAGTGTTAAATATAGCATTCAGTATGTTCATCGCTATGAAACAGTTGTTGCTTAAATGCACGGCCACAAATTAATTTCAGTATGGGAGTCCACTTGATCCAGTCGCACAGGAATTACGACTCAGTTTAATTAAAACTCATCGGCTCATTGAACCGTTGTTCCCGTGCGACTGAGTGAAAAAGACTGACATTCTGAACTAAATTTGTGACCGTAAGACGAAGGTTGTAAGTTGGTCTTCGTGCTGGCAGACGTCATGCTTTGTCTGTTATTTAAGTTCAAGATTTACTCAGTGGTTAAGGTTGCCATTTTAAATTAAATGTTAACAACTTGTACAGTTGTGTGGGGTGTCCTCTGATTTTAAATACAATTTTGCTGATATTTACTGTGTAAACTTTCGCAATAGAAATTTTCTGGCCGTTCAGGTTAAAATATAACTTAATTTTTCATACGAACCCAACGCAAAATCGAACCAACAGTTAATACGCACCTCTGATCGAAAGCAGCGCACTATTGTTGACCAGGTTATCCATCAGCGGAACAATGTGGCTATAGCTCAGCGTTTCCAGCGAGTTGCCATCCAAGTTGAGCACCAGCAGAGCCGAAACGCTCGTAAATGTGCCGGGTTCCAGCGTTATCAACCGGTTATTCTCCAAGTGCAGATACTGAAGATTGTTCAGTCCGTCGAATGCTCGTTCGTCCAATTTCTGTGGGAAATTTAAAAAAAAACGTTGATTAGAATGATTTCACTTCCGCCTTCATCAAATCACAACCCACCTCAATTTTGTTCCCATCCAAAAGAGCATCTGCAGGCTCCACAGGTCAGCAAATACGGTAGCGCCGATGTAGTTCACGTCATTGTACGACAACTTCAGCACCTTCAGATTCTCCAAGCCCTTGAAGTACTCCTTGGCCAGCACCGAAATCATGTTCATCTCCAGGCGCAGCTCCTCCAGCTTTGACAGTTCGACAAATCCATTGTCGTGCAACTCACTGATCGTATTGTTGGCCAAGTTTAGCTTGATCAGCATCGGTAGGTTGACGAACGCTTCCCGGTCAACCTTCCGGATGTCGTTGTTCTCCAACATGATCTCATCCAGCGACGGGTGGTTGGCGAATGCATTGGTGTGCAGCATCCGGATCTGATTGTTTGGCAAGTTTATCGTTCGCAGTTCGGTTAGATTTCCGAAGGCGTACGGATGGATGTCCGCAATGATCCCGTACTCGATCGTGAGCGTTCGCAGCTTCTTCAGCGTGAACAGAACGTCCGACGGGATGTAGGTGAGATTGCCGGACTTGCGGACGGTGAACTTCAGATTCTCCAGACTGGTCTGCGTGTGGAAGGCCAGCCAGTTGGCATCCTTCCGAGGGAGTTCACCGTCGAATATCGAGCAGGAAACCTTCTGCGCTTTGGCATGGCCTTCCGGTGAGCAATGGCAGGCCAACTTCATGTTGATGTCCTCGGAGCAGAGATCCACCAGCGGGGTGGTGATCGTGGGCTGTGAGGCGTAGATTTGAGTGGATTTGCCCTTTCGGTGGGTGTCTTTTTCGTAGCTTCTGGCAAGGGTCGAGGTGAGGGACAGGATGAGCGCCAGCGTGGCCAAACACGTTCGGGAGTAGGTTTTCCGTGCAGGAGACATTTTTTTTATCTTTTGGGTTGTCACAGGTCACCAAGGTGCGGTGGTTGGGGTAATCCTAGATGAAACGGCTGAAGGTAAACACACTGCGAAGGGGAGATAGAGAAGAAGAAAAAGAGGCAATGTAAACACCATTCGCTAATTGGTTTGATTTGATTTCGTTTGTTGTGAGTTTACGCTTCAAGGAAGCGAGTAGGTCCGGTCGGTTCGCTTCGTTGGTACTTTTTGTTCGGCACACGCGCCGAGGGTAACTAATCCGGATTGTTTGTTTTTGCTGTTTGTGTTGTGTTTTATTTCTTTAACGAGAGAGGAACAAGCGGTCGACTGGGAGTGTTTTTTTTATTCGTTTCAGTGTACGTAACGGTGAAAGTATAACACAATCATAGGGCAATTATTGGATTAGGAGTTTTTTCTTCTTTGGTCTGCTGGAGCGTTGATGGCTTCTTAGCAGCGTGCGTCCTTGTAGTGGACTTTTCAATTGACTTGGTTCAGATTGGTGAAAGCTATTGAATCGTTCAAACGTGGTTATTTGTCGATTGGAGTTCAGCTTTCAGACACTTCATTAGAATTGAACTAACTATAATGGCTCGTTTAACCTGAACGCTTGGGTGGAACAAAGGCTATTAATCGTTTCATTATTTATCGATCGTGGAGTACATTTTCCGAATGAAATATTTTCATCAATGCTTATCGTCATCGTTGAGTCTGCCCTTGTCGAATCGTTGAGTTTCCGGGGCAATTCATGATGAATGCAACCTATCATCCTTTTGTTCGACCTTTGAAAGCCTAATTAGAAAAATCGCTTATCACCTGTTAACTCAGCCGTAATCGTACAGCAAACAAAACATCGAGCTTTTATTGAAACTGAAAACCATTGTCTCGAACCCTTTCGTGCATTGTTTGAGTGCTACTCGAAGCGGGTGGAATCAAGACTCCGCAACCCATATGCCTCTGACATAGGGCGTATAAATATTTAGAGTAATCATAGCTCATTAATATTTGATCGAAAATCAACACCGAAAACATGGCATAGCATGAAGTGCTTTGCATTTTGCCTCAAAATTTGCCAGTCAGCTGTCGGTTCAGTTCACAAACACCACCCAAGGTAGAGTCGACCAACGGTGGCCTGTTTTATATTCCCAACAATTTTCGCAGGGCTAAGTTTATGAGACCGTTCCCGAGGAGAGTAAGATATGAAAGTATGTTTATATGACTCAGAAGTTTTGCTGTGACTATTGAGGATTTAATTTCAATGTTTTCAAAAGATTTGACGTTTTTCCTCTCCCGCCATTTCAAGCCAATTGCTTGTCACAAGCTAGCCAATCAATGGAAAAAAAGAAATAACCTCAGCATTTGATACTGTTTGGTGGTTTAGTTTTATTTTGGAAATATATTTGATTCGTATTCCTTGACGTTGACATTGGGGTACTCAGCATTGAGATAGGGTGGTCCAAATAACAAAATCGGGCGAATAGAAACAAAACTTCCCACTCTTAAACATATTACTACTAGCCTATGATTTTCTTCAAAAAGTAAGCGGACACATTTTTCCCGGTTAGTATGACACTGAAAGAAATTCACCAAGCTATTCCTGGGTTGGCAACACTGCTGTCATTTTTTTAGATCTATAAACTGTTTTGTTTTGTTTAAAAGAAATGCTTAAAAATTTCTTTACAACTATAAAAAAAACATATTGGAAAGTGTTTCTATTCGCCCCATTTAGGGGCTAATAGAAACATGCAACATTTTATCTTATAAAAAAAGGATTTGGTAATTGTTTTCAAATAGTTTTAAAAGCATTCATAGAGGGAGGTTATACTCATACTTTAAAGTATTGGACTTCATTCTACAGCCCAACGATTTTGTTGTACGCCTTGAAATATGTTGGATAGTGTTTCTATTTGCCCCGTTTTACGGTATCTCTCAAGATAAGCAATAAAGGTAGTTGGAATTAAATGGAAAGTACTAATATTGCCTCTCATTTTCTAGTCACAAGTATTTCACTAAACAACTCACACTTTGCAGGATTCGATTAGGGTTTTTATTTTTTATTGGTAAGGACATTTTTTTATCAATCGATTCAACACCAAGAAAAAAAAATATTTTCCCTGAAAAATAAAAACAAACAAAAATATATCTGGTTTTTTTTTTTAATTTAAGTAAGTGGTGTTGGACCACAATGGTCTATATCATTCATGCGATCTTGAGAAAAATAATTTCAAAGCCGTATCCTGTTCAGATATTTGATTTTGATTTTGGATAATGAAACTGGAATAATAAGAAAATGAGCTTAAAAATATTAAAATATTTTCATACAAAAAAATGTCAGGTGTGACCAGTTTTTTTTTGAGTCTTTTGGTGTTGTACCATGAGAACTATGTACTTACTATTTATTTTTTATTGTGAAAATTCAGACATTTTAACATGCTACTTCAACAAACTATAACAGCCGTTTCTAAGGTAAAGTTTTTTTTAAATATATAACTTGAACTTAAATTTTGCAAACAGTGTTAGGAATGGGGATGTGTTGGTATCAGTTTTAATTCATTATTTCGTTTGAATCCAGTATTTTTATTCCTACATTTTCCTTATTTACTGATAATTCCACCGTATTTGCATTGTAACATTTTCTTATCTTTATTTACTGATAATAAAAACTTTAAATATAAAGTACAGGGTGTCTCAGAACAGGTGTCACTAAAACAAAATTGGATTACAGCAACACAAATCAACCAGATCATAGCATTTATTATTCATTTGAAAGA